>OZ038476.1:22500213-22517713 GCA_964036315.1 Acanthosepion esculentum | reverse complement strand
GAATCTTAAGTTTCTCACTTTCTTAATTATTTAATTAATATTTGGTCTGGTGTTTTACATTGAGGTCTCTGGATTACATCCTCTTTGGAATTATTCGTACGGATTACCAAACCCTTCAATACCTTTATATATATATATATATATATATATATATATATATATATATATATATTTATTGAGTTCTCTGAGTGACTGGTGTGTTTATGAAAAAATAAATACGCAAAAATTAGCCTTTCACTCTGCCAGACGTCGATGGCTAGGGGTTAGAATCTCCAAATCCCGACCTGAAGCGATCGGATGTCTAGCCACACCAATGAACTGTAATACAGCGAAACAGTGTGTCTGTGAAAGACTATATGTAATATTAAGTGATGATACATTAAATATGTATATTCATGATATAAATTATAACCGAAAGGATTTTTAAAAATTGTCATTACCTTAGTTATATTGCAAAACACTCACTTGGATTCTCCTTGAATATCCTACACTAGTTACCCATATATATATATATATAATTAATTGTATTTAGTGAAACATGTTTCATTGACTAATATATATATATATATATATATATATATAAAAATATATTATAAAAATAAAAACAGACATAACTTGAAGTGCTCTGTTTTTATTTTATATATATATATATATATATATATATATATATATATATATATATAGTGATCTGTTTTTATTTTATATATATATAATATATATATATATATATATATATATATATATATATATGTAAAATAAAAACAGAGCACTTCAAGTTATGTCTGTTTTTATTTTTATTTAAATTATTAGCTCTGATTTACATTGAGCTCTCTGGATTTTATACTCCTTGGGTCTACCCATACAAACTAAATATATATATATATATATATGTATATATATATATATATATATGAATATATATATATATATATTATCACTGTTCACTTACATTTAAAACAGAGGTAAATACATTCATATTGTTCAAAGTAGAGTCCACCAGTCTTCGCAGGAGATATATTTAATCATTTCTAACATACAACGGTTCAGATCTTGATTTAACAATTGGACAATTTTGCTGTTATATGATTTCGACAATTTTGCTGTTATATGATTTCGACAATTTTGCTGTTATATGATTTCGACAACTTTGCTGTTATATGATTTCGACAACTTTGCTGTTATATGATTTCGACAACTTTGCTGTTATATGATTTCGACAACTTTGCTGTTACACCTGGTATATGTTTCCTTTTACTTCAAACATTATTTTGCCATAGCCATTTTTGAGTAGTGAAATAAATCTACAATTCTGCGCATTTGAACTTAACTCGAGCGTAAATATAATTCAAACTGTTTGTGTTTTGTTTCTTTTTAAATCTAGGCGTCAACTCAAACATCTGTATCCACAAAACAACATTTATAGTAGGAAATAATGCCGAATAACAAAATTCATTAGTGCCTAAGAAATATATGTATATATATATATATATATATATATATATATATATATATATATATATATATATGCAGAAATATAGTCTTAAAGTGTGCTATATTTATGGGGTAAAGTGCTCAATATCAGAGATAGAGCGTGTGTAAATATAAAAGTGGACATGGAAGTCAGCACTTAGAGGCGACAGTCTGTTTCATGCTAATGCAATCGTCAGGAGACGATATATATATATATATATATATATATATATATATATATATATATGAATATATATATATATTGAACAATAAAAATTATTTGAATAATTAAAATCTTCAGACACACTGGCTTGTAGATTAATATTCTTTCGTTTTTATTATTATTATTTCATTTAGATCCCTCGACTAGTTTCTGCCAATATGGCCATCATCACAAGAAAAAAATATTTCTGCTTGCTGGTAACAGTGAACTACAGAAATATATATGTATATATATATATATATATATATATATATATATATATATATATATATTATATATAATATATATATGTATATGTTTCGCATTTGTTCTTTATTTCATCACATCTATATATATATATATATTACGTTTCTCATTTGTTTTTATTTCATCACATATATATGTATATATATATATATGTGTGTGTGTGTGTGTGTGTGTGTGTGTGTGTGTGTGTGTGTGTGTGTGTGTCTGTGTGTGTGTGGACATTGACGTGAACACTTAATGCCGATAGTCTGTTTTACCTTTTAACCCAATCTTCAGGACATTTTTTCGTGTTTTGGCTCGACTACATATATATGCTGTTCAATGGGGTATTTTGGCTAGATCTATTCTATTGTTCTAATGGTTATTGGGTTGGTGGTAGCGGTTATGCTTCCAGTTATTCTAGGGACTATTGAGTACAAATAATTGTGGATCCGAATGCAGGTTTCGGCTATTTTATAATGTTGTTACTTAACATTTTTTTTTACTCATAAGTTATTGTTGATTACTTTATTATTTGCTGTTAGTTGTCATTATTTAGTTGTGTTTCTGCGTCTATTCATGTTTTTTTAAATTTGTTTACTATTTACAAAGCACAAAATATATGGCCCGAGGTTTGTGTTTAAGCATGAAACAGACTGTCAGCGCTGGGGTTTAATCTCAATGTCCACCTTTACTAATCCTATCATCAACTATTGTTGTTAAGTGGAATCTTACGTGATGTCTCCATTCTACAAATTGACAATAATATGTGATATGGACTCATTAAATAGTAATCTGTTATCTTTGTTTCTAAAGATTAATTCAGACATCGGTTGGGTAAACATCGAGAGCTCTAGATTTTGCAATCGTGACATCTTAAATTCGATTGTAGCCTGTTGGCTGCACACATAAACATATAGTGACCAGTCACAGAAATGATTACTCTTTGTTATGGGAACTTACCCATAATAGTAATGGACTATTCCGTACCTCATAAATACTGCGCCTCAAAAGGAAGCAGTCAGTCAGGCAGTGAGACAGTCCGACACAGTTCAGAGTCAGTCAGAGACAGAGTCGCGTCAGACGATTACTGTAAGACATTGGAATAGTGATATTGGTCGAGACAACATAGTTCTCTCTAACCTAACCTGATTGTTATTACTAACACTTCTACTTCTTTCGTACATATTCTGTTTGTAATATATCTGTGTTATTTCATACCTGTGTTCGTGTTATTCTTCATTGTTTCCACCATGGACCATCACCGTGGTACAAGGAACCTGGACCATAACACTCTTCAATCCTTCTTACCAAAATCAAGAGGCATAGAGAATTTGGGCTAACTAATGTGTTGTGGTGTCCTCGCTCTAATGAGTCTATTGTGGACTATTCCGCTTACTATAAAATTAAGAGGAGAGTAAACCTCGGGGGAACAGTGATATAGACTGAACACTGGTCAACCAACATACACTCCCAAGTCGTGTAACACACTTCTCTTGTATATACTGTTCAATACACTATTTTTCCTGCAACCTGTTGTTTTGTTATTACTTAACCATTTACTTGGTCACAGCATAAGGAATCGGAATAAAATTGAGGTCTGTAGAATACACACCTAAATATGTGGCTCTTCAAAAACCTAGATTTGTATTTATTCGTGTGCACATTCCAACAGAATGTGACAAATAGTCGAGTTAAATCTCGGATTCGTATAGTCGTGCAAAAACTGCTCAAGCTCCCTCGGCTCTTCTCTTTTTGGGGACGTCTTAGGTGCCGAGTAATGATCACAGCTCCCTTTCAAACATCGTATTTGCTCGACTCATTGCTGTCTGGACCCAAGTATCCCCGATTATTATCTATGGATACAATAACATAGATCTTATTATATGGGAAAAGGAGGAGGCATATTCGAATCTAGTGAGTATATTCTATCTTAGATCATTTCATACCGAGGATGGCGGGCAAACTTATGCACCAATTATAAACCCGCTGACCTCAGGTAGACTCCAGGCTAGGCCTATACCGGATGATAATGACATCAGTTCCCGTATTTAGTTTACTACTTCATGTCGCAGCAGTCATTTCGCAAGTATATTAAATCTTGACACAATGCAAGGTCCAAGATCCACTCAATGTAGAAGTTTAATAAGTGAGCTAGTTGTATGGACGTAGGAAGAGGAAATAGGCACAGATTATCACGCTATATAGGGTAGCTAACAGTTGACTTCAGACTTCAAGATGTTAAGTTTGATGTGTTCAGGTAAGCATCATCTTGGGAGTATCTTGAGAGGAAGATGTTTGAATGAAACACTCTTGGATATGAAAGGAATAAGGATGGTACACCTGTGTGCGTAAGGCATGGCTAGTATTAACTATAAATGTCAGCACTAATGAAACTAATCTATGTGACACTTCATAGTATTTTCAGTTAGACGTTGACTAAGATGTATTGTTCGTCTAATAAGCCCCACCCATCCGTAATGAGGGGAACAGGTCAGTTTGGTCGACAAGGACGGGCTACAGAGACGACGACTGCCAAATGCGCACTGCTAAAGTATTGACAAAAATCAATATGAAATTTTAACAAAAATTGATATATCGCTTCGGCACTGATGTAAATTCATTAAGATTTAAGAGTGATATATTTCAGGCATGATGCATACAATGTCTATGAGGAACCTCTTTGATAGAGGCTGTGTGCGAAGAATTTAAATGATTGAAGTCTGAGTAATATGGAGAAAGGATAAAAGGAAATAAAGTTCTTAGACATTAATCTCAAGAAATGAATAGCGTCGGAAAAATAGCGAAAAAGGAAAAACTTTGGGCAAAAGAAAAAAATGTAAATTGAATGAGATTTTAATTAAAACGCGTTATTCGATAAAACCGTTAATCGAACTAGAATTTGAAACGATGTCCGCTAATATATCGATGATACAACAGAAAATATATAGTGAGTTCGGCTTTCGTATCATTTCGTATAAACGACAAAATTTAACGGTCGCAAGTCCGGGTTTATATATAGAATCTATTTACATAAAGTAGTTGAGAGCTGGGTCCTATAGATGTGCAAACGGTTGGGCCGTTAAGGCTATAAAATAATCTGGAAGATAAATATGGCATTTGAGATGCTGACTTCTGAGTAGCTTAAAGATGTGGCACTCAATGTCCAAGGTAGAAATCCATCCATTTTCTTTTTGTTTTTGTCTGTCTTAGACACAGTAGTATCTGTAACATAGAAGAATTATATGTACCCATGAGTGATGCAAAAAAAAAATCGCCAACGACTTGATAGAATTTTTAACACCCAAAGAAGAGGAAAATTGCATTAATCAAATGCCAATAGATTTATTGTCTTTTAAATTTTCGATCAACCTCTTTTACAGCGTATATTGTAGTCAATTTAACATTCCTTTCGACGATCGGCTTTTTACCCAAACAATAAATTTTTTTTCCGTTAATATTTTTGTCTAAAATTATCTCTATGTCCTTTGACTCAAAAGAATTTTTTTCGACTGTCAAAATGACCGACTTAAAGTCCTATTGTTTACATTTTTAGCTTTACTCATATTCGCTTCCCAGCCTATAATTACTTTCAAATAAAAAAAAACAGTCAACTATTAAAAAAATGATTTTTCCCGATGACTATTTTTGCTTTTTTGATATTTATTTCAAACAGCAAAGAATTATCGTTGTTTGACAACTTTTCAAAATACGTTCCAAATAATTCTCTGCACATTCCAGGGTGTTCCTGCTTCGCAAATCTTTTTCGACTTACATTTTACATTTCTCAAATGTCAGACTGTTTACATCACCGACCTGATTATCAGAAAGAAAAGAGAAAGACATATCTCTTTTTTTTATCTGAGCTTCATATTTCAATTTGTGTTTTCACCTGAACGATTTTAACGTTTTTAAGACTTCAAATTCTCCCATTCTATACGGGGGTTCCACATGAAGACTTAATGAAGCTTTAATCTGCATTTCATATTACTAGTGTCATACTTTTTTGTACACACTTCTAACTACCTTATTTAGTAACCCGATAACTCTTGGCCTTGTATATACATTTCTTTTACAGCTCGGGTAGAGACAGTGAGTTATTCACGTAGGTCGCTTAACGCCCATGGTGAAAGAACGCGCTCTCCAGGAAAGCATTAAGGTGAAGCTCGTGAAGACCCCTAGTTTGCACTGCGTAGCTGTGAATCGTGGACAATGAAAGCCGCAGATGGCACCAAACATGTCTTTCGAGGCAACTTATTACAGGCGAGCACGGCACATCTGGTAGGCGGGCCACAAAACAAACGAATCAGCAGCGGAGGAGATGCGAAAAGAGAAGCAGTTTGTCGAGACCATAAAGAAGCGAAAAATTCATTGGTTTAACCTTGTCATCCGAGTTCAGAACCTCTGAAGCCATATGTTCCAGAGACGCATCTATGGCAGAATACCGAGAGGAAGACCAAGGCGATGACATCAGAAATGACAGGGAGGACGATCGAGGGAGAGGAGATGGTAGAATTGTCCATGGTCCCTGACTCTCAGCAGTGGGGATACACAGAACCAAAGCAAATATGCTTTGAATAGAGCCGATTTAATTCCTCGTTTACTTTGCAGCATAATTTAAAACAAAGACTGAATAGTCAATCACTATATGTTATCTCTGTTCAGTATAGTGCACGGTTATAATTATTAAATACAGCTGTAAATAGAGGTAAATAGAGGTCGTTCATATTTGTGTAGAAGCATTTAGCTGATTTAGGCCGTCCTGCGTATGACGATAAACTACATCCACTTCCTGAGTAAGACGATAAACTATATCCAACAGCAAGGCCTCTGATCAGGTGGTTTTGAGGAGCTTGGCACTGCCTCTTTATTGCTGGTGTTCCCATGTCTATTCTGACTCAGAGTGGTAGCACCTGTTAGCTATGGGGAAATAGTAAACCCCCAAACCTGGTTCAAAACACTATGAAAGTTTTAAAATAGCTTTTAATACGAGCAATACATTTCTCTAAAATATTATACAAGCAATGACTTTTTACATTATTTGGACCATTGTCCTCATCTTTCTGGCTATATGTATTACAACCTTTCGGTCGTTGTACGCTCCGGTCTTCTTCCTCAAGGACACATGGCACAGTGGATAAAGAAATTAGTTAGATCTAGTGACAGGACCCAAACAGTGTGAGTTCCATACCTGGTTAAGGCAGTAGCGTGAGTTGGAGTGGGGAATTAACAGGAGGTAAGTTCTAACTGACATCCATTAAAACATGGCACGTGGAACTAGAACAGTCTACCCCAGTGAGCTAAATAAAGGGTTCAGTTCGATATTCCAACCACCTGAAGAAGGCCGGAGCGTACAACGGCCGAAACGTTGTAATAAATATGGCAACGAAAAATGAGGACAATAGTCCGAATAATGTAAATAATATACATAATACCTTATCTCAGAAATATAGACACACAATATATTTTTGAGGAAAACTTATTACCAGCAATACATTATTACCAGCAATACATTTTTGAAAAAAATATTACCAGCAATAAAAATGTTGTGGGCATTAAATAACCCATCGAGGTTGATATGCCGTAAAACAAACCAAACTAAAACCAAACCAAACCAAACCAAACTTGGTTTAGGAACATGCAAGTACTAGCGATTTATACTTAATTTGATAATTCTTTACTTTATTGTCTTCTAGCAGCATGGCCCGGCGCCGCGGTACTTGATTCAAAAATCGTACGACTCATACAGCAATCGCTATCACTTGACTTAAAATATTTTTGCCCTTCCTTGCCTTTAAATGAGTTCCCATTGCCGTGCTGATGTTGCTACATGCCTTACTTCTTGCCTATCTCACACTACAAATTTTTCTAAGCTCTATACTAAACATTAAATCTCTTACGAAAAAAGAACTAAACAAAATGAACACAACACGATCAGCTTTAAAAAAGGACTGGTAAGTGGAAAAACCGAATGAAAAAAGAATGTTAACAACAAATACTTTTTCACACCCAACCCACTTCTGCAGAATCAGAATCAACGTTGAGTTTAAGCAAGCGAATGAGCCAATTGGAGTAAAGTGTCATGCAGATTTAAATTTTTCCCACTTGTGACGAATGTAGCTAACGATTTTTTTTGCATTCGTGTCAGTCAGCTGTTGGCTCTCACGCTGGCTAATAGAATCTTCCTGCCTATTCGTGGCAGCCAGCTATAGGCTCTCACTCTGACCAGTAGAAAATGGCCGCAAACTACATGAAAACTACCGTAGAAGCATGAAAAAATCGATTATTTCCATTATCATTGGGAGTTGAGAAATGCAACGTCGGTCTTGACATTTTTTTCTAACTTGGAGCATGTGCATGTACATTTTGGTGCAAATCCGTCGAAAATTGCGGCCGTGCATTCATTACACACACATACACACACACACACACACACATCCTGCCTTTTATAGATAGAGATATCTGGGTCTATAAATATTTCGTTTTTTTTTTTTTAATAATTAAATATTGTTCTTTTATATCTATAAGCATTGCCTTGATTCTGGAATAAATAAATATTTACCGATTATATTTGAGTCAGCATTGACATGTGGCCCTCGTTTAAAGTTATCCTTTTGCAAGTTGTTCTTCACTTGACTTGTAACATATGCTGCCCTGGCGAGTAGTTTTCAATTGACACCGGTTTTGAACCCAAATACAACATTGTACAAATTAATTGAAACAACTGCTTTAGTTTCCTTTCTTTAAACATGGTGTAATCGATTTCTACTTTTTCCTCAGATTAGGTCATTTGCAGCGATGTGCAGCAATATTAATCTATTTTCGGAGTGTATGATGAAATTTGTTTGGCCTTGAAAAGCATTGCATCATCTGTGATTTCATCGGATTTTTATAAAGCCTAGACATTATTGTCTAGACTGTCGATTCGTTATCCTACGGCTATTGTCTGCAATGGACGTTGATTCAAAGAAGCGTACGAAAATTGTAATGCTGCACGAACACAATGCCAAACCTCACCAGCAAGCAAATAAAATGGGGGATCAACTCTATATTACAATCAATAGCCAACTTTGTAGCCATGTTAATTTCTATACATTTATATTCCAGAGAATGTAAATAAATCTAAAAGATATGCATCTGTAGGCAATCAGTTTTATTTATTGATCGATTCATTTTCTACAGCTTATCAACCCTTTGCAGGTTATTTAAAGCCCAGCAATATTTTTAGATTGTAATATTATTTTTAGGATAATAAAAGTTTAGTGACAACAGTTTTACTAATTAACCCATATCTGGGGGGTGGAGAGATTCGCATAGGTTTAGTCAAGTACAAAGAACCACATGAACGTTTATTATACTGTTTCAGAATCAAAGCGTCAAATATTATGGAAATTATGGCCATTGTTAGATTGAATAACTGACTGATTTGTTTTCTACAACTTATCAAACAATTGCAAGTTATTTAAAGCCAGAAAATATTTTTAGATTGAATGGACTTTTTTTTATAGCAATGTAAACCTTTAGTCCTACTATTTAACCCATATCTGGGGGGAGAAGAGGTGTTTTCATACGTTTTCCAAGATTTTTTGCAGGTAAGTAAATATAACGAAGCCAACTTGAATTGGAACTCGTTTCTCCTATTGACATTTTCGAGCCATTATCTATTACGCCACCCACACATCCATGCTTACATCACTTGGCATTCCTTTAATGAATACTAAGATGAATCTAGTAAAATACAATAATTATCCTTAAGGAACATGGCACAGTGGATAAAGGTGTTGGTTTGATCTAATGATAGGATCCAAAGAGTGTGAGTTCAATACCCGGTTAAGGCAGTGGAGAACTTGGAAAGGGAAATTTCGACATAAGTATTGGTAAACAAACTAATATTTCAAGAGACAAAAATGTATACACAGAGAAATATCACATTCATTTTTATAGTACTGTTCCACAAATGCAAGATCTAAGAGCCACTCAAGGTAGTAGGTTACTGAATAAGGTATTGTAATGGCGAAAAAGAGTAACTAATATAAGTATATTATTGGGATATTGTTGTAATTTTGGCTAATCCACGTTGCCAAAATGTTGTAACCTAAGGAAGGTTACTGAATAGAATAATCACAAGAAGGTTGGTAATGAACGATAATACTTAGGACAAGGACAACACATATAAGATTCGCCAGCGGTGCGTAGAAGAAGTAGTCAACAGCTAGAAGTGAGTCAAATGAATTCCACAATAACTCTCCAACAGCAGGATATCTATCAACCGCCACACGCGGTCAGATTTGACACAAAGCCGAATTTAATTTGGGGTATCCGAGCCCGTAGACTCAGCCAAAAATTCCCAGTAGAAAGCGGATAAAACGTGGTCGGGTATCTGTTTCGCGAGACGAAACTCAGCCCTTCGACATAGCCTTATCTGGGGATCCTCTCTGTCCGGAGGCAGAGAGTTTGACCACCACAGCTGGAGACGAATCCCCAACAGCAGGATATCTACCAACCGTCCCACGCGGTCGGGTAGATGTTTCCCTTCGACATAGCCTCGTCTGGAGACCCTCTCTGCCCGGAGGAAAAGAGTTCGACCAGCACAGCTGGAGTCGAATCTCCGACTACAGATCAACATACAGTATTTACTACTGTATTTATTATAACGAGAACATACCGATTATCATCCGTAGGTATGCTACAGGATAGATAGTGGTTTACTCATGATTTAGAGAGAGAAAGATAGAATTGATTGGGAGGCATCATCTCAGGAGTCTTTCCCATAATTAATCCTTACCTCAGAAAATGTTATTTAAGATAGATTTTGATGTTTACGTCTATATTAGAATATTTCAAGAAAACCCAATCACCTGTGCATTAATAGACACTCAGGAAAGATATGGCAATGCTGAGCAGCTCTCATAGACATTTCATCCCATCCATAGAGAAGAGTCGGCATGTGGAATAATGATTGATGTCATACGAGGAGAATGAAAGCTAAATTCAACTTCAAAGAATAAAAATCCAGGTGAAAAACATGAGCGTAGCGGTTTTAAACGATTAAAAGTAAAATGCTAATCGGAGACGATTCTTTATCAGCAATCTAAAAATATCCAAAGTTCAGGAATTTCCTTCGCAGACGCAATGACTCACAAAAATGGTGAGTCGGATGGCATCTTGAGAAAACAGAACGCGGGAAAGAGAAAACTCCACACTTTTGCGCATATGAAATCCATTATTTGATTATCAATTTTTTTTAAGACTCATATTCTTCTCTATACTCTTCTTCGCGCACACATTTCTCTATAACGATCCGGAAACTCAACAGTTGTCTTTGTCTTTTAACCTAGGCTATTTTAGTGGATCAACGGGTGTGGATCGAACTCTCAGCTCTGGTATTAAGTTCTGACCAAAAAGAATCCGTGTATTTATGCAAAGTCTTCAAAAATGAGTTCAACATAACGCTACCCAGACTGAATTAATTACTAAATTATAAGTTTTAAACTAAATGGACATTAAATTAATATTCAATTACTCAGCTATATTCACCGAGTGTATTCTGCTGGGATCGTGGTCAGTGGATATCATATCATTTTATATTTTATATCCATCCTTCATGACCATATTTTGTCCAATTTAGCAGTGTCCTGCCTAAAAATGTATCTATGATTTCTCGTATAAATTTTATCTGCCGTTGTCTTTCTGGTTGTCTCTTTCTCTCTCTCATTATCTCTTTCTCCGTACACACACACACATGTATATGCATACATACATACATACATATATATATATATATATGTGTGTGTGTGTGTGTGTGTGTGTGTATATATATATATATATATATATATATATATATATATATATATATATATATATATATATATATATATATATAACCCATACACCCAATTGAAATCAGAAATAAAATCATCCTTGATAATGGCTAAAAGTGTAGCCGAGAGCACCCGGAATTACAGAACTTTTGGACAGTTTCTACACACTCTGTGTCCAGAAATGAAAAACTGTTCGAACACAAAAAAAATAAATAAAAAGCTTAATCGCAGAACATTCTGTCCTCTTTAATGAAGCATGTATAAATGAAGGATTGTTGCCTAAATTCACAATATATATATATATATATATATATATATATATATATATATATATATATATATATATATATATTTTAAAGAAATTTGACAGGTGAAAAACATTTAATTGAAAATAGAATTGATTACGCGTTTCGGCATTCTAGGCTTCATCAGATGCAAAAATGGAAGAAAAAAATGTATGACTGCGTATTTGTGTGGTGTATTTTTTAATAATGAATTACAGTATATTTTTCCCGTTAGCTAGCGTTTCACATGATTAAAGAAGAAAGAAAATTAGTGACTTTTAAAGAAGCCGTTAATATTTATTCTGGTATTTGTCTATATTTCTGAGATGAGGCATTATGTACATTATTTACATGATTCGGACCATTGTCCTCATGTTTGTTGCCATATTTATCACAATGTTTTGGCCGTTATACACTCTGGCCTTTTTCAGAGGGTTGGAATGTCGAACTGAACCCTTTATTTCATTCACTGGGGTAGACTGTTCTAGTTCCACATGCCATGTCTATTAGATGTCAGTTATCAGTTATCTCCTGTTAATTCCCCTCTCCAAATTCTCCACCGCCTTCACCAGGTATTGAACTCACACTCTTTGGGTCCTATCACTGGATCTAACTAACGCCTAACTGGATCTAACTAACGCACATGGCACAGTGGATAAAGGAGTTAGTTAGATCCAGTGACAGGACCCAAAGATTGTAAGTTCAATACATTATGCAGGGAGGAAATGCTAGCCATTGCTACCTATAAAGAACCCAAAAATTATTGAACCAAAAATCAGAAATTCTTAGTAGGGGCCGACATAAGAAAAGCTGGTTATTAGAGTAACATTCTTTATTTTGTCACGTGGTCAAGGTTTTATTTGGTTTTATCAATAAATACTGTTCCATTATTTGCCTTTTTAGCCGGTTTTAACCTGAAGATCCGTTTAGGTGAAACCTAGTTAGGTTTGACTGGATCCTTAGGATTATTTTAGTTTTTGCTCTACTTAGTGTTTTGAGTACTTTACATTTAGTCTTTTACTCGTTTTTTTTTTTGTTCTTTGGACGTGGAGCTAAAGCACTTGACAACAGCATTCGTACAATGTCCTTGGTTCTTTCATTTTTTTATTTTTCCAATTGTTCCTCGAACATCAATTTGTTATATTACAAGATGAGCCAACCGTGATTTTTCAAAACGAGTGTTATAATTCATATATATATATATAAATATCAAATGTATATATATATAAAATATAAATAAATACTTTCACAAAAAAACACTCAATTTGCAACTTTTCAGTTGTTTATATATATATATATATATATATATATATATATATATATATATATATATATATATATATATATAAATATATATATATATAAATATATATATATATATATTAACTGATTTAAAATATAGTTTTTTTCCCACTACACAGTAAAACCATGTTTCAAAAATGGAAGCTAAAAGTTTCGAATTTAATTTTGTAATTAAATTAAAAACGTTACGTTCGAAAAAGTGGTTATGTTTAGAGATGGGTAGAGATGTATTTTTCAACGAATTCTGACATCCGCTAAGTGCATGTCGTCTAGTGTTTTTTTTTAATTTTATTTTTAACGGCAAAATATTCTTACAGCATTTTTTCTATTTGTATATTTAAAGATTTTTTTGGGATATTTAGGTTAGAATACGATTTATTTAACTACAATTTTTAAAAAAATTACTGTGTCGCGAAAAAAAAACAAATTTAAATCAATTAATTTATAATATTAATGTTCTCTAAATTTACATTGAGCACTATTTTGTAAAAATAAAAATATCTATAAGAACACCGGATTATATATCTTACTGTTCTTTCTTTATATATATATATATATATATATATATATATATATATATATATATATATATATATATATATATATATATATATATTGGATTGTATTGAAGCATCAAACATAGGGACTCAAGACAAATGCAATTTCGTCTTTTAAGAGAAGAATAACGAAAGTATACATTATAAGATTTGCTCTATTCGTTAAAATAACACTTCAATATGTTCTTAAATTGCTCTGCCTTCTATTTAGATAGTAAGCTCTGTAATTTATTATATCTTTGAGGCTTTTTGCGTTTTTAAGTCGTAAATCTTGAAAAGCGTTGAAATATAATACATTACAAAGCATAAATTTAAGACCAAAAAGGAAAAGACGAACCAAAAACTACCAGAAGACAGAATGGTTGTCAGCAAGAGGAGAAAAAAAATTATCCACAAGGGGAACATGGATTTGGAGATGTCAACATCCATCAAGTACAGAATTGTAAATAACCGGGAAGTCTTTTAAAAGAGGGTGGGAAATGCAACAGCGATTATCCGAACGTGCACTGGAATAGTGAAAGGTGCTTTCCAAAAGCTAAGCAAAGTACTAAGAAACAGGAATGTTTCGTTAGAAACAAAGAAAAAGCGGAAGCAAGTGTTATGTAATGTCAATTCTCTTACGTCGCAGAGAACACTGGAGGTACTATAAATGTGACTTACTATAAATGTGCCTTACAGAAGAATGTCGAGAATACTATGGGCGGAGCTGCCTAAGCAACGACTAAATATTAAGGAAAATTGAAAAACTTATACTCCGAACGAGACAGCTGAATTTTCCTGGACACAATGAGGAGAAAGGGCTTGTAGAATAAGACAAAAAAAAACAGAAAAAGGGACAGGTGACACATCCCACCTACCAGATGAATTTGTGTGAATAGATGATGGAATGGAGGAAGGAGACTTGGCAAGAGGATAAATGCTACTATGATCTACAAGGAAGAAGTAGTTAGAGATACCCATCATGGCCAATGTCCTGAGGGAACAATTATTTGAAGGTGGCAAAAAATGAAAGCAATGCAGACCTACAGGAAGCAATTAAAACCACCACATCTGAAATTGAACCAGCTGAAGTTTTAAAAAATCAACAAAATGAATAGATTACTGTCTGTTATTGAGGTCACTATATTAAAATATAAAAGATTCAAAGACATATCTGTTTGTTATTTGTTTCGTTGGAGGTGTTGATCAATTTTTGATAAGTTTTATTTTTTATTGTAAAAATGTAAAATCCAATGATTTGGTCTTGCCTAATAACTTCAGACAGCAGGTTTTAGAATACATCAAATAAAAAATAAAATTAATTAAATATATTGAGGTCACCTAAAATTTTAACCCAGGCTTTGTTTTGTCATCTAAATTGATTGTTTAAAATTTGACAACTTTTTTTCAAACCAAATTTGAATTATTGAAGTTTATATGAGTTGCTTAGCTTAATAAGTTCAGACAGTGTGTAGATTGGCGTCAAGGTTTCAACATTTTACATCTGAAATGACTAGATGGAACCGTAAGTTCTATGCTAACAGTTTCTTCTATTGCACAGCTCGCTTACGGAACTCACTTCCAGAACTTTTGCTTCTCAGTCAACCTTCATTTTCAAATATTTAAATTCAATGATTGTACTTTTATCGTCAACTCTCTTTAATAGTAGTTCTTCCTATATGTTCTAACACTTAGTGACCTCTTGCGTCTTGGTGGCTTTATTGCCTTGCTTGGGATGAAATGATTTAAAAAATGGTCTGTTTCAATATCAAAAGTGAAAATTTGTAAGCTGTTCGTTTGAAATCTCATCCATTGAAAGAAAACAAAATCGTTCACTACTATAAATTGATTAATTAGGGCTATTTTGTTCTTATTAACCCCAAATATGGAAACGGGGAGGAAGTGTAAGTCTTATCGGTTTGGGAGCTAGAAACGCTGAGCCGAGGTCAAGTCTATTCGAATCTATTTTGCTCACTTTGCACTCGAGAAAGGCATGGATCCATTTCTACTTTTACCTCCAACTATGGGATAAACAGCAGAATAAACTAAATAGTCAGTCTAAAGGAACTCACAATTCCAGATCCTGACGGATGCTACCGTAAATCACTCCGCTGTCTTTCCACACACTTTCATGGAAATTCACAGATAATAAATAAGATTTAGTGGTTAATGACTAACTTTATTGCAAGAACCTCTCTTGTCTCCTTTCTTGATATTTCTTTCTTCAGTAACCTATTGTCATACGCCTTTATTGTTACTTTGACGCTAGGTATACAATTAAAGCTCTTTTATACTGTGTTTCTGTTAAATGACTTTCTAGTCACAGATAGTCCGAATGAATCAATTTAGAATAGTCACGAGTTTTGTTCTCTTTAAGTGAATGAGATTTCATAGAAAGAGTTGAAGAAATCCCAACGCCAGCAATTCTGATATTGAAACAAATGTTTACATTTTTCTATTGCTTCATTCACTTTTTTGTTCCATTTTTTCATCTTTAACTTTTTTCTATTCATCAGTAGCATCATGTTCATATAATTGCTAGCTGACACCCACAAGAATGCATAGAAATAATTGTATATAGATTATGATTAATCTTGTAAAAATGCGATAATTAAAACATAAGATTTTAAGAGCTCATTATTTACAGCTGATGCAGTAACAGATGCGTGAGAAATGATGTTGCAGTTTTTATAAATATTTTAGAGTAAAATTTTTATTTTACTTTTGCTTTCATCTCTACTGTCTTTTGTTTCTATTTCAATCACTTTAACAAAAACGTGTCTTTGAAATTTCAAAATAGCAGTGAAACCAGCAATAAAACGTAAATAAGGTTTTTATTTTCAAAACTTAAAAAAAAACGCTTTTTAGTCGTTCGTATAGATATAATTATTCAAATTCCAAACGTTTACTTTATTTACGGAATAAATAAATAAAATACAACAAACAAGGGGTATAAACGTCCGTTTGGACAAAAGAAAAGATTTTAATTCGAAATTAAAAAAAAAAACATGTACGATATAAAAATGCAACGATCAAATGTCTCATGACAGTAATCTGAGTCACACGTTATTCTCGCGAGATATAACGGGATGAGTTCGTTTTTCCATTTTTAAGCTGATCACTAGAGCGGGAGCGCAAATAAAAAAAATCAAGTGTAACACCCGACATTTTTAATTTTAAATAGAATAATTTTTTATTCCAAAAAAAAATATATATAATTGCGTCTCGCATCAGTTATTGAATGTCTAAAATGTCAACTTTCGAGACGCCATGCAAAAAGGGAAAAGAAAGAAAGAAGTTATAGTGTTACAGCGCTTCATTGAGTCACACCCGGAGCCTCATTGCAACACTTCCTTTGTGCTGTTGCTAAGTCATTCCTTTTTCAATCAGTCTTCTCTTCATCAGTTAGAACTAAAAATAAATGCACGCAAAAATGACTCGTTTTATTCTTTAAGGTACTTGCTTTAATATTTAAAAAAAAAAAAAATGAAATATTATCATCAAGTGAACATCTTGCTTAAATTACCAAATATTTACAGCAACGATTTATTTTTCAGTTGATAACAAATGTCTATGCAAAGCAATTACTGGATGTAAAAATGAAAAGGAATGGACACTTTCAATGTATAAGCACTTACA
>OZ038476.1:22460213-22492713 GCA_964036315.1 Acanthosepion esculentum | reverse complement strand
CTTGCCGTTTTAAAGACAGTCTGTAATGTATCTCTTTCGTGGTCTGGTCACGTTTTTCTTAATTTCGACCACCGGGTTCAACGACCAATTTACCATTGTAAAAAACCCTAAGGTGAGTCAAATTAGCCGAATGCTTAAATTTACTCGAGAATATCTGTTCACGCATTCATAGTAAGATTCACTTTCATTTGTTGGCAAGCTATCTATTTTATATTTGGATGCTTCGAAATGGTTTTATACCTTACAGACAGGAAGCACGGTGGAGTAATGGTTAGCGTCTCGGATTGAGAATTCGGAGAGCCGCGTTTGAATTCCAGTCAAAACTTCTTCTTCTTCTTCTTCCCCCCCCCCCGTCAGCTATAGGTTCATCGTTAATTAAGCATAAAGAGTGGAACCTCATGAAGAATTGAAATTAAGTTCAAATACACACACACACACACACACACACACATATATATATATATATATATATATATATGTATATATATATATATATATATATATATATATATATATATATATATATATATATATATATTTAAAGACATTTATATATATTATGTTTAACGTTCTTTTTATAGATACGTTAAACATAATATATATAAATGTCTTTAAATAAATTGTCGGACTATGTCCAATTCATATATATATATATATATATATATATATATATATATATATATATATATATATATATATATAAAAGTGGTACTCGTTTGGAAAAACCTTAGGAGTTTCGGCTTGTGATTGAACAAACCAATGCACAAGAAAAAATGAGGGATAAAAAAAAGAAAGAACTAAGAACATGAAATTGAGGCGAAAACAATCGTCCAGAATCCAAGCTGGGAGTCCAAAGAAAATGACCTCCAAAACAAGTAAAAATAACTACGTAAAGTGCTCAATACACTTAGTGGAAACCTAATATAAACCTAAAGAGCCAGGTAAACCTACCTAGGTTTTTTTTAATTTTTTTAATTTTATTTTTTTTAAATTTTATTTTATTTTATTTTTTTGTCGAGTACTATATTTATTGAACAAAGTAACTAATAATAACAAAACAAAAGTCATTGAAATAAAACAAGTTCAGTCGACCAATGATGACAATTCCAGAACAACGTAACTATAAACAATTTTTTCTATCCTCTGCCAGCCGCTATGATGGAGAAAGCATTACCTCGATCCGTCGCCAGTGAGACACGCTGTAAGAGCCACTCCGTTTCGCAAGGCTCGTTCCTTAATCGAGATGCAATCGCGCCAATCCTCCGAAAGAACGCCATCGAACGAGGGCCAATAACCCCTGAAGTCTCCACTGCCAAAGGAGTAAAAAAAAAATCTATTATTTTCTTATTTTTTGTTTAAGCACATGGTCATGGTTCTTTTTGGTTTAAACTATATACACTGTTCCATTATTTTACCTCTTTGGCCAGAATACCCTGACGCTCCGTGTAAGTGAAACCTAGGTAGATTTACCTGGCTCTTTAGGTTTATATATATATATATATATATATATATATATATATATATATATATATATATATATATATATATATATATATATATCACATACACTTAAGTGCTAATACCATTGAGAAAGGTATGAATCCTCTTCTTCTCTCCCAGCTACGAGTAAATAGCAAAATAGACCGGGTTCTATAGCCTTGAATGGCAACTGGTCTAGCGTAGAAAGAAATGGCAATTTACTGTGGAAAAAAAATCTGCCTCGTCAGTCATGTATCGAAAGATATATGATCGCCTAATCCTGTATCACGCATGGCACATAACCGACTGACCTTCCAGACTCACCTGGTATATAAGGTGAATGATCGAGTTTTGGTGTGCACGCCCGTGTCTATAGAAAGTTTTGGGCATTTAATTCTAAGCTATTATTAAAGATGTTTTTTTTTGTAGTGTGATATGTTTGTGAATAAACGACACGTGTTTACTATTACGATGACTTGTGAAAACACGAATGCCTGTAGCTTCAACTGACAGATACATGCCCCTTGCTCTATTCCATATAAAAAAAAGACATTCTTTACAGTTTTTACATGATTTCAGTGTCATAAAGGTTATATGATGTGAGAGTTAAAATATTTCATCATCTGAAATTTCAAACGGACAAAGGAAGCTTACAGTTTTGCTTGACATTATCAGATTTTTTATGAATGTATTTGCCGAAACGTTTTTTTTTTTTCGTTTTCTATTTTATTGTTTTGTTTTTGTATTTTTTGTATTCTCTTCGTTAGTTTGCTTTCACATAGAGGAATGGCTTTGTTTGGCGCGTGACAAAAAAAATCACCTTTGACCATCGTTTATTTTTTGAATCTGAACGAAAAAAAAAAAAAAATATTTCGGATGATTTGACCTTTGCTAAGACTGTTATTGGGAAATCTTTCATCGATTTTGACCTGAGTTATATTTTATTTTACTGACAGACATACGGTTGTTAATACTAAATGTATTTTAATTCTTGCTATCCCAAAATCAATCTGCATGTGTACGTATGTTCGCGATGAATTGAAGGAGTCGAAGCCAGAGCTCTTTAAGCGATGCGAAATCAATTTTGTTCATCTTTCATAAATTCTGTGTTGCTTTAAAAATTGACTTTCGAATATTTTATATTATTCTATGTATAACTTTCGTTTTCCTCGTCGCCTTTTGACAGATACATTCTCAGGGCTTCTCCACATGTACAATCATATTTAATGTCTCATATTTAGAACTCTTCATCGATTAAAATATGGTGATATACTGATACACTTTTCGACTAACTACACTAGATGTTGTAGTATATCTACGGACGATAATGTGTATGTCCGCATTCAAAAAAATTCAGTAGTAAATACTGTATGTTGGTCTTCAGTTGGAGATTCCTCACCATCTGTGCTGGTCAAACTCTACTTCCGGGCAAAGAGGATACTCAGACGTGGCTATGTCGAAGGGCAGAGTCTCGTCTCGGGAAACAGCTACTCGACCTCGTTTTGTACGGTCTTTACGGGAAATTTGTTGTCCGAGCACACGGGTTCGGATACCCCATATTAAATTCGGACTTGTTCCACAATTGACCGCGTGGTGCGGTTGGTAGATATTCAGTAATCGGAGATTCAATGTGGAATTAACTTGACTCACTTTTAGCAGTTGACTACTTCTTCGACGCGCCGCTGGCGAATCTTATATGTGTTGTTCTTGTCCTAAGTATTATCGTTCATTACCAATCTTCGTTTGATTATTCTATTCAGTAACCTTCCCGAGGTTACAAGACTAGGTTAATGGTAATTATGTTTTATCTTGAAATGAATATGACTATACATACATATATATATATATATATATATATATATATATATATATATATATATATATATATATATATATATATATATTGTGTCTATTTAGGCAGCATTTCTTCATTCATATATGTTTCATTAAATAATATAGACAAGAGTTGTTTATTTATTTTACGTAAATTCTTTTTATATCGTCTGATAAGCTTAATAACATTATCATTACACGAAGAAAGAAAATCACAATATTGATACATATTTTTTAATTCAATCTGAGCTTTCGGCTTACATAAGCCATTATCAAAGATGACAATTAGAGTACAATATATTAAGCAATACACGGACGAGAAAGTGATGATAGTCTATTTCTGTTTACATGGATGATTTCCAAGCAACGATAAACACGTTTATATAAGACGCTGGAACCGAAAATCGCACCACAGCTCATGACGGCACACATGACCACGCGAGAGTAAAAATGAGAAGTATTAAGTATGGCTTCTGTTACCAATTATAGGCATTTAAGGATATTTTTGGAGATTTCATAGTTTATTTTGTTCAGGTTAGGTTTCAACTGTTTTATGTATATAGCTTCAAGAATTTTTAAATTTGTTTATTGTTTTCATGTTTAAGTATAGTAGTGTTTTCAACAAAGATTTTACCGAATTGTGTATGTGGCAAGGCATGTTGTTTTAAATGCCTAAAAATGTTAGAGTTATCATTCAAATGTAGTGTCAAGCGTCGTGATATCGGGTGTAACAGCAAAATTGTCCAAATCGTGTAACTGCATTGGATAATAAATGTTTAATATCTAAACAACGATTAGACTAATTGAGTTTCTGTTTTAGAGATTTTCAGGTAAGATATGTAGCTATCTTGACAGCATTTGCCGTAAGAATCACAGAAAAACCCTTTGAAAACTCTTTGAGTTATTCAGCTTGAAATCATTTTGAGTCAACCCTAATATTTCTTCACAGCTAAGCAACGTTGAAACAAAAATAATCATTCAGGCCTTCAGTTATGTGCCAAAATTCATACTCTGGATTTAATTATAAACATCTATTCAATAACCATCAGGAAAATGGTGAATAAGTTTTAAAAAGAGGGAACAATAGAGAGAAAAACAGGATCACACATCTTTTCAACTTAGAGTTAAATATTTAACTGTTGTTCAAAGTAGAGTCCTATTGGAGTATTCCAGTAAGATATCTTTAATCATTTCTAAGATATGACGGTTCAAATCTTAATCTTAAAATTGAACAATTTTGTTATTAAAACCGTTATATATATATATATATATATATATATATATATATATATATATATATATATATATATATATATATCGGGTGTAACGGAATCATGTAAAAATATGGGAGAATTATCCATCCCACAAAATATTTCATATCTAAAAAAAAACACTAAAATAATTGAGTTTCTTTTTACCTGTTTAGCCACCTTGACACCATTTGACGTAAGAATCACTGGAAACCCTTTGAGTTATTATCCTAGAAAAGGAACAGGTTAAAATCGTTTTCTGTCGGTCCCACTTTTTCTTTCCAACTGAGCAATGGTTAGAGGAAAATGATCATTCAAGTGTTCATTAATGATACCAACATTCATACTCTGGCTTCCATCTTCAAATCCATTCGCGAACGATCAAGAGAATGGTGAATAAGTTTAAAAAAAGAAGGAACAGTAGAGAGAAAAACTGGATGCGAAGGTCACAACAGGAAGAGGGATCATCATTTAAATATACATACATTCTTATTGTTCAAACCAGAGACCAATAGTGTTGTAAAAACCTCGAAGAATTCCAATAAGATATATTTAATCATTTCTAAGATATAACGGTTCAAAATTTAATGTAACAATTGGAAAATTTTGGCGTTGCACGATTGGAACAATTTTGCTGTTTCACCCTTCATGTTTCCTTCTACTTCAAACATTATTTTCTTGATAGCCATTTTGGGGTAGATACCGTGTTTTAAAAGTGTGAATTAAATCTACAACTCTGCGCATTCGAACTTAATTCGAGCGTAAATATAATTCACTTTTTTTTATCAAGGCGTCTACTCAAATATCTGTATCCACAAATAAATAACATTTGAAGTAGTATGAAATAATGCCGAATAAAAAAAACCCACTGTTTCCTAAGAAATATATATATATATATATATATATATATATATATATATATATATATATGTTTAAATATATATATATATATATATTTATATATATGCATATATGTACACACACACACACATATATATATATATATATATATATACTTTTCCCATTTGTTATGGATATTATCATATATATATATATATATATATATATATATATATATATATATATATATATATGTATATATATATATATATATTATTGAATTTAGATAAGGTCCAAAACGTTGATAGCATGATTGTGAGTTTCATGCAGTTCTTGTAATCTGCAGAATCAATGTGCGTGTATGAAGATTTTGTATTTGGTTGGTGTGTAGATGTAGTGTGCAGATATCGTATGTGTATAGTTTGTATGGTCTGTAAATAAAATTGAATTGCCAACAATTCATTTTATACGAAAATGACCAACAATACAATTTTATCTGTTGACATACATCATCATTATCATTATCACCCCCTTGACTTTTGTAATCGTAGGGCTGATCCGAAAGCAGAAGCCACACTAACCTTTTTCCACAACGGCCTATTAAAGGCAGCCATCATCAATTCTGGTACATCATTTTTTGACATTGTCCAACCAGTTTTTTTTACATTGGCGCCCTCTCCTACGTCCACGTTCAATGGTGGCTTGCATGATGGTTTTGTACAGGTTGTCGTGCCTTGCAATGTGTCAAAACCACGCCATGTTGGCATACAATTACGTTTAAAAAAAAAGTTGTTGCCATAAAATTGTGTTCAAAATATTTAGATTTCACTATAAAAAAAAACATAGAGGTGTTGATATACCGCTAAACAAAATCAACTAAATCTTTGCTTTTTATACTTTTAACATTAATGTCAACAAAAAATCTATCAGTAGTGTAGATTTAAAAAAAAAACGATTGATGTCCGTATGTAAAAAGATCTCTTGGAGATGCCATATTGTTTTTATACTGACAAATGGACGCAAAATCAAGGCGACCACGAGATTTGAGAAAATATAAATATGCAGTGTACGAAAGACGGGGGTAGAAAAGGAAGTTAGTCTACAAAAGACCAGCCAATACGACAAATACAACATCTACAAGTAGTTCGGATGAATTCCCTTATCCAATTCTAAAGAATTACTCGTCGTATTTATTTTTTATTTTCTTTCTTTAACGCTTACACATTTGCCTTGCATCTTTTTTTTTATCTCTTCCTCATTTTTTAAAGTACCGTCTTTTCACTTCTGTGTCTTTTCAATTTTGACGTAAATATCGCAGACGGAATGGATCTATGGCAAACATTCTTTGCTTAGTTCTCCACTACCTCTTTAAATTGCAGCGAATTTTGATGACCTTATCCCCAGCTGTTGTATGTAATGGTAGCAAGCTAGTCTCACAGAATACTGACTAAATGTTATTACATCTACAGATTGACCATTAATAGTGCCTCGTATCAAAGTTAGTATTGATGGATATTAATTTCTAAGGACTCGGCCCTTTCCAAAGCATTTCTATTATTGACCCTGCCAAATATTGAAATCGACATCTTTGTCAACAGCTGATTCCATATGACTGCTTATTTGATAAACGAATCTCGTTACCTGGTAGGCGCGTGTTCTATCTCTGAATAACTAATTAACAAACAAATCCAAACGAGGACCCAAGATTTAGAATTCTGCTGAAACTTCATTTTTGCATGAAGGGATTCATTTCTTCCCTTTCAAGAGGGATTCCTATTTACAATCCATTGATAAAGAAGCTCTAAAAACGCTTGGTTTGCTATATCGTGCCACAAAGCATGTGACTCCGGTAATCCGCCTTTTTACTTTTACAGGAGACGGAATAGACGAAAATGGAGTATTGCTGACATATCTTGGCTGGAGCTATTAAAACCTCACTTTCTAGCATTCATTGAGTTCAAAATCTTTTACGCAGACGTCTTTTCACTCTACAAACATATTTTCAATGACGCTACATTTAAAGTCTATCATTAAGCTGTTGCTATTTCCATGGCAAATGTTCAGATGAGATCCATTCTTTAGTTCCGTCAGTTCAGACATTTACAACTCGGACTGTTTCCACGTTGTCGAATCACACAACCTCATTTGTTCCGTTTTCTAAACGTAAAAAAGAAAATTACCCAAAACAGTGTTTTTCACAAGAACTGCCACTTTTTGTTTTCTTATTGACATGGTCTTACTGCAGATTGTAATGTATCTTTGGAGATCTTCAAAAAACTATCAAAATACAAGGATGTTGAAGTGAAAATTAAAAAATGTGGAATATGAGGACATCAATAATTCTAGTTGTAGTCGGAGCGCTTTGTTTGACTGGAAAAGGTTCCAATAAACTCATTGAAGTGACCCCTTGTAGCCCACTCTTTAAAGAAATACAAAGAATTGTACTCACGCACTAAGAAGCGCTTTATCTATTGTTATGGTCCACGTTAGGACCAAGGAAGAACAATACGAACACAAGAGTAGAAATAACGCAGATATATTACACGGAATAATAATACAAGATGTGGAAGGTGTTAGTATGACTGTCAGTCTCGTTTGGAGTGAACTACTATCGGCTCAACTCGATTCGTCTCTCTCTCTCTCTTGAGAGGCGTAGTATGGAATAAATCTGATATCGTCTTAAATCTAATCGACAATATTTTTCCAAGTAAATCAAATCTATGACTACGTCACAACGATCAGACCAAAAACTAAGGTTTACGCTTCTTGATATTCAAAATCTTTTCTTATTCTTCGGTGCAACACGACACTCACAGCAAATTACCATGCTTCTTCTAGGGAAGGCTTTCTGGAAAGGCTTTTCTTTGTCCTTGGTTTTGAATTCAGACTTGTTCTTCTTGATTGGTTCTAAGGATATTGAAGTTTGCCAAATATTTTACCCATAATTTGGTGGGGAGTAAATGTATCCATACTATTCTTAGGAATTTTCGATCTAAATGAGTGCAACAGACACGGTTGGAATTTGGTTTGAGCTAGAAATTTTCCAGTTACCATTTCAATTCCCGTTCTTTTCTCCTTTTTTTATTTCAAATGCCCTCCCCGCATCAGGGATAATTTAAGCTCAATGGGGAAAGTGCATACTGGGTAGGGATGACAAAAAGGCGGAGAAATGAAGATGAAATATAAAAAAAAGAACAAATATAAAAAAGACAGAAAAAAGCAAGAAAGTGTGGGGTCAAGGAGAAAAGGAAATTAAATATGAAAAAGATCTCAAAAGATGAAGTAAAAAGGAAGGAAGACAGCATAATTAGAAACAGAGAAAAAACGAGAGATAATGCAGGAAGTGTAAAAGAAAAGTCAAGGACAAAAATATTAAATTAATAAAGAAAATATAACGGAAGGTGAGAAAAGAAAGAAAGAAAGAAAGAAAGAAAGAATGAATGAAAGAAAGAAAGAAAAAAGAAAGAAAGAAGGAAGGAAAAGGGAAGAAAGAAAGATAGGAAGATAAATGATAGGAAGATATAATTTAAACAAATGAAGAATATAAACTGGAAGGTGAGAAAAGAAAGGGTGAGTAAAGTATGTAAATGAAAAGAAAGAAAGAATGAAAGAAAGAAAGAAAGAAAGAAAGAAGAAAAATAGGATGAAAGAAAGATAGAGAGATGGGTAAAAAGAACTTAAACTAATATAGAAAAAGGTAAGAAATGGAAAAGAATGAGTAAAAGAGGAGGAAGATGGAATGAAAAATATGTGAAAAAAGAACATAAACTAATAAAAATGGCGTGTGAGAAAAGAAAGAAAATTACAAACAATAAAGAAAGAAACATGGGAAGAAAAAAGATGGGAAGAAAGATGAAGGAAAGATGTGGCAAAAAAAGAAATATGAAAGAAAGAAACTCGAGCAGAAAAAATAAAGGAAAACAGAAGAAATGAAGATTTAAAAAATAAAAAAGTGGGACGAAAGAAATAAGGGAGGATTGGAAGAATGAAAGATGAGAGGAAGAATGATTTGATGAAAGAAAGAAAGAAACAAACAAACAAACAAACAAAAAAGGAAGATTAGAAGAATGAAAGATGGGAGAAAGTATGACTTGAAGAAAGAAAGAAAGAAAGAAAGAAAGAAAGAAAGAAAGAAAGAAAGAAAGAAAGAAGGGAAATTGGAAGAATTAAAGATGGGAGAAAGAAGAATTTAAAAAAAGAAAAAACAAAGAAATAAAGTAGTAAGATTGGAAGAATGAAAGATGGAAGAATGAATAATTTGAAAAAGAGAATTGGAAGAATTATTTGAAGAAAGAAACAAACAAACAAAAAAAGATAGAAAGAAAGAAAAATGAAAGATTGGAAGAAAGAAAGATGGGAGAAAGTATGATTTGAAGAAAGAAAGAAAGAAAGAAAGAAAGAAAGAAAGAAAGGAAGAAGATTGGAAGAATTATTTGAAGAAAGAATGACAGAAACAAACAAACAAAAAGATAGAAAGGAAGAAAAATAGAAGATTGGAAGAATGAAAGATGGTAGAAAAAAGATTGGAAGAAAGAAAGACACAAACAAACAAACAAACAAACAAACAAAAAAGGAAGATTGGAAGAATGAAAGATGGGAGAAAGAATGATTTG
Organism: Acanthosepion esculentum; assembly: GCA_964036315.1. NCBI lineage: Eukaryota > Metazoa > Mollusca > Cephalopoda > Sepiida > Sepiidae > Acanthosepion > Acanthosepion esculentum. The sequence goes on along the minus strand of OZ038476.1, from coordinate 22,482,698 downwards.
AAGAAAGAAAGAAAAAAGAAAGAAAGAAAAAGGGAGAAAGAAAGATGATTGGAAGAATGAAACTGATTTAAAGAAAGAAAGAAAGAAAGAAAGAAAGAAGAAAAAAGAAAAAAAGGAAGATTGAAAGATGGGTAGAAAAAAGAATCAATTATGGTAAGAAAGAAAAAAAAAGTTTAACATGCTTTTTTCCTATGAGTAAAACTGAAGATTAACAAATATTCTATTCCGACTGGATACTTTTATAACATTTTAGTCTACTGTTACCAATTCATTCTCTTTACTCTCCGGCAACAGGCCACCCAACAATTCACATCCCACCTTTAACGTGGGAATTCCCTTATCATTTTGTTTGCAGCTGACCAAACTCAGATTATAATTATTTCTGGATGCTGACAAGTGTACCATTTTTTATTTACAATAAGGATGTGGAACATAGGTTATGCAAATCTTTGTGTATACAGCAATTAAAGTACACGCCCTTCAATCGACAATTTTTGTTTATCTTGATCCCTGAAAACGCGGAGTTTATGTGCTGAACTTACTAAGAAAAGAATCATTTCACAAATCCGTGACTATCCCATGGAAACGATATTGTGCCGTGTTTCCTTGCAATCAGATGTTTAAAAGTGGTTCGTGTCCATCGAAGTTGTTCACAATCATTCACCTGACTGTGCGGGCGGGTCTCCATACGAGGATGATAAATTACAAATGTTAAAGAAGTGGAATCTTCTAGCCTCTTACCAGATTCACAAATGAATCGATGGAACAGCAATGGGTTCTGCATAAGGCCCGGTGTTAGAGTTTGATAAAAATATTTTAAGGATAATGTTATTTAATTATAGCTTACTACATTGCCAAACTATAAGTGTCTGATATATATTTAGATGAGGATACTAGGTTGTAAACCATTTCTCTACAACGTTCTCTCACTCGCTCTCACACACACTCTCTTACTCTCTCTCTTTCTCTGTCTCTCGTACATATACCGTAATTCCCTATGTATAATACACACTCATTCAAAATACGCAGCCATAAAATTGTGCTGAAAGTCTGGGAAAATGCCTCTACTCACGCATAATACGCACCGCTTGTTTGGTAATCATATCCTATAACTTGTACCTCTCCAATTTCATTACGGTCAGCGTTTCCTACGCTTATTAAAAATGGGTTAAATATAGAATAATGTTATTCTAATTTAGTTTTATGATAATTCTTATATTTTATTTTTGTAAGTATTGTTAGGTACTTGTGATTGTATTTGACATCCTTATGGGGTCGCAATCGCCGAATGTTAGTGTCAAATTGTGGTATATGTGTGGTGAGTCGTCCTTTCGTAACTGAAGTCGATCTATCAAACGGCATTTTTTAAAGATATTTTTGTAACTATGCATAATACGCACCCCTGATTTTGCTTATTATTATTTTTTAGAAAAAAAATGCGTATTATACATTAGGAATTGCGGTATCTTTCTATGATATTATTCTCTTTCACTAACACCCGCAAACAGAGGAAAATATTTATAATCATATTATCTTTTTAATCATTACATCCCATACAAGAGCATAAGACGCAAGTATGTAAAGTCAGTGGAAGAGAATGAAAAGAAACTGAGTTAAGAAAAAGGACAATAAAAAAACAGGATTTATAGGAAGACAATTTCCTAACAGATGAAGATGAGACATGAATGAAGAGAATTCTGGTTCTACAGAAGGATATTGAGAATATCATGAACTGAACATGTGGGTAATGATCAAGTTTTAAGGAAAATGAAAGCGAAAAGGAAACTTATAATTATAATGAGAAGAGACTATTGAAATTCCTTGTCACCTAATGCGGAAAGAGGACTTGGACAATTTGACACTGACAAGATATAGTGAAGGCAAGAGAAGGACAGAAAAATAGCGAGTAACCTACATAACGAGATTTTGTAAACTATTTTTCTCATTTATACACACACACACACACACACACACATATATATATATATATATATATATATATATATATATATATATATGTATGTATATATATATATATTGTGTATTTAGGCAGCAATCCTTCTTTCAAGCACATTTCATTAAAAACGACTGACAAGGTGCTTTTATTTAGTTTTTTATATAATTTCTCGTGCGATCTAATAAAGTTTTTCTTTTCAGAGGATAAATTATATAAAAATTGTCCGAATGTTCTTTTCCGAGCGCTTTCGGCTATACTTTTAGCCATTATCAAGGATTGTATTTCAACTGTTAGAATTAGAAATAGTTTCACTTTCGTAAATAATTATATAGGCCACACTACAAATCGTTTAACACGCAGATTAACCCTACACCTTTCTGACAATAGCTCAATTAGATCTCATTTAAATATTCATGGAGACCTACCGGACACTATTCGGAATATACTCGTCGACAACACTAATATAATAGCATCATCCACTTGCAAAAAAAGGCTAAAAATAATGGAAGCCTTACTTATAAAATTAAACAAACCAACCCTTAATAATATTAACTTTGAACATGGACATAATATCTTGACCGTGTTTTGAAACAAAAAAAATGAATCACTTTATAAAACACACACAAACTATTTCTAATTCTAACAGTTGAAATACAATCCTTGATAATGGCTAAAAGTATAGCCGAAAGCACTCGGAAAAGAACATTCGTACAATTTTTATATAATTTATCCTCTGAAAAGAAAAACTTTATTAGATCGCACGAGAAATAATATAAAAAACTAAATAAAAGCACCTTGTCAGTCGTTTTTAATGAAATATATATATATATATATATATCCGATGCAATGAGAACGAAAATGGTATATAAATTCTAACGTTCACAGCATTAATTCAAAAGAGGGCTCGATACCGATAGTAGAGCAATAATTTTATAATTTTTAAAAAATTTTATCTTATAGACATAACCATTTTTGGTTCTCACTAGTCGAGGTGCAATTGAAATGCACCGATACGAAGTTGCATCTTTGTAGTGGGTAAACTGTTTTTGTCTATATGATAAAATTATAATACATATATATATATATATATATATATATATATATATATATATATATATATATATCGAGAGAGAGAGGAGAGAGTGGATAATAGAGAGAGCGGGATATATATATAGAGAGAATAAAATTAAAATGCTAGCTGATAATTCTATCAAATAATATATGTCAAATTATACAATTCATCATATATGAAATTTTACTGAACCTGTGCCAAGAAACTGATCAATATATGACGAGAGCAATAATTATTATTGAAATATGAGCAAAAGCGTTCAATATATATCGAAGTCCAACAGAGTGGTTTGTATATTTCGAAACATTTGAATCACTCATCGGAAAGCTTACCTAGGGTTCTGATTAGTATTTCATAAATTTTGAAACACTCTGTTGACATTCGATGAGGACTGAACCTTTCTACTTATATGTCAATAATAATAATAATAATAATAATAATAATAATATTAATAATAATAATAATAATAATAATAATAATAATAATAATAATATTAATAATAATAATAATAATAATAATATTAATATTAGTAATAATAATAATAATAATAATAATAATAATAAGAAGAAGAAGAAGAAGAAGAAGAAGAAGAAGAAGAAGAAGAAGAAGAAGAAGAAGAGATCATTGCAAAACTCGTGCCGATTAGAAAATTAGAACCAATGAAAATCGGTTACACACTTTTGAAATGATCCAATGATAAGGATTATAATTGTTGTGGTAGGGTTACTCTATATGATAAACAGGGGTACCGAAATTCATGTGATTAAAATTCCTCGCCAGCTCAGCATCTCCGAGCTACGAAAGATTACTATGCGTGGAACATCACATATCATCCGCAAAACGCTCTCCATCTAAGGTAGACGCCCCAAATGTGCATAAATAACTCTCCTACAGTGATCTTTTTGCTCATAGACCCCGGAGATGAATTGGTAATTAGGAACTTAAATTACTCTCTGGCAAAATGATACCAAAATTTATTATTATTATTATTATTATTATTATTATTATTATTATTATTATTATTATTATTATTATTATTATTATTATTATAATAATAATAATAATAATAATAATAATAATAATAATAATAATAATAATAATAACAACAACAACAACAACAACAACAACAACAACAACAACAACAACAACAACTATTATTATTATTATTATTATTATTATTATTATTATTATTATTATTATTATTATTATTATTATTATTATTTCACTACAACAAACCTCTTCTGTTAGCTTAGACCCTGGGGTAACAATCAAAGATTTAGAGTAAGATGAATCCTATAGGTACCTCTGTGTAAATGAGAGGGAAGGAATTCACCATAATAGTGCGAAAAGTGTACGATAGAAGGGTGCGACTGATATTAAGAACTGAACTGAATTCTCAGAACAGAATTAAAGACATTAGTAGCCTTATCATCCTAGCGGTTCAGTATACTTTCAACTTGAACTGGGTTCTCAATATCATCAGACGAATAGATTCTAAAACAAGAAAACTTCTTTCTAAGCCTAACGTGACATAGCATAAACCGTCTATACATACCCTGAAAAGAAGGTGCAAGAGGACTTGCTCTGATAAAACTGTCATACAAGACAACTATTGGCTTACTAACGTACATGGAAACAACAAAGAACAGGATGCTACAATTATTAAAACAACACGAAAACTGAAAGAAAAAATATTCAATCATGAAAAAAGTTTGTAAATATTTTGTATCTCGTGTTTGCGAGATAACAGAGGGAAATAAATAAGGCAGACAACTCGTAGGTAAGTAACGAAATAGATAGTTTACTACACGAAGGTAGACTTAGAAATTGAGCTAATCCTCACTCGGTATTTACCTGAGATCCTCACAGAGCGGGAGATGGCACATGGCCGGTTTAAGGTGGGTTTTTCCGAGCCGTTAGACCTGGGCAAAATTTTCCCTTAGGTCCCGTAATAATGGGGTAGGGCTTGTCTACCTCTCCAGACGAGACTCTGCCATTCGGCATAGCTTCGTCTGGGTTGCTCTCTGCCCAAAGGCAGAGAACTCGACAAGCGGTAAGAGCTTAGAACGCGGCTAAGACCTAGTACTAACTTGGGATTTACCCAAGTCCTACCCACAAGACGGGATGTGACACAAGACCGGTTTTTTAACGTGGTGCGTTCTGAGCCAGTAGGCCTGGACAAAAATTCCCTGTATTCTCCGTAATAACTGGTTCGGGTTTGTCTACTTCCCCAGAGGAGACTCTGACCTTCAGTAAAGCCATGTCTGGGTCCCTCTCTGACTGAAGGCAGAGAGTTGGACAAGCACTAAAAGCTTACAGCGCGGCTAAGACCAAATGCTAACTCTTCTCAACTCCGCTTATTTATATAAACGGACGATTCCGTGCATTTATGTCCTACATGACAAAACGCAAACGAGATTTACATTTAGTGTACTCTGTAGAAAACCAAAACTAAACCCAAGAACAAACGGTTGCAGCAAAAAATATGAAAATAAAGCCAAGGATAAGGCTCTTGAACAGAAAGAAACAACGCTGGGAAAAGACAAACCTCTGAACGTGCTAATAAAGTCAATGTTGATAACATTAACACTCATGGATGGTTAAGTGCATCTGGATAAAAGGCCGAAACGGAAGGCTTTGTTTTTTCAGCGTGTGACTAGAGTCATTTCACTAGGGACTTTCAAGCAAATATCATACATAATAGTGAGGATCCAAAATGCAGGTTCTGCAACAAATATCAGGAAACCATAGATCATCTAATCTCAGGATGTTCTGTATTTTTGCCAAATGAATATAAAAATCGTCACGATAGAGTGAGGCAATATTTACACGACAAGGTGCAAACACTTTAGAAAATATATCAACAAACACTGATATGAACATCACCCAGCACGGGTTATAGATATAGAAGACATCACAATTCTGTGGAATAACACCATCTTTACAGATCAGGAAGATTGAAGCAAATAGGCTGGACATAATTCTCAAAAACCGAAAAGAACAAACTTGCCTACGGATAGATATGGCTTGCCTCGCGGACTGTAACATGGCAACTAGGGAATTTGAAAAAAAAAACTGTCGAAGTATAAAAATCTAGAAATCGAAGGAGAAAAAATTGTGAAAATTGCAAAGAATAGTACCAGTGAGGGTAGGTACGCTTGGAATTGTAAAAAGAGACACAACAACACATTTAAAAAAATCCCTGAAAATCCCAGCTTAAGAGAAATACAAAAAAATGTAAAGCCCGCAGGCTAAGAAGAACTTTGTCCATGTAGCACTGGTGGTGTTATACGATTTAAAAAAGCTAATCATGAAATGTAGCCACAACAGCACACTCTACTTAACGTAGGTCTTCCCGCAGACTTGGTAGGGAATGAGACTATAGGAGAAATCGAAATATAATAATAATAATAATAATAATAATAATAATAATAATAATAAAAGAATTTTTCTATTATTATTATTATTATTATTATTATTATTATTAACAGATAACTTAATGTACTTGGTGTATTCCCAAACTGACACTGTGTGACAAAATGTAATAATAATAATAATAATAATTATAATAATAATAATAATAATAATAATAATAATAATAAGAAGAAGAAGAAGAAGAAGAAGAAGAAGAAGAAGAAGAAGAAGAAGAAGAAGAAGAAGAAGAATGTATCTTCGAACATGTTCAAAGAATTTATCAAAATACAGTGATCTCGAATTGAAAATCTCGCAAATATTGCCCATGAGGAAATCAATAAGTACAATTGTAGTTGGAGCCCTCGGATCAATTAACTAAGGTTCTGATAGGTTCACTGTAGTGATTTATTGTAGCCCATACCTTAAAGAATTACAACGAATTGTATTCACATGTACAGCTTACGTAATACGAAGAGCTTTATCTCTGTAAAATGTGTATGATCTTAGTTTTGTTTGTTATTTTTTTTAACAAGAATTGTCCGTGGAAAATCTCATGCAATGTCATTTCTGAACTTAGGTCTCTTGTTGGGACCCGGAATGAAAGGCCTATACAACAGAAATACAAGAAAAAAAATAATAATAATAATAACCCACACTTTACTAAGTGCTTTATCTATGTAATAATTTTTTTTTTTCAGTGGAAAGTGTCATGATACCATTTCTAAACTTAGGTTCCTGGGCGGGACCCGGAAAGAAATGTGTAAACGGCAAATATCAAAGGAAATAAATAATAATAATAATAATAATAATAATAATAATAATAATAATAATAATAATAATAATATATTGTTTTTGAAGTTGTTGTGAAAAATGTTAAATTAACTTTAGTCAGAATCCTTTCAACCGTATTCAATGTCGATATATGAATATTAAGTGCCTTGTTTTATTCTTTCTTTTTATTCCATGGTTTCTAAAATCGGGAATAATCATCGGTTTCTAATTAAAATTGTTTAGAAGTTTTAGCTGTCAATATTTACTTGATGAAGTAAAATACAGTGAAAATACGTTTTAAACGTCGTCTCCAGTAGCCAAATATTATATATCTTACATAACACAAAGAAGAAAGCTTACAAGTTTCAGGAAATTAAAACAGAGAATAACTCAAATATTCTTGATAAAAGTCAGCACACAATACAGCCTACCAAATCAATAACAAAAATCAATAAATGATAAGAATTCAACTAAACTTAACATCATATTCGTTATGACTTCTTAATAAAAAGAAGAGATTTAATACAACTCACAATAATAATAATCTGAAAAGTTAAAACTGAAGGATGATTTTACAATAGAATTCAAAATATTACGAGAAATACATATGGAAAACATCTAAGAATTTAAATAAAAGATTATATATACACAAAACAATTTAGAAAACTATATTCGAAGTGCATAAGATGGTCATCGTAATAGGTCGAATATAATTTCGAATTAGAGAATACTGCTTTAATTAAAATAGAATTCAATTTATTAAGGTCCAACTGCATGGAAAATGCATTGATTCCCTTAACGTAGAAACAGTTTCAGTAACATGATGGAATGCATCTAGACACATCAGACGAAATATATTTTAAACAAAGAGTAAAATTTAAAGCTTAAATTAAAGGCTCTGTGTCTTCAGCGATTTCAGTGTAATCTTGGAATTGGCAGTTGTTTTTTTTCCTTCTTTATCCAGACTCCCATACGCAGTCTCTCTCTCTCTCACTCTCTCTCTCTCTCTCTATCTATCTATCTATCTATCTATCTCTCATACACACACATATACATATACTCATACATACACACACGCGTGCACCCACAAAGAAATCCAAGTTTGGCTATTAAATATTTAGTACTTCATCACAGACATTTGATAATCTATACACTGGCCTGAAACCTACGGTCAGAGGTTGCCGTATCCAGACATATTGCTAGTGGTTGTGGCTTCTATATTCTGAAGATCACGACTGCATGAAACTCTCGCTGTCTTTTGATAGGAGTTCAGGTTGTAAAGCTTGTTGTGTTCGGTCTAGATGATTTAAACGTGGAGCACTTTTCATTACTGATTAGGTATGTGTTTCCATTAGGCTGGTTTTCTTTTTTTCTTTTCTTATACGAGAATGTTCTATTGATTAATGTGTTAGGTCTTTTGGCAACTTCTCTGTTAGTCACACTAACGTAGCTGTTTTTCTTTTATATATATATATATATATATATATATATATATATATATATATATATATATAATAGTAGAAAAAGGAAGAACAGTAAGATATGTAATCAGGTGTTCTTATTGATATTTTTATTTTTACAAAACAGTGTTCAATGTAAATTTACAGACCATAACTATTATGAATTGATTTAAAATTATGGTTGCATCGCTATACAGGAATTACCATGTTTCAAAAAACAGAAAACAAAAACGTCAAATTCAATTATATTAAATTAAAAGCATTATTTCTGTTTCATCTTCAAGCGAATTTTGGAAATTCGCTTAAAGATAAAAAAGAACTAATGCTTTTAATTTAATATAATTGAATTTGACGTTTTTGTTTTCTGTTTTTGAAACATGGTAATTCCTGTGTAGCGATGAAACTATATTTTTAAATCACTTAATTTATAATATATATATATATATATATATATATATATATATATATATATATATTCTTATTGAAAATACAACTATACTTTCTCATGAAAATAATAAACATAAGCTAAAAATTCTTGAAGCTATCTATATTTAAAATTGAAGCCAATACTTAATAAAATTAATTATGAATACTGCACAAATGTTTTAAAGTAATTACAGTAGATAGTTTTAAATAGCTAGATTTTAACTAATAGTTTTAAATAGTTTTCGTTAAGAGGCTTTAGCCATTTCAATAACTTAGTTACGCCCCTTGTTGTTTGCATGTGTATCTACATGATAAAATTTAAAATTGTACAGTGCCCAACCTTAGTGTCTTTCACTTCACATGTAAAACTTTAATTTTCAGATAAACACAACAAATTTGCCTTAGAGAAAACAAGATTCTGATGAGTACAGCGGGATAACGTCGAAATTACTCGAAATAAAATGAATAAAGGTGGCATGTTCTTTGTTCGTTTAATAAGGAAACTAAGAAACTAGTCATTAATTATTAGAGGTTCATATTAAAAATAAATAAAGAAAATTATTCTAAATTATTTAATGAGACATGTCTTAATATATATATATATATATATATATATATATATATATATATATATATTATTGATGCATGATTGATTAAATAATATACACAAGTTTTGTCTATTTATTTTAAGTAAGTTCCTTTCATATTGTCTGATAAGCTTAATAACATAATCATTGAAATACGAAAGGAAATCACCATATTGATACATGTTTTTTTTAATCCTATCTAAGCTTTCGGCTTACATAAGCCATTATCAAAGACGACAATTAAATTTCAATATATCAAACAATACACGGATGAAACAATATAATAGTCTGTTTTTGTTGCATGAAAAATTTCAAAGCAACAACAAACTCGTGTATAGGAGACGCGGAAGCGAAAATCGCATCGAAGCTCGTGACGTCGCACATGAGAGTGAAAACAAGACGTATTAAGTATGGGAAGCCGTTAGTATAAATATACACAATATATATATATTAACAAATATATATATATAAATATTAACAAATATATATATATATATATATACATACATATTTATATATATATATTTATATATATACACACATATATATATATATATATATATATACATCAGGCAGGTTGTGTGCGTGTGTGTGTGTGCGCGCGCGTGTGTGTGTGTGTGTGTGTGTGTGTGTGTGTGTGTGTGTGTGTGTGTGTGTGTGTTTAAGAAATGCACGACCGCTATTTTCAACGGATTTGAACCAAAATTTACATGCACATGCTCCAAGTTAGCGGAAGGCCAAGACCGACTTTGCATTTTCCAACTCCCGCCTTATAGTCGAAATAATCGATTTTTTCATGCTTCTACGGTACTTTTCATGTAGTTTGCGGCCATTTTCTACTGGCCAGAGTGAGAGCTTATAGCTGGCTACCACGAATAGGCAGGAAGATTCTATTGATTCTATTGGCCAACGTGAGAGCCAACAGCCGACTGACACGAATGATAACTAGAATGCTAGAATGCAAAAAAATCGATAGCTGCATTCGTCACAAGTGTGAAAAAATTAAAATCTGCATGGCACTTTACTCCAATTGGCTCATTCGCTTGCTTAAACTCAACGTTGATGCTGATTCCACAGAACTGGGTTGGGTGTGAAAAAGTATTTGTTGTTAACATCCTTTTTTCATTCGGTTTTTCCAGTTACGAGTCCTTTTTTAAAGGTGATCGTTTTGTGTTCATTTTTGTTTAGTTCTTTTTTCGTACCAGATTTAATGTTTAGTATAGAGCTTAGAATAAAATCGCAGTGTGAAATAGGCAATAAGTAAGTCATGTAGCAACATCAGCATGGCAAAAGGGTACTCCTTTAAAGGCAAGGAAGGGCAAAAATATTTAAGTCAAGTGATAGCGATTGCTGTATGAGTCGTATGATTTTTGAATCAAGCACAGGCAACTCCGGGCCATGTTGCTAGTATATATATATATATATATATATATATATATATATATATATATATATAGAGAGAGAGAGAGAGAGAGAGAGAGAGAGAGAGAGAGTGAGAGAGAGAGAAAGAGAGAGAGAGAGAGTATGGGAAGTCCTTGGTATAAATATACACAATATATATATAATAATGTCTTAAAATAAATGTCAGACTTTGTCCATTTCATAATGTGTGACGTCATTTGTTTACATTTGGTACACCATGAGCAGATATGAATGTACGTGAAAGATTCATGGAAGATTGAAGTTTATAAGCAGTAAATTCGACCTTGCCAACCGGACAATCCTCTGTGGCCGAATCGGTTAAAAGGAACGTCAGGCTATATGACAGTTCCATATAGGATATAGGTTCGAATCCTGTCGTAGGACGAATATTTTCTATGAAAATTTCTCGTACATTCAGGCCGATAAATGTTGTTTAATACTGCTTATTATAAACAGAGCATTTACTTAAGTATTTCTATCTATAAAAGAATGTTAAACATAAAAATATCTTAAAATGTGTATATATATTAATATATATATGTATATAGAAACAGAGAGAGATTGATAGGTGGATAATTTGTTGAATAATGTAGACATATTTTGTCTACTTATTATTATATGACTGTTTTTGACCTTATCAAAATCATTTAACAGGTAAGTAAGATAGCTCAAGTACTTTCGATTTATTGTGCCTTTTTGTCATTTGCGATTAAATTTGCCTTTTCACAAGGTCGTGTTTAAGTTGCCAAGATTTGGTATCGTGATGAGCTGCTGGATCATGTAATTCAAACTACGTATATTTATACTATCTAAATATACACATGTATATATGATGAAAGTATCATTTTAAGGCATGCTATATTTAAAAGTGCTTGGTATCAGGGACAGACAGTTTGCAAATATAGGATACGAAAGTCAGTTTCACGCTTTAAAACAATCTTCAGGCCCTGAATCATTAACTCATCTAGGTGTGAATATTGCGTTCAATATATGAAACAGACTGTAGCCGCGCGTTACTGCCCTCAAATTCCAAAAATTTGTATTTTATATTTGCACACACCCTATCCCTGACAAAAAGCACATTTGCCCATAATTAGCATACCACTTTTACATTATATACACACTTGTGCAAATTAATTGAAACATCTACTTTCGATTCCTTTCTTTCACACAAATGGTCAGTTTTTGATCAACTGGAGTGACAGAGTGTAATCGATTTCTATTTTTAACTTGGATTAGGTCATTTGCAGTACTGTGCAGTAATATGAATCTATTTTCGGGCTGTATGATGAAATTTTTTAGCCTTGAAAAATCTTGAGACATCTGGGATTGCATCAGATTTTTATAACGCCCAGAAATTACTGTCTCGACTGCCATTGACTGCGATGGACGTTACTCCAAGTAAAATTGTCACTCTGAATGAACACAATGGCAAGCCTAACAGTGAACACATCTGTCGACTGGGACTGGCTCGGAAATGTTCTTGGTTTAAATCCAATCGAGAATCTGTGGTCAATCTGCAAGGAACAAGTTCGTGGAATGGACATACAAAGTACTAACATGTGCGCTAGGTCATATTTCATTGATAAATACGATAAATAAGTAAATAATAACGGACTTATTCGTTTTGTTTCAATTAATTTGCACAAGGGTATATATATATATATATATATATATATATATATATATATATATATATATATATGAAGAAATATACTCTTAAGATGTGCTATATTTATGGGATAAAGTGCTCAATATCAGAGATAGAACGTGTGTAAATATAAAAGTGAACATTGAAGTAAACACTTAGAGGTGACAGTCTGTTTCATGCTAGTGCAATCGGTGGCCTGACGATTGCGTCGAGCATGAAACAGCCTATCGCCTATAGTATTGACTTCAATGTTCACTTATATATTTATATATATATATATATGTATATATATACATATATATATATATATATGTGTGTGTGTGTGTGTGAGAGAGTGTTTGTGAGTTAGTGTGTGTGTATGTAATTAAAGTTTTTTTTATTTATAATTCGGCATTATTTCTAATTACGATAAATGTTATTAGTCGTGGATAAACGTGTTTTTTGAGTAGCGAACATGCTTCGCAGTGACACTTCTTCGTTAGTGAGCGGCCCAAATGCACGTCGAGTCATACGAGGCTTTCTGCCAACTTAAGAGAGACACAGGTTCGTATCCTACCGAAATACACATTTCCTTTATCGGACGATCTTGAAAAACCAGGCCCTTGGAGGAAAATTATAGTGTTTAAAAACAGTAATGTATACACAATCCCGTGAATCAACTAAATATAAATTTTTAATAGGAACAAATATACAGGTTTTATTGGCATAATCGATTAGTGCTTTATAAATTCTCTAATCATCGGGACCCGATGATTAGAGAATTTGTGACTATAAGATGAAAATCAAAGTTTAGTACGTACATATTGAATATTCTGGTGTCACAGAAAACTACACAAATAATTTTGTAGTCGTTATTATCGAACCTGTGTTAGTTTTTCTATTTCAGTTAATTTTGCAGGAATATGAAAATCGATAAAGTTTTGATAAGTACATCAGGTTAAAGCTACTTGCAATCTACACGAATCACATCGAATAATATTCGTAAGTAGATAATTCATTTATGTGGTATAAAACAGCTTTTCCAAAGCTACATTGGGAACAAGGTCGATTTTGGACGTGGGCGAATCACATATATTTTGTTAAATTGATTTGACGTGGGCATTCTAATCCACATTTAAAAGTCTGTATCTCTTTTTTTCTCCACATACACGAAAACACACGCATAAATATATATATATATGTGTGTGTGTGTGTGTGTGTGTGTGTGTATGTGTGTGTTAATAGTTATATCTATATTTGTTATATGTAATAATGAAATTAAATGTTAACTGACTTTGTATTTGTTATGCTTTTATTTGTGTAAAACAATCTTTTGTCTATCGTATATATAAAACCTATATATATATATATATATATATATATATATATATATATATATATATATATAATTTATATATATATATATATGTGTACGCGTGTGTGTGTGTGTGTGTTAGTAATAGTCTATGTGGGTAGTGTAAACATTACCGACATGACAAGTGGGATCGAGGAGCAGAGTTCAAATTCCAGTCGATCTTGTTTCTGACATATTACAGTAATTTCCTTAGACAAGGCATGAATATATCTTCCCCTATCTGTCTTAATTAGCCCGGTAGATTAGTTTCTCGTGTCTTGGTTGGCTGTCAATCTAGAAGAACAACTCAGAATTAAAACCTAAAGAGATTTCTTTGGAAATTCATAGCCCACTCTGCCCCAATTCTCTAGGTTCAATTCTTCGAAAAATGTCGCTGGCTCTAAATAAAATCTCACCACTATATATATATATATATATATATATATATATATATATATATATATATATATATATATATACTTTAAAAATCAGGAGGTCAGTTGAATCTGCCGCTTTGGTTTCAACCTTACGGTATCATCAGGTGTTTTTTATGAAATGACCTTTTAACGCTTTATTTTAAAAAAACAATCAAATTAACCCTATATTATTATTTTCAAAAATGAATCAACAAAAGCGAACGAAGTTTGTAATACAAAGGGAGGAGGGGAATTTGAAGAAGAAGAAGAAGAAGAAGAAGAAGAAGAAGAAGAAGAAGAAGAAGAAGAAGAAGAAGAAGAACAACAACAACAACAACAACAACAACAACAACAACAAAAACAAGAACAAGAACAAGAGAATAGCAAGGGTATTATAAATGTATAATTCTTGATTTTTTATCCAGCCTCATATTTCCTTAAGATAAGTTTTCTAATATGTAAACAAGGACTCAAGACTTCGGTTTTCTGGTTCAGAAGGTTCATTGGATCCGGAAACTGCATAATTGCGGAGGTTGAAAATATTGTTGTGGTTGTTATAAGACATTGCCATTGTTTAAATTTTCCACCTTACAATCGGATCCCTGTTGTTTTCTTCTTTTAAAATCCACACATGGTTAGCTAGTTTGGTAGAGTACCTATGATTTATTAGCCTAAATGACGATCTACAATCATACCATCTACGTTTGAAAGTACCTTCAATACATCTTATGTATGTTTTATTTTGGCCGTTAATATATGTTTATATATACATATATATATATATATATATATATATATATATATATATATATATATATATATATAAAGAAAGAACAGTAAGATTTAAAATCCGGTGTTCTTATAGATATTCTTATTTTTACACAATAGGGCTCAATGTAAATTTACAGAGCATTAATATTATAAATTAATTGATTTAAAATATGAGTTTTTCGCTACACAGTGATAACCATGTTTCAAAAATGGAAACTAAAGCCTTCGAATTTAATTTCCTCGTCAAGCGAATTTTGGAGTCCAAAATTCACTTGACGAGGAAATGGAACTAATGTCTTTGGTTTAATAACAAAATTAAATTCGAAGGCTTTAGCTTCCATTTTTGAAACATGGTTATCTCTGTGTAGCGAAAAACATATTTTAAATCAATTAATTTATAATATTTATAATATGCTTGAATATCATGTTCGGAAAAAGAATTTTCGATTTTTCAAAGCAGTGACTTTTTGAGTGAGATTGAGTAAATTGAGGAATTCATTTATTTTTTACAGATTATCAACCCGCTGTAGTTTATTCAATGTCAAATCATATTTTTGAATTTTTGAATGTATAAACAATTCTTTTTTTATGCCAGTAAATGTTGCATTAACAATTTTTTAAAATGATAATGATTTTTCCAGATACAAGTCTTACGATTTAACCTACAGCTATGGGAAACATGGAATCCTAGAGTTGGTAAGTGTATGCACACAGAAGTGAACGTAACGAATTTGAAAGAAATTCTAAATTGGATAATCGAGACTATAGTTTGGGCTACGTTGGCTAAAGTGTGTAGTGGGATTACTATACATGCATTTTCAATTTCTTATCTAAGGACCGTCAATGTAATGCCAGGTGTCAAGAAAATATCACACTACAACATTGATATCGTAATTTGATAAAACAAATGTATGTATACATTTTTGGGGCGGACTCAGTATATATATATATATGTATATGTATGTATGAAGAAATATAATTTTAGGGTGTGCTATATTTATGGGATAAAGTGCTCAATATCAGAGATAGCACGTATGTAAATATAAATATAAAAGTAAACATTCATTCATTTATATTCAAGTGAACATTGAATTCAACACTCAGAGGCGACATGCTGTTTCATGCTGGATGCAATCGTCAGGCGGCCTGACGATTAGGTCTAACATGAAACAGCCTGTCGCCTCTGAGTGTTGACTTCAATATTCACTTTTATATATATATATATATATATATATATATATATATATATATATATATATATATATATATAAAATATCAAAATGTTCACTTTCATATATATATATATATATATATATATATATATATAAAATATATTTATACATATATATAAAATATAAAAATGTTCACTTATATATATATATGCTGATTGGACTCTCGCCTCATTTATCGAAGTATCAGGGTCAGAAAACAGGGTTCCTAGGAACCGACAGCCATACACCTAGACATATGATTTGATTAGAGTGGTGAAGGCTTGGTGCAGAACCAATGATTCTTTTTGATGAGCCGAATTCAGAGACCTTGTGCCCAAGTTCAGTTGCCATCCAATGCTATAGAACACAGTCTGTCCTGCTATTTATCCATAGCTAGGGGGAAGAGGAGGATTCATACCTTTCCTTTTACGTAAGTGAATATAATGGATTCGACTGGAATTCGAACTCGGCTCTCTGATTCCTCAATCTGAGCCGCTATCCATTACTCCACCGTGAGTGAGAGTGTGTGAGAGAGTGTGTGTGTGTGTGTGTGTGTGTCAATTAACAATTTCGCATTGTCTGACACAAGTTTGTGAAATTTTGTAAATTGAAAAAGATTAATTAGTTTTCAAAATAACTCCTCAAAATGCAACACACTATCTGTTCCAATACTGATGCTAAACAGATATACGTATCTCCATCGTTAACGAATAGGTACACAGATAGACATTCACTAAGCTTGATTTAATCTTGTAGAAGATTACAACTTTGAGAAACCCGATGAACATCTCACTTATCTATACAGGGAGGGAGAGAGAGAAAGAAAAAGAGAGAGAGAGAGAAAGAGAGAGAGAGTGTGTATGTGGGGGACATTAGAGAAAAAAAGAGAAAAGTCAAAGTAGAAACGTTTCTTTTTTGCGTGGTAATCTTAATCTCTTTAATTAGATTCGTTCTACTTGTTTTCCTTTATTTTCTCTCTTGGCAATATGTTTCTCTTCATCCTTTTCCTCTTCATTTCCCGGCGCTTTCCCCTTTTTTTTCCTTCATATCTCTCAACTCAAAACCTCTCTTTCGCTCTCTTACTTTCTTCTAAGCTTCATCTCACTTCCGTTTTGCATAAAACTTCCTTCCGCTCCCCCCCATTTCTTTCTTTATACACGCTCTTCGCTTTGACGTAAACCTCTGGTTTTAGCTGAAGGCTGACAAAATAGAATTGAACTTCATGGCGAGACGGTTTCGTATTCATTGCTGCGACGGAATTTTATCAGAATTCCATTGCAGCAATGAGTACCAAAACCAGAGAAACAAAATTAGTTTTTAAAAAGATTTAAAATCTACAACAGCAACAGCGACACTCTTTTCTTCTATTTTTGTCACCTGCCGAGTTTCAGTGTCGTCAGATTTATGATTGTTAAGAACTCTAGATTTTCTCAAACGAAAGCAAACGGATATTTTCGGCTTGGACAAGAATCTCAAACACTATTAAGAAATAATTAAACGCGTATTTAATTTCACACAAACACAATTACATAAAACTATTTACAAACATACCTAACAATATTCGTAAGTTGTCTTGTTTTACGTCATATAAATCATGCCGGTTAGTGTAATTATCTCTCAGTTGTGTCGCTGTCTTCGGGCAGAATGCGGATCAATGCTGTGAGGTGCCCGGTCCCGGAGAACATATGCCCGCAGCTCCATCACCTCATTGCACTAGCGAAGAGGAAATCAGTTGTCATATGAATGCCAGCGCAACCGACGGTTACGGGGACTGGGAAATTTGGGGCCTTGTCTAGGTGTACACAGTCGAGTTCCCCACATTAAAACCGACCTTATATTACATCAATTTTAGGGCAGAAACAGGTTTTGTTTGCACGTTTGTCAGAAACGTAAACATCCGTTTGGGTTGAGTCAGAAAGAAAGTCATAGGATTGGTTAGCACGAGTGCCACAAGCTAAGTATAATTTTCTTTTGCATAAGATCCCAAACGGTATAAATGGGTTCGGTTTGTGTGAAAATCAAAAACATAGCTATAAGTCGCTCTCTCACAGACGTGCCGTCGCCTCCCTCTGTCTTTATTTTTACAAATACTTTCATAGTAACTGCTCCGATGAGCTGCTTTCGCTGGTTCCCAGACTTCATGAATTTAAGCGTTCTACTAGGCTGGCATCTCGCGCACACCCTTTCACTATTGAAACTGTTAAATGTAGCCGTCATTTCTACTCCAATAACATCATGTCTCGCACCTCTCACCTATGGAACACCCTCCCATTTTCCAGTTTCCCTGATAGCTATAATCTCCAACTATTCAAATGTAATGTCAATCGACGTCTCCAGATGCCTTGATCTATCCCCTATCCTTCTCTTCATCCTTTCCCCTATCACTCCTATTTGCTCTCACTCCAACTCTCTGTAACCCCTTGCGTGTTAGTGGCTTCCCGCCTTGCTTGGGGTGAAACGCTTAAAAAAAAAAAAGTTCCGTTTGCACGAGAATAAAAAAAGGTAGATATAGATTTGCTTTACAGAAATAGATATATCTAGGTACGTCCTCTGAATTTTTCGATACCTAAGTTTTAAAATGAATGTTTAAAATTGAAAAAGCATTCTTGAAGATTTCATTTTAGTTTTAATTGAAAGCTAAATGATTGAATTTATTATTTCCAGTAAGTAAAATATCCTGGTGTATTTGAAGTAGATATCATATAAATCGGAATCTCTACTTTTTAACCGATTTCAGAAAATCTTCTTACAAGTGAGCATTTTCTTAATTTTAAGAAATTTGTAAACAAAACAAGATTATCGGTTTTAAAATCTTCCAAAATAATATGTTTGTGACACGTTATTCGAGTAAAACTAGCAAATTTGAAGTTAAATTAATCTTATTTGAAATAAACATAACTTCCTTATTGCATAAAGAAGTAATATACAAGCATTTCTTAACGAGGGGTACTTTTTTCTTTTGTCTTTATTGACGTATCGATTATTTCCAAGGTGATGACAGCTTTTATGGACCTAAATTTACGAAATCTAAGTGAACACATTTTTTTTTTGTTTTTAGGTATTTAGTAATTTTTATAAATTAACATATTTTCAACAATTATTTAATATTTTATTGACTTTTAGTTACGTTTGAAGATGCTTTATGAAATTTGGATTTTTGTCTCTAGCTTCTTAAACAAAAATCACTTAATTGAAGTATTACACAAACTTAAACAAATACATGAAATAAAATATTTAGTGAAATAGTAATTAGAATAGTAAACTTACTGTGAAATTTTGAAGAGATGTGTTACAAAGACGTTAACGATGAAACAGAACTGAATAATGAAATTGAAAGAATTGCTGAGCGCCAGACAACAAAATCACTTGAACTTCTAAAGGATATCATTTAGGACCTACCATAGTTAGAAATTGAGAACGTTTATACACTAATTTTTTATGACTGTCATGAGCTTTGCAATTTTTGATTTGTAAATGTAGTTTTCACATAACAATATCACCTAACCACCGCCTTGAAGTAATGCAGAATTTTAAACGATATTTAATATTATAAATTATTTAATTAAAATAAAATAAAATGAAAACAATTCTTGTAAGCATTAATTATTCATTGATTATTAATTAAATAATATAATAGTTTTTATTTTTTTATTTTATTTTACAATTCAGAGCAGATTTTCGGTGAATGGGTTAAATATTTACTATTGTCCTCATCTTTGTCGCCATATTTATTACACGTTTCGGCCGTTGTACGCTCCAGCCTTCTTCAGGTGGTTGGTATGGCGAACTGAACCCTTTATTTCGCTCACTGTCCTTGAGTACACATGGCACAGTGGATAAAGGCGTTGGTTAAATCCAGTGACAGGACCCAACGACTACCCGGTTAAGGCAGTGGAGAACTTGGATAGGGGAATTAACAGGAGATAACTGTTAACTCACATCCATTAGACATGACATGATACGTGAAACTAGAACAGTCTACCCTAGTGAGCGAAATAAAGGGTTCAGTTCGACATGCCAACCACCTGAAAAATATATTGTTGTTTTCCTTTCCAAAACATATTGAAAAATGCATTGCTGATATTAAAACCTATTTTTACATTTTCATAGTGGGGTTTAACTGTTTAACAGGTCCTACCACGCTGGAGCAGGGTTGACCTGGTAACATCAGCAATTAAGTGGTGATTCTCCGATCCTCAAAACCTCCTGGTCAGAGGCCTTGCTGTAGGATGTAGTTTATTGTCTTATCCAGGACGAGAGGAGATTTTAAGGAAAAATGAATGCAAAAAGAACACTTGTAATTAGAATCAGAAATACATAGTTGAAAGAGGAAAGAGGACTTGGAGAATTTCACACTCATAGGACATACTGAAGGCAAGAGAGAAACAGTTTACCTAGCAAGTATGGAATGGAAGTTTTGGAGTCATGATTAGTCACGTACTAAAGGGATACGGTACATAAAAGACGATGGTAGATGGAATGTATTGTATTTTAACGCATACTGGATGAATGTAGGCAAAAATTTATGGTTTTCCCATCGCAGTCTACTGTCTTAAATCTACTCCACAGCAATTCTACTTTTCTAATCGCTTGGTGCAATAAATTAAACACGGAATTTTGTAATGTTTCTTGTGGTCAGAAAATAATTAAAGCATCACGGGACAAAAATAATATTACAAGTTACTCTGCCACGAACGTATCAAAGTAAATATCTATGAGTCTACAATGTGGTTAACCTTACACATACATTTGCAAAACATTGAATATTCAGTCACATTTTGTCTAACCCCTAATGTATCAATTACTGATTCTATGATGACAATATATCGGTAATAAATACAAGCCATTGCTGTTAGATTTTTCAATTTGGTATGTCCAGTTTTTTATTTATATATTACGACCTGATTTTATTAAGGATGGAATTCTCACATCTATAAAAAAAAATAATGGTGTCGGCCGTAGTCGTATCCTCGACTCAATGTGAACTATTCTTTCCTTAGCTGCATATTATGCGGCTGGTCAGAGCAAAATGCAGTTCAGAGTTTTCCTTCTGCTAGACCGGTTGTAACCTAGGCTATAAAATCCAATCTGTCTAACTATTTATTTACACATAGCACTGGGGTAGAAGGATTGCATTCATACGTCTATAAGGTGGATGGAATTATTTTTTAGGGGAAAATATTACAAAATGACTAATAAACGAATGATTATTTCATTTTTAAACTAATATTCATTCTATATGAGGCAAAAAGGACACACATGGTGGAGGGTTACTGAAGAAAGTTGTTGTCTGAGCAGTACGAATAAGAAGTAAGAGGCGCACTTTATCGGGATATATGTGAAAGGTAACAGTTAAACTTAGACTTGAACAGGTTAACATTGTAGTGGTCGGGAAAGTATCAATTTGGGAGTTGCTTCCACAAAGTACCGGTTCGTGGAAAGAACCTGTTTGGGGGGAACGTATTTCTTATTACGAATGGGCGTGATTTGCCTCAATGTACACAGGGTGACGGGTCTTAGCTGTGAGGGATAGAGTTCGTGGAACAGAGTTCGTGTGAACAATTTCGATAGAAATAGTGATGGAATGGCAGGAGATTTGTAACTTTTCAAAGCTTATTTTTAGGAATTGGTAATGTTCTTACTACAACGATCCGTTTTATTAATGACCATTTTCTGTTAGAATAAAAAAAGACAGACGGGGACGCAAAGAAAACTAACCTTTTTTTTTTTTTAATTATGATCTTCTGGAGTCAGTTCTCCTTTAACAAGATTCTCTGCTATAGGTTTACATCAGTTGGCATAGTCGGACACCCGCTTTAATATACCAACTATACTGATCAATTTAATCCCTACCCAGGGGCACCTGTGCAGATACCCTGAGGCTTATCAAAATGAAACAAATTCTGTTGTAATCTGTTACATTATTTTCGCTGTAATGCCCCCGCCAAAATATTTCATTTTCATCAGTTAAACACACACACGCACAAATATATA
>OZ038476.1:22427713-22457713 GCA_964036315.1 Acanthosepion esculentum | reverse complement strand
TCCAACTCATCTGATCCATATTTGATCTCAACTCATCTGATCCATATTTGATCTCAATTCACCTGATCCATATTTGATCCCAACATCTGATCCATATTTGATCTCAACTCATCTGATCCATATTTGATCTCAATTCACCTGATCCATATTTGATCCCAACTCATCTGATCCATATTTGATCTCAACTCATCTGATCCATATTTGATCTCAATTCACCTGATCCATATTTGATCCCAACTCATCTGATCCATATTTGATCTCAACTCATCTGATCCATATTTGATTCCAACTCATCTGATCCATATTTGATCTCAACTCATCTGATCCATATTTGATCCCAACTCATCTGATCCATATTTGATTCCAACTCATCTGATCCATATTTGATTCCAACTCATCTGATCCATATTTGATCCCACCTCATCTGATCCATATTTGATCCCAACTCATCTGATCCATATTTGATCCCAGCTAATCTGATACATATATATATAAGTATACAAATTTGCTGATAGCTGTACTATGAAAATCGACAGATATATTTCCATTAAAGAATGATGTTATTCATTTCTATGGATGTGTTTATTATCCATTCGTTAATTCTTGTTCGAAACTTAATACAAAATCTTCGTTATGTCATTCTTAATAAAATTTCTCTTTCCACCGCAGAGCTTGCGTTCTTTTTGACACCAGTTCCAATTCTAGTAAAAAGAAATTCAATAAAAAGCAGAAAACAAAAGAACCCGGAAAAGAAATAACAAAAATAAGAGATAACCGTCCAAAAATGATGAAAAAAATTCTCCTTCTTTTAAATACAATTCGATCGAAAAAGAAATATTAGACCTTCGATTATTTCTCGTACAGAAGACTAATGGAATAAGCTGGTTTCGATAAAACGTTTCTTATTACCCAAGGAAAATGGCTAATAAAAAAATTGGATTGGACTTTTTTTTTAAGCACAACGAAATGAAGAGAACTGAACTGAAACGAAACGAAATCGGGAGGTTTTATGTTGCAGAACGCGAACATGAAGTCTTGATTCTTCCTCTAGTATGTCGCAAGATCTTTAAGAAATATTTCAATTCCATTATTTGATGCAATATTTGTTTTAGGTTTTACGATAAGAATATTTTTGGATTTTCTTTTATTAATTCTTAATCCTGGCAGACATGTTATGTGTTCTTTTTAGTAAAACTTTAAAAAGTATTTTTTTATTGCTATAACGATTAAAGACGAAAGCAAGAATGGCTCTCCAAGAATCCGGGGAGAACCATGATCGCCTACGTCCTTAAAATTAAAATAAATGACGATTGTCATGTGTTGTTGTAAAACATAATGTAGCAGTTTTCGTTGGCTTCTCTACAGTGTTGAATTTTGTTTTTTATTGTTGTTTTTTGGTTCTCTTTCAATGGCTGCTATCCAATTCTACAATGATAAAATACTTTTGAATCTTTTGTTATGTATGTTTTTCCTAGCTTATGGATGACATTATAAAGTAAAACGACATTATATATATATATATATATATATATATATATATATATATATATATATATATATACATACATACATACATACATATATATATATACATGTATATATATATATATACATGTATATATATATATATATATATATACATATATATATATATATACACATGTATATATATATATACAGACACATATATATATATATATATATATATATATATATATATATATATATATATATATACATATATATATATATATATATATATATATATATATATATATATATATTTGTAGATTAGTGTTATTTTAGTCCGATATTTTCAGTAATTCAAATGTTATTATAGCGGTTACTCGTATTTGAAATAGACATCCCATTTTTTATTTGGACACTTTATATTACGCCTATTTGTTTGCACAAATTTTTCAAGCAAATTTGTTGGTTATTTTGGTAAATATTTCCTGCCTATATATATATATGATCTTTAGGAATAAAATTGAAACTAAGCGGATAAAATAATGTTGAAAATTACCGCGCGGTTTTCCCGATAAATATAACTTCTTTTTTTTACCGCCAAAATGTCGTCAAAACGTACGAGTTTTAGTAGAAACTTTAAACAAAAACTAATAGAATTAGCAGAAAGAATAGGAAACAGAGTTGCAGTCAGAGAATATGAGTTGAATGAGACTAACATACGTTTACGGAGAAAGAATAAAAATGAACTTAATCAAGTGTCAAAGCTATAAGTAGAGGGAGAAAAGAACAATATCCAGATATGGAACAAAGTTTAGTTGAATTTGTGAAAGAAAGACAAACAAGTGGATGTTGAATAAGTACTGTGGAAATAAGGATGAACTTGATATTCTTTTTTCTCCGAAATTGGCTTTTTTATAGATTTTTTTTTTTTTTTTCGCCAAATAAAATATGCAGGTTACTGTTAAAATACATTTATTGACAAAAGATGTTACAATAATTATTGTTGGATTTAAAATTGGGATAATATCATTCTTATTTTAGAACAATTACGTATTTATTAATATAAATGAATAACGAAAAAATATTTTTCTTTATACCTATTTATAATACGCACCCCTATGATCACCTGTAATTTACAGTAAAAAAATGCGTATTATTTTCGGGAAATTACGTTGATTTACTATTTCTTACGTGACGCGATACAGTGTTGTTCGATAAAATTGACTCACCTGATTTTCTTTACTTAAAAATTTTTTCGACTATTGTTTTTGGGGTCAAACTAATTTTTAATCTTACTAATATAAAGACCCCTTCCCGACCACCTAGTAAAAAGGTTTACTCACCCTAAGGTATTCTATTGATAATTATAATTTTGGATATAAATTAGATTTAAGGAAAAACTCGGTGCAAAAAAACTGACACACTTATTTCCTGCAACTAGTAATCAATAGAAACATAACCGAACAGCTTTAAATAACGAATAATAGAGGTATAATTTATTTATAATAGGTAATATAGTTCGAAATATTTAATAATCTATGGGTCCTTCTTTATTTTGAATAACCTTTTCAACCCTTTTTGGTATTGACTTGATTAGGTTCTCGCAAATCTCATCTCCAAGCATTGAATTCCATTCGGATATGAAATTCACAATCAAATCCTCTTTGTTGCTCAACTGCTTTCTCGAGAGCCTGTACTTTATAATGCTCCATAAGTTTTCTATGGGATTGAGTTCAGGAGATTGGGGTGGCCATGTCATAACACTCAACTGCTTCATCAATTTTGATTTGTGACAAGGAGCATTATCCTGCATATAAATGAGCTTGGTGGGGTAGGTTTGCACCCTTTCAGCAGAAGGGAGCAGACCAGACTCTAAAATTCTCATGTACTGCTCGCTCCTGAGGGTCTTTTCAATAGGTTTTAAGAAACCAGTTCCGTGAAAAGAAAAGCAACTCCAGAACATTATACTGAGCGGATGCTTGACAGTACTTCCTGCTAAATTCAAAGAGCTTTCTAAAGCTTCTTCGGATTTTTAGATCGCTTATCCTTTGAATTTAGCTCAACTTTCGTTTCATCGGGGAAGAGAACATTTAGTAAAAAAAATCAAGTGAGTCACTTTTATCGAACAGCACTGTATATACTTTAGCGTTTCGTAATTACGATGAACGTGCTATGAGGGGATCAGAGAAAAAGGTCCAAGACCCAGTGTTTAATTGCACCAACGATAACATGAGATTAACACCTCTGCTGTCGATCTCTTTGATTTCATCTATAGCATCAATGGAAACGAAAAGGACAAACGCTTAGAATAAGTAAAAGACAACGGAAAATTCTGGGATACGGCCTATCTTCCCTTTACAGAATATACTTTTAGATTGTAAGAATTTTTTTTTCTTAAAAGTAATGATTTAGTGATACAAGTCTTACAAATTAACCTATTGCTGGGGGAAGAAGAGGTAGATTCAAGGATATTTGCGTTTAAGTAAATATAACGAACCCATCAGGAATTGGAACTCGACTCTCCGATTAACAATCCAGATCGATTATCCATTACACCACCCGCACATCCAAGCTTACAGTATCTGGTATGCCCAAGCGGACATTCATCTAGGTACTGAATAAGCACGATGTAGCTTCTGTGATCGTAAAGGAACCGGCGCTTAGATAACGAAGAAGGAAGATTTGGAAAATTTGACACTCACAGGACATTAAAAGTCAAGAGAGACAGGGGGAGGAAGCAGGTTACCTACTGGATGAGTGTGTATGGATTGATGACGGGACTGGGAATAAGAGGGGTGGTAAAATGTCAAATATTACAAAGAACAAAGTATAAGGCGTTATAGAGAGAGACAATCGAACTTAGTGGAAATGCTACAAACATTTAATAGGACGTATGTTTAAAGTCAGATTTGTTTTTTCCATTTGAACGAGTTGCGTCGTCATGCCGCCACCAGCTAAAAAAAGAAAGGGGTTTTAAATGTAGTTTTCAGGCTCTTCGGAAGCAAAATTCTGATGTATTCTGCCGCAGCTTCCCATTGGCAGTCAGTCGGAAAATAAGCCGCATAGAGAGTAATTTGCGGAGATGTTTCAATGCACTTTATCAGATGCTAAATGTATTGATTGCAATGATGTTCCATTCGATGGCTTATGGCAACGCATGTGCACGCGCAAGTCTGACATTAACATGCATTTTGGCGCGTTGAAGCATTCAGCATCCGACAATAGAGCAACACCAGTTGAATAGTTCGGAAGAAAAGAGGTCTTCGAGTGCAACAATGCGATCAATAACCCGCCTCCTTATTTAAAAGATTACCCGGCAGATAAATATATATGTATATATATATATATATATATATATATATATATATATATATATATATATATATATATATAATTACACAATCCAATCCAAAATTACCTCATAAGGGGGGACATAGATATATTTCAACCAATGACAAGTACGTTAGTCTTATTCAACCCTGATGTACAGACCCTGTACTATATATATATATATATATATATATATATATATATATATATATATATATATATATATATATATATATATAAAATTATTTATTTGAATATTACAACATAAATATGTTATAAAATCACGACAAAAGTAGACATTTTGTTTCAACACTTCTAGTGTCTTTTCAAGTGACGATGTAGAATATAGAATAAATGATTTTAAAAGTTTCAAATTAATCAACGATCCTTAGCCAGGAGTAAACGCTGTTACATAAGCTAGAGTGACCAATCAAAATACAAGTATAGGATGATTCGAAAATTTTGACAACTAAGCAAGGTTATCATATACATTAAAAGATTTACTTCAGTCACATTACATTAAAAACGACTGACAAGATGCTTTTATTTAGTTTTTTATACAATTTCTCATGCGATCTAATAAGGTTTTTCTTTTCGGATGATAAATTATATAAAAACTGTCCGAATGTTCTTTTTATTCGAGCGCTTTCGTCTATACATTTAGCCATTTTCAAGGATTATATTTTAACTGTGAGAATTAGAAATAGTTTGTTATATGTATGTTATATGTTATTATATGTATGTTATATGTTTTATAAAACATACATATAACAAACTATTTCTAATTATGTTATATGTTTTATAAAACATACATATAACAAAATATTTCTAATTCTAACAGGTAAAATATATCAGATTCCGTTTCCAAACCGAAGGCAACCCAGTCATCCAACTTTTGCTGCTATTTATCGTCGAGTTGCTGAGCACCATAAACTAAGATCCGCTAGTATGTCTGACCACGAAGGGCTTATTCTAAGGACTGTCAGAAATTATCAACGTATCAGAACACGTCAAGCAACCCTGGGATGTCGTTCATCTCATAGTACTTCATGCAGGCTACTTCTTTCGCCCTATGATCACTCACCACAGGAGAACTTTGGCCGATAGTTTACCGCAAAAACTGCCGATCCTTTGTTTGTTCAGTCTTATTTACGAATGAGTCAACATTTGGAACAGATGGAATAACACATTTACATTACCAACATTTGTGGATCGATCGGAATCCCCATAGTACAATACTTGCTAGGCACCTGCATCAGTTTACGATTAATGTGTGGAATAGAATTGTAGGTAACTGTCTAGTAGGTTTATATGTTCTCCAAGCACGGCTGACAGGAGCTAGGGGACGGAGGGTGACCACGTGCAGTATTTGTGACCCTCGCTATCTTAACATTTGATTTTTTCTACCTACATTTATATGCGTTGCAAATTAAACTAAACACAAATGGCTATTAACGGATGAAAATTGTTCGCGCATTTTGACTTCATTCAAGTGTATTTTTGTTTTGTCCAAATTCATGAATTTTTTTGTTTTATTTTTTAACGGGTTAAACGCGACATTAGTCTTCTGTGCACCGACAGCCGTACGCCTTAATATTCCTTAGATACGTTACTTATTTTTATTAGGATTCATTTTTTTTTAAATTTTTCGTAAACCAAATACGAAAAATAATACAATGAAACTTATAATTTCTTTTAATTAGAGCCATACACTTTCTTAAAGAAACGTTCGTTAATCCTAAATAAGTAAAATAATAACATAAAACGGATCTTTTAAAGAGAAATATCAGTTTTATCGCATTCATTTTTTTATATTCTTTGACAAAATATCGGTTTTATTAAACCGTAAATTTTCTAAAAGAAATATTGGTTTTACTGTATTCATTTTCTTGATTAGGATTATAAGAACCATAGCTACGAAGTAGTTTGTTTATAAAAAAGTAAAAAATATTAATTAAATAAACCTGAATTTTAAATAAGAAAAATAACATATGAAACCGATATTTTATTTTTATTATAGCCGCTATAATTTCTGACAGAAACGTTCATTGAAAAATACTTTTTTAATCCTTAATAAAAAGAAGTAATAAAACCCTATATTTTCTTTACCTCAAGAAACGATTTTAAATCATTTTTTTTTAATTTTCCTTCACAAAAGATATATTTTATTAAGGCAGATATTTTCTAAAATATAATATCAGTTTTATATTGTATTTTCTTATTTAGGACTAAAGAACGTTATTATTCATAAATAGTATTTTTTTTAGATTATTCGGACTATTGTCCTCATCTATGTCGCCATATTTATTACAAAGTTTCGGCCGTTGTACGCTCCGGCCTTCTTCAGGTGGTTGGAATGTCGAACTGAACCCTTTATTTCGCTCACTGGGGTAGACTGTCCTAGTTTAAGGGATGTCAGTTATCAATTATCTTCCGTTAATTTATGCCTTAACCGGGTACTGAACTCACACACTTTGGGTCCTGTCACTGGATCTAACCAACGCCTTTATCCACTGTGCCATGTGTCCATGAGGACATCTGTGTATGAATTTCTGGGTATTATAAACTTAATGTCTTCAGCAACCATTTTTACCAGTGCTCATATTGCAATTTTTTCTGTTATCCTCCGTTTTTTACCAGAGCTCATATTGCAACTTTGTTGTTATTATCGCTTTTCTCTGGTACTCCTTATTACTGGTTCTCATATTGTATTCATTTCTATGCTTGGTCGGCTCTGGAGATTTTTGTGGCCTAGCATCTGTGCTGATTCCTTTAGTTTTACGAATTTTATGATCCTCAGTAGTTGCCCCATATTTTTGGCCTTGTGCCACATCTATGCTACGCTTAGAAAATCTTTTAGGGAACATCGATGTGGTGTAATGGTTAGCAAGCTTTCTCGTTAGAACAATTACGACTGAGTAATGAGTTCGATCCTCACTGTGTGCCCCATACTTTCGGTCTTGTATCACATCTGAGCTACGCTAGAAAATCGCTATAAGAAAAATCTTTCCTTTTTAAAATAAATTCGGTGAATGAATTTAAAAAATATTGTACACAAGAGATTAGGATGCAAATGAAGTGAGTTTCTGCTAAAATTACCAAATGCCAATCTTTATCCAAAGGAGGTAATGCCATACATATATTTGGATTGGAAAAGTGTCTAATATTACAATTTACCTTCGAAAAAATGGCTTTCTCTAATTGAATGGATAAATAAACAAAAATAATCGGAAATTCACGATATTCTATCAATCCAAAGGTAATTGACTGTATGGAAAGAAGAAGTTGCCTTAAAGATAGTAGAATATATAGAAGGAAAACGGTAAAGATGTGGTCCAATAAATCTCTTCCAAAATAGTGAATCATTGTGATTACTTGGTTGCTTTTCTGTTGTGGATTCCGGCATCAAACACGATATCAATGAATAACAAACGTATTGAAGTATCACGGTATGACTCCTTACTGAGTCTACGTGCTCGCTAACTGTGACGCTTGCCGCCGTCTTTGTGTGTGACTTACTCTACTACTACTGAACTCTACTACACTTCTGTCGTTCCGTCTCGACTCCTCGGGTATTCACTGGCAGTAGTATATGTATACACTGGGTGAGTCCATTTGTGTTAAAAGGGGAGACCCCTTAACATTAAGCATGGACAAATGGTATATTTATAGCTATGTAAGTCAGATTGCATTTAGAAATATTGTCTCGCACGACACAGTGAACTGATTTCCTTAGAAGCTGAACTAGCATTGGATTCAATATAGTCTTTCCACTGTCAGCTGAGCACGTTAGCCCGAGAAGGCGCAACTTGTCACTTTCCTGGATTTCACATTAGTTATTCTGATGGAAGGCAACGTGGGGGTCTCTCATACGATTAATGGAGAGCAATTTAGTTTTGAAGGCGTTAAAGTTAACAAGCCATTATTTGACTTATTTAAGGACGGAGTTGAATTCGTTTTGGACATCTGCTACCATTTTGACCTTCTCGGACTGATTACCCTTACCATCGAGGCAGGAGTAAATGGTTGTGTCGTCAGCATAGACGCCAAGTTGAGAGCTGACGTCATCGGGAAGGTATTTAATGAAAATAAGCGTAAGACCAAGGATGAAACTCTGGGTGACACCCGGATTAGTACGAAATGATTTAGACGAGTGGCCGTTCAGGATAACATTCATTTCACGATTTGATAGAAAAGACTAGATCAGCTCAAAAATGTCCCTAGAGACACCGTAACTTTTCAGCATGGGGCGAAGACCTGAATTCCTGTCAAAGGCTTTCGAGCTTTTCCGTTTTTATCTAGAACATAACAGATTCTTTCCCCAATTATCTTCAGTACAAGAGCAGTTGACCTGGAGAAATTAAAGCCGTATGGCTTGTCTGAGAAAAGGTTCTGGGATGAGCGACGATGAACCAATTCAACATTGATTAGGAGTTTCCCAAAAAGACGTAGAATAGTTTGAAATTTTGGACGGTTCACCAGTATTCTTAAAATCTGGAAGAGGCAATGAATTCCAGCAGACAGGAAATCAACAGGCAGCGAGGCATTTATTATGCAGATTAGAGAGAACAGGAGACAGTTTGGGAGCACATTCTTAATGACGATTACAGAGATACCATCGGGTCCACATGCTTTGTGGGGATCAGGTTTAGAGATAATAGCAGAAACCGTGGATTGATTTATATTCATATCACTCAACATAGATTCAGCTTTGTGCGAAGTTAGGCAGGATTTTTGAGTCAAGAGTAAAGTCTGAGAAGAATTTAAAGACAAAGCCTTCAGATTTATAAATAGAGGATGAAAACACATCACATTTCTTGAAGAGAGGGGAATAGAGACCTATTACACATTATTACACAGCCGCCAGTAATCACGAGAATCAAATTTGTTAGAAGCTATGCGGTGCCTCATTCACTCGGCAAACAGGGACTTAACTCCTTCGAAGACTCGCTTATATTTATTACGAGCAGAGTTACGAATAAGTACGATCAGTTACGAATAAGTACGAGCAGAGTTACGAATAAGTACGAGCAGTTACGAATAAGTACGAGCAGAGTTACGAGATCTGTCACTCTGCTATAGTCGAAAATATGATCAGTTTTAACGAAATTGCGAAGTAACCTATATAAAAGTACTATTTTTTTTATCTTTCTTCATTTTTATGATGTTAATCAGCAATAATTTTTCAACGAAGGATTTAAATTTGAATAAAATTATCTCTTTATAAAAAACAAATTGAGATTAAACTTTAGAACTAATAAAAATGACTTTTAAATTTTCAAAGCCATCTTACAGGTATGAAACGATATAAAAGCGGATCAAAGAAACGTAAAGAGAAAAAACAGATGACAGCATCAGTCGACTTGACCATAACATTGAGTGTATTGCTTACTACACCAGTCAGTGTTGCAAGTGCCGAAAGAAGTTTCAGGAAACTAAAACTTATAAAAATTATCTGCGATCTACATTGATGTTATGCAGGTTAGCAATAATTTCCATTGAAAATGAATGTGTCTGATCCTTTGACTGTCATGAAGTCGTGAATCCATTTGCTCATGCTAAGTGTCGAAAAACATTATATAAAATTTACTATTTTCTATCCATAATGTTGAATACGTTAAAATTATTCAACTTTTTTACACGGAAAATCTCAAATTGATGTTCAGAATTACTTGCAAACATTGTTGATTTATTTACGATAGACTGGTCTATTATGACATGTTTCTAAGATGTATTTAGATTCATTGTATTTATTGTCAATATTTTTAGCTGCATTATTCACTTATGATGCATGATACATTATTGAACATAATTAGGTTAGAATAAAATTTGTATTTTATATTAATACTACCTTATGAAAATTGACCTTTACTAGAGTGGGGATCCCCGTGTCACATATTTGGGCAATGGGGAGGAGGCAAGATACGTTTATTACGGCTCTCCGGGTGTGTATATATATATTTAAGTATGAATGTATTTGTTTAGAAGTGAATAGGTAGGGAAAAAATCTGCTTCGTCAGTCATGTATCGAAAGATACATGATCGCCTAAGCGTGTATCACGCATGGGACATAACTGACTGAAGTAGATATGAATTTCGAATTGTATTTGCGTGTACCTATGTATATGTAAATAGGTATGAATATAAATTCTTATATATCTTTATATGTGAGTTCCATTTGCGAGTATATGTGCATTGTGTTGAACATATTGATAAGATAATATAAGTATATGTATAAAATAATATAAACTGTATTTAAATTATATTAATGGGTATATATATATATATATATATATATATATATATATATATATATATATATATATATGTGTGTGTGTGTGTGTGTGTGTATGTGCGCGCGTGTGTGTGTGTATTTTAACTTTTATATATTTGTTTGTGTATTAGCTTAGATTGCTTGTGTGGGCATATATTTAATAATGTTTCTAATTGTTAATTATATTTCTGGATGTCAGTTAATTTGTTTGATATGCAAACGAACATCTCCAAAATCTTAACTAAATATTAATATTAATAATTTTAAAACGGTCACTTTTCAATCCGTGCCTGACTATTGCCACGTGCAGGGAACTCGAAGTTGTACAAAGTGAGCAGAAACAATATATTTATTATCAATATTATAAATTTTAGCTATGCATCGGGAAAATGTTCTGTTACCAGCAGCACACACTGTACGCTCTTTCTCTCTCTCTCTCTCTCTTCCTCTCTCTCTCTCTACATATATATACATACATATATATATCTTTTGGTATATGTTCTTACTATATATATATATATATATGTATATATATATATATATATATACATATATATATATATATATATGTATATATATATATATATATAGTATAAAAGGCTCACACAATATTATTCCATGGTTATAATTTATTACATTAGGTCTGATGAATTGGATCGATTCCAATGTACTAAATTATAACCATGGGATATTAGTGTTTGACCCTTTTATATTCTTATTCTGTCCTGGACATGAGTTCTACCTATATTCTATAATCTTGAGAATTTATGCATATATATATATATATATATATATATATATATATATATATATATTGACCACTAATATCATCAATACACACACACACACGTATATATATATATATATATATATATATATATATATGTGTGTGTGTGTGTGTGTGTGTGTGTGTGTGTGTGTATATATATATATATATATATATATATAGTAAGAACACATACCAAAAGATTCTATTAACAAAGGTCGAAAACTAAGTGAAACCTATTCGCATTCATCGGACTCGTCGGGGGTGCCCAGCGGACTTCGAAATTCAAAATGGTTGGCGAGCTATTGACACGGAGTAGTCGTACATCCAACGGGCAGTGGTCGTACTTCCGACACCCGGTAGTTGGCTGACGCTGACTTGTCTTTGCGTAAGAAATTTCAGTTATCACCGCTAGAAAACAAAGTATTAAGAAATATGACAATTTAATTAGATACAAAGAAAAGAGTGCACAACTGTTGTGCAATATCGGTCATCTTATATAGCAGCGAATGCTGGACAATTTCCTCACATTTGAAGAGCAAGCAACAGAAACAAAAAAAAAGATTTCTGAACTACTACGCAATATCAATCCTGATATATTTGAAGGCTGGACACAGACGAAAGCAACAGATATCTGATGGCAACAATAGTTCGCATGTAAATTGTGTATATAATCGAATTTAACGTTAAGCAATCACAACGTTCCTGCTTGATTTGATGAATGGGTAGAAGTGAGACTATTATGACATCAGAAGCAAAAAGGAAGCCTTCACGTTCAAATATCTCTTCGACTAAAAATATTATTCTGGGGAATCGATTTTTGTGTTTTCTTTAATAAAATTTCAATAGAGTCAAATGCTTACTATACTTCGGTTATTTTAATTTTATGTTTTACTTTGTTTGAATTTTTGTAAATTCAGGAAATAATTTACTTCAGAATGAAAGAAATGTAAAAGTTTCTGTAAATAAAGAAAATAAATATTGCCTAATGATTATTTTTTTTTATATTTACTAAAATTAAGATCATATTTCAAATCGAAAACTAACACTTCACATTTTTATAGACGAAACAGATAAATAAAAGTTTAAACAGGTTCCTTTTTTTTAACATCGAATTATCTTTTAAAGAAAATTTGGATAAAAGGAATAAAATATATCTTAAATGAATTTTGTTTGTTTCCCCGGGGATAAAAGAAATCTCACAATGACATCCTGTTATATAATCGAGAAAACCGAAAGAAAGAAATGTAAAAAAATCAAATTTGCTGATAAAACTTTGTTTTTGATGTTTGTATTTCATTAAGACAAAGTTCTTCGAGAAGGTTTATTTACCAAGTACTTTCAGGATGTAGGTAATCATGGCGACTTAAAAAAAATCATATCCTATGTAGCTGTTTCTATATTTTGTCGTTTCATCACACCCTCTACTACCCATTTACACAAGCTTGTTAGTATAGATCCTCGCTGTATTCTCCTCTTTAATGTTCTGATCATGTTTCTACCTTCACCAGCCCTTATTGTCTCTGCAGTGCCATCGATTTAAAAACATCACTCACCACATAGTCTACTAGCTTTTAATTGGCGTCTCTGACCTTCAATATGTCCAGTATTAGATTCTCAAATCTCCCATTCCTCATTAGAATCCCAGAAGTTTCAGTTCTCGTTTTGATTGTAAGTATATGTTTCTTTATTGGTTCATTTTTATGCAAAATCTTCTTGTTGCTCATGTGCATGTGCGACTCGAAATGAGAACACAGAGATCCGAGTTCGAATACTAGTTGTGTTTTTTAAATTCATTTATGAGGAACAACCCTTGTAAAATGTATGAACCCATCTCCAACCCCCACCCCAGTTGTGGATTAAATTGTAGAAAATTAAATTGGCAATTAAATATTCACGTACAAGAGAATTATTTTTGAAGTCTAAAACAAACCTCAATGTATTGATAAGCTGTAAAAAAAATGAAATAATGAAGATTTTTGTTGTTTGTTCTTCCCGTAATATTTATAGAAATCGTCGGCAAAACTTTATTTCTGTCTCTTATTTTCTTATGCTGTCATGAAATAGTTCAGCATTCATTTCCATTTAGGAGGTTAGATATTACACAGCAGTTCAGCCATTGTTTTGTTGTTATCATATATATTAGTATTTTGTTTTCTGGAAGACAACTTTGGATAATTCTATGTGTCTTCGGATTTATGTGTCATATTTTCCTACTACACATTGTAGTATCCAGTAGAATTCCTCTCCTTCCTTTATTCTGACATTCCCAACTCACATCTTGGGCCAATTCTGTTGCTGCCATTCTCTTTTTATGTATATTCTCTAATAAGATTTATCAAATATTTTGGAGACTAGACGAGAATAATGCCATTATTATCAATGTATATAATCTTTACTCAGATATTCGTTCAAGTAACGGAAAAGTATTACTAACTTTTTGTTGGTTTCTCATTATCATTCTACGATTTGCTATGCTATGGATAAGTCTTTTCAGAAAGATACGCGTATACACCTTTTTAAGATATAACTTTTTTAGAAGATCTGCAAGATTATTTTATCAACAAAGTCATTGGAACACACGTCGGAAATCCAGTGATGTGGATATATATATATATATATATATATATATATATATATATATATATATATATATATATATATATATGTATATGTATATATATATATATATATATATATATATATATATATATATATATGTATATATATATATATATATATATATATATATATATATATATATATATATATATATTGTCTGAGGATCACAAAAGCGTGAAACCGAGGGTCACAAATTCATATCCATACAAATTAATATGTTAGCTCCATAGATCTATCACTGATGCATCGCGTATATATATATATATATATATATATATATATATATATATATATATATATATATGCATACATATATATATATACATACATATATATAAATACATACATACATATATATATTCATACATACATATATATATATATATTTCTATTCACTTATTTTTTAAAGTATATATATATAATTATTTATTTTCTACTATTTATTATATATATATATATATATATATATATATATATATATATATATATATATATATATATATATATATATATTCTACTACCAGCCAGAATCTTAGAGATAAAACGTTTCGAAACTTCGTCCTGCTTCGAAAGAGAGACTGTCCTTAAATCTAATGTGCTTCAGACCGACACGAGCAATTATTTTGTCTAAGAATTCTCAAATATTTTGGAGACTACACGAAAACAATGCCCTTCTTAACACTCTATATAATCTTTACTCAGATATCCGTTCAAATAACGGAATAGTATCACTATGTTTTGATTTGTTTCTTAAGTATCATTCTGTGACACCCAACTCCTCCTCTATCCTGGTCAGGGCACCGTTTGTGACACCCGTACTGGTCGCGGCGCACTTGTGACACCCGACTTCTTTTTCAGTCACGACGCCAAAATGTGACGTCGGTCCTTTGTGACGGGCTAACCCTGGGACATCGGTTGAAGTCTTGCTGGGTTCTAGCACCAACTTGTCGTACTCGGCTCGCTTCCAACGCCTGGTCACCGAAGCAACTGCTTTGATCTCGATTCAACCTACCCACGTTGTGATTTGATCTTAGGTTGACGAGATCAATCAAACGTCGGGCCGTAGTGCCAGCCGAATCCGGGTCAAGGTGATACTGCACAATAAATGTAGACAAAAAAAACAAAAGCACAAACAACAACTTCAAGGCGAGCGACTGGTTAGGAATAGTGATTAATTTTATGTCGGTTTGTTGAGTTACAGGAGTGCGTCTCTCTCTTTCTCTCCCAGCCCGAAGAAAAAAAAAATGTGGATTGTAACACTTTTGCGTTCCTTAACTAGTTCTGGATATCTGGATGGAGAATATAAGTCAGACTTCTATAATTTGTTCTTGGTTAGAAGTCTAAGTCGGAAACTTGTTTTGGTGGAAAATCTAAAGTCGGACTTCAACAAATTTGTTCTTGGTTAGAAGTCTAAGTCGGAAGGCATGGAATCGTGCGGTCACCTGTGCGAGGCGCGTCTCTCTCTTACTGTACTGGCTGTACTCTTCACTCACTGACTGGACCCTCTCTGTCTCGACTTCTGACTCACTGTCTGGACTCGACCCGACTGGACTCGACTCGACTCGACTCAACTCTACGAACTCTCTGAAACACCCGTAGATGTTTGCTTATATGGACGCCGATCAAAACCTGGCGTGGGGTCGGACGTGGTGTGGCCACCACGTTGATTTTCAAATCCCCAATAAAGATTTTCTTTGTTTTCGGCCAAAAATAATTATCATTTTCCGTATTTGGAAATCTTATTCCACTCCCACCCTCTTCTGCTCTCATATGGGTATCTCACCATACTTTAGAGGGCGTCAACGGTTTTCCCACTTCCTCGCAGTAACATCTCATAACTATCCTCTCAATGGGCGGTGGCAGGCCTCCTCTCTGCGTCACATGATCATCTCCGCCTGGCTATTCGGCCAATAGGCGTCAACTGATAATCTCAATTTTTATCCAACTTCACGGGATATGTTTTTTCTCAACCCAGTTTCTCCGTCAACATTAAGTGGACAATTCTTTTCGGCGAAACTGGGTTAATTAAAATACCCTAACATAGCCTTCGTTATCACAAACGAACTTAAACAGAATGCAGATGTCCTGTGTGCGGTCGGCAGACGACCCATCAACTACTGATAACACAAGTTCGTCATCCTGACACAGCCAATGTTTTATCTGCCCAGAAGCTCTGGTATCCCTAAAAAAATGACCATCAGAATTTTCCTCATGCCACCACCCAAAACAACATCGCCTTTGTGGGTGGCATTCTTTCCTTCTCTTATCATCTAAGTTGTTAAGTCTTGTCCCTCTGTTTCTTTCTTTTCTTTCTCTTTTTCCTTCCTTTGTCCTCGAAGAGAATTTGGCATATCTCAGCATCAAACTTCAGCGAGAAAGTAAAATGGTTATCTTGAATCGCACTTGAAAATAACAAAACAAAAAATCTTTTTTTTTTTTTTTTTTTTTTTTCACCGATACCCAGTTTGGGAAAATAACAAAACAAAAAGAATATCGCTCAGTATGTCTTTCGTTATATCTATCGGTGTAAGTAATCGCTCAGTATGTCTTTCGTTATATCTATCGGTGTAAGTAATCGCTCAGTATGTCTTTCGTTATATCTATCGGTTTAAGTATCCCCGTAATTAACCTCTGTGGTTAATTAATTGATTAATTAACCTGCCGTTCCTAAATAGTGTTACAATTCTACGATTTTCCATATTATACATAAGATGCGGTAATTCACACTTAAGATATTACTCTTTTTAAATGATCTACAATATTATTTTATCAACAAAGTTATTCGTCCTGGCCTGGCATCTAGTCTTCAGTCATTGTTCCACATCTTTAATATAACTTCTTTGTTCATTCTCTATAAATACTTTCAGGGTAATTTTTCTGATGAACGTTTCTTTATTATGCATATATTCCATGAATTGAATCGCAGTAGTCAATCGGAGGCAAAATCTCATCATTTTACAATTGGAATGAATAGATGTAGGTTCTATGCTAACAGTTTCTTTTCTCCTACTTCTCACTTGTGGAATTCTCTTCTGACTTCTTTCTTTCAAGTAATCGTTATCTTCTGTTTTTCTTAATTTCTCTTCTTTTATTATTCTCTCTCTCTCTCTCTCTCTCTCTCTCTCTCTCTCTCTCTATCTATCTATCTATCTATCTATCTATCTCTCTTTAATAATGTTATTTTTCTTAATAATGTTATTTTTTCTTAATAATGTTATTTTTTCTCAATAATGTTATTTTTTTATAAAGGGTGTCAATAAAGTTCGTGTGCAATTTAAAAAAATTATAACTTTACTTTTATTTGCGATAGAAATAATTTGTAAAAAGGATTAGAAAGAAATCTATATTTTTTAAGGTTTTATTGAAATTTTATTTAAGTTTTCACATGTTCTCCATCATTAGCAATACAAAGGGTAATACGATTTTGCAGTTTACGGAAAACATTTGCCAACTGATTTACAGTAATGCCTGAAATCACATTAGTTATTTTAGCTATACTTAAAACTAGGTACATTAAACTTTATAACATTTTTTACAGATTATTTCTATCGCAAATACAAATAAAGTTATAATTTTTTTAAAGTGCACACGAACTTTATGGACACCCTGTATTATTTCAAACTCAGTATCCCCAAGTGCTTTAGCTGCTTTGTTCTGGGATGGTAGTCCATCTAAGAGAAAGGAAACCATGATTCCCAAGCACCGTTACATTGATGCTAAACGCAATTACGAGTGGATGATAAATGACACCGCTATACAGACTTCACGCTGGTAGAACATCTTCATATATGCGCTACTATTGTCTAAGGTTTATGGTAGGAGAGGTTCTACTTCTATGTACCTTGTTTATCAGGACGTAGGCGATCATGGTTCCCAGAAAATTCCTATCCTATGTAGTTGTTAGTATATTTTGTCGTTTCCCCACCCCTTCTACCACCCATTTACACAAGCTTTGTAGATTAGTTCCTCGCTATCTCTCCGTCTTGGCATAAATATGTCCTGTGAGTATCAAATTCTCCAAGCCCTCTTTTCTCATTATGTATCCTAAAAAAATCAACTCGTTCTGATGCTAAGTATAAGGGTTATTTTTGTTTCTGTCTCCTTTCAAACTTCCTTGTTACTCACATGTTACAGACCAATATTACAACGGCCCCGTGGTTTCATTTTCGTGAATGAATGAGAAGACATGACTGAATGTGTCAGAGAATTTACAAATTCGATAAATGGTTTTCTGAACCATTTTCCACTCAAACCGTAAGTACTTATATCTGGGACTGTTAGCAGAAGTTTCTTTAGAACGTTTTCATTGACTGTCAGACAATTCACATTCTTCCGAGATAAAATCGTATTTCTCTGCTTTGCATTCGTCAAAAATGACATTAATCAACGACTGATAACAGAATCCGGCTGCAGAAATATCAGAATCATCAGGAGCTGCCTCATTGGGAACGCTGCCTCGGAGATCCATTTCCAAGCCCTCGAAGAAGCCATCTTGAAAACATTTATTTCTTTTTACAGTTACTCTCATATTCCGAGTTCGCCTTAGTTGTTGGATATGATGCCTCAAGTTTGAGCGTTTGATACAAGCATCTACTCCAGCAGCTGGGGGAGCCCAGGGAACCACAGAAAGAACTTGCCTGAAAATTGCGACACAGAAGAATAATGCCGCTAAACAGATCTTCATCTTTTGTCAGCGAGGCACATAATTATTGATTGGAAATCATGACACCTTATCGTCGATTTTATCATCACAGTATTTCGTATTGTTGAAGTTGTCGCTGACATTTTTTGTCGAGATTTACAAAATCTATGTTTCGTTCAATTTCGCAAAACAAATGATTAAATTTGAATAAGCTAGTTTGGTAAAATACTTTGACAAGGACTCTACGTCGCGGATTAATAATTTCTTTCATTTAATTTAATTTTATAGGACTTCATGGTAAACTCTTAATTTTTCAAAAAAAAAAAAACATAAGGAAAATTTATTGTAATCACGCACCATCGTAAAACAATCTCGAATTTGTACTTTCTTACTTGTGCTCACATATCCCCCAAATTTGGTTTCGATCGGTCAATGTATGGCTATTTTAGAAGGTGTAATGGACGGACTAACGGAAATCTCAGAATTTTATATATAGATGATGAACAAATTAACTTTTCTTAAGTAACTCGATTGCACGATTTTAGGTGTCATATTTGAAATATTCATGCAAGTCTTTAGAATTAGCAAGATGAATCGTTTTGTTAATGCACTGGAAAAGAGCTATTGGAGTCAAAGTAGCTCATTTTTTCTATTGTTCAAACGGTACAAGACCCAAAAGTAATTCTAGGTGGGTGGCTATTAAATCGGGTGGCCGTAAGACGTGTATATTATGAGGATATGTAGGATATATAACGGTTGGCCCTAGACTGGAAGAGATTAAGATTGTAATGATCGGTGAATCATCCACTCGGGAGTCTATTTCACAATGCAAGAAACATTCAGAGTAGGAACTTCTTCCCTACCAATGGAATACGAAGAGAACGAAGATGAGTCAACTCAGTGTATGTGGCGAGGCGGGTCCTGGCTGTGAAGTTGTAGTGTAACCAACGAATATAGTTCGCCTGACTGAGATGTAACGAATACATTGAGTCAATAGCTTCGTCCACCGCTAGGATAGTTGGCTCCCTATACCGCGCCAGGAAATTTTTCTCGCCGAAGTCGATCCTTCAAATCTATAAATCA
Source organism: Acanthosepion esculentum (assembly GCA_964036315.1). Classification (NCBI taxonomy): domain Eukaryota; kingdom Metazoa; phylum Mollusca; class Cephalopoda; order Sepiida; family Sepiidae; genus Acanthosepion; species Acanthosepion esculentum. The sequence continues at coordinate 22,437,526 of OZ038476.1, read as the reverse complement.
ACCGTGCGCCCTTGCATAGAGTATTGCTGCCATATATGGTCTAATTGTCTCAAGGTACTTGAGAAAACCCAAAGACGGATATGCAATGTAATTAGCCCTTATTCTGGCATCTCGTCTGCAGCCGCTCTCTCACAGACGTGCCGCTGCCTCCCTCTTTTTTTTACAAATACTTTCACGATAACTGCTACGAGGATCTGCTTTCGCTGGTTCCCAGACTTCATGAATTTAAGCGTTCAACCAGGCTGGCATCTCGCTCTCACTCTTTCAATGTAGAAACTGTTAAACGTAACCGTCTCTTCTACTCCAATAGGTTCATGTCTCGCACCGCTCGCCTGTGGAACTCATTCCCTTTTTCTTGTTTCCCTGATAGCTATAATCTCCAACTATTCAAATGTAACGCCAATCGACGTCTCCAGATGCCCTGATCCATCCCCTAACCTTCTCTTCATCACTCCTCTTTGTCCTCGCTCCAACTCCGTAAACCCTTGCGTGCTAGTGGCTTCCCGCCTTGCTTGGGGTTGAATGCATAATAGCATTAGATTATCCAGAGGGGAGGAACGTTTTCTTTGTTGCTATGACAACAGTGATGTCTTTAGTCATTATATGTGGCAAATGTGAAATAATTTTTCCAAAGCATCTAAATACGAACTTTTCTTTTCGCTTTGTTCTCTTCTAAAATCTGAAGTTATCGTATCTATTAAATTGTTTACGAATTCTGACTGTTTCTGGTTTAATAATGCTTGTTTTAATAAAACATATAGAAACGCTTTTTCATTTCTTGGCTAAGATATAACAAACACACTGAAGGTGTTCAATTCTGTAAGACTTCATATGATAAATGCAAAATCCATATTCTACATTGTACAACCACCGAAGTTAAGCAACGTCTAGCCAATTCAGTACCTAGATGGGGGACCACGTGGAAATCTCAGGGACTGTAAGCTTGAATGTGCAAGTGGTTTAATGGATAATGTCTTCGAATTGTTAATCGGAGAGTCGAGTTCCAATTCCTGTCGGGTTCGTTAAATTCACTTACGCGCAAAAACCCGTGTGAAAGGCATTAATTTACCACTTCTCCCCACAGCTATGGGTTAATTATGTAGACTTGTATCACTAACACCATTATAATCTCAAATAGATAAACAAAATTACATATAAAATACTTAAATTTCGTCATTAAATGACGCTCAGATTTTGAAATGCCGCTAAACAAAAATGCCCAAGTCAACTTATTGTGTTGTTCATTTCCTTGTAGTTTTTCTTCGATCTTACCCTGTTTGTATTCGTTCCAAAGTTACAGTTCTTTGACAGGATGATAGAAGGAATACCTAATAGCAAATACAGGGTGACCCCAAAAAAACGTGAATTATTGAAGTGCGTATTGCCAGACATGAGCAAGTGGCAACACTGCGAGACAGTGACCTTGAGCAAGTAAACATTTCGCCATTTTAGTAACGAGAATGAAATTCACAGTATCCCAGCTGGGATTTTGCAGCAGTCAATGAGGAATCTCAACAGCAGATTTCAAGAATGCATTCGTACATGAGGTCGCCATCTACAGGACGTAATTTAAAAAAAATTAAAATTCCATCATTGTTTCTTGAATGGCATGTTTTAAGGTTTCAATTACTACGAATTAAATATTTTTCTTCCATCACTCTTGGTTTTATTGGATTGTTAAAAAGTTCTCGTTTTTTGGGGTCACCCTCCATCATTCGAATTCTTCCCGATATTCGAAATTTTCTCCTTTGGGAATCGTGTGTGATTAACTTTGTATCTTCAAAGAGTCTCACTCTGTGATATCATTTGTTAAACGATGCCATCTCCTTGACCTCTACTCTCCGAATTATTTGCATTGTATAATGGAATGCAGTGGTTCCAGCAACGTGTAGAAGAGGCAGGTTCTGATGAACCTTCTCGGTGTTTCTTAGACACACTGACTACATCCTGGATATAACTTTTTGGATTCCGTTTATCCATACAGCGTCATTTTGATTGAATATTTAATGTTCAGGAATCTGACAATATAAAAATCGCTCGACATTGTCATCATTTTAATTTCAACCAAACAGTCAAATGCATATAGTATCGTTGCGTTGGTTTAAAAGCTTACTATATTCGGCCATCCTGATTACAACAGAGGTTGACGACTTGGTAAGTGTCGAACTTAGCTATATACTCTGTGCGATTTTTTATAATATTTTTGTCACATTGAATCACAAAGGCTGAAATTATTATAAAAAATAAAAATAAATCATTTCAGCAGGTTTATTGACTTGCCTTTCTTCTTTTTCATCAGCACTTGGGTTCCACGAAACAATAGTCCCGTCGATTAAAACGCTGATTCGTGTATTTGGTGTCACAGTAGTTTCAGTTCAATTCCTGCGTCGGGTAGTGTACAGAATGAAACGGGGGGAGAAGTAACTTAGTACTACTAATAACTAGAATAGATATCATTATTCAAGGTCAGCGGAACGGAAACAATCTACTCCTGTAGGTTTCAATTCTAAATGACCTGAATTTTACCCGAATCGGCAAGCTTCTGGGGAAGACAGGAGTTTACAACGTCCGAAACACTATTTACATTATTCGACCTATTGTTCTCATATTTGTCGCCATATTTATTACAGCGTTTCGGCCGTTGTACGCACCGGCCCTCTTCAGGCAGTTGGAATGTCGAACTGAACCTTTTATTTAAAGGAAATAAAGCGTTCAGTTCGATATTCCAACCACCTAAAGAAGGCCGGAGCGTACAATGGCCGAAATGTAATAAATATGGCGACAATGATGAGGACAATAGTCCGAATAATGTAAATAATGTATATAATACCTCATTTCAGAAATATAGACAGATACTGAAAGGCCGAAACGTTGTAATAAACATGGCGACGAAGATGAGGACGATAGTCCGAATAATGTAAATAGTGTACATAATACCTCATCTCAGAAATAAAGACAGAAACGGCCGAAACGTTGCGATAACAAGAACAAAGAATGGGTCAACTGCCCGCATTTAAATAAGAAGTCATTCAGAGAGAAAATTGATTCGCATTTCAAATCAACATTTCAAAACATATCTTTAGTAGACAAATTTGTAAATATATTTAATATTTTTAATTTATAAACAAGCTTTCAGGTTTATGCAACCGCACTCTGAGTTTCAAGAATATATTGTCTGAATGACAATTTCCAACTTTAACAGTATATTCGTTATTTTCTTCTTGAAATTCCTAAAGATGTTTTTTTTTTTTTTTGACATTGTCTACTCTCCATAAGGGGTAAGGTTTTCTGTTTCGGAAAGAAATGAACCTTCTGTATCCTGAATAATTCACGAAGCTCTAGATCTTCTCCTTAAGGAATGACATCCATACTGCCAAGAGAGCATATTTTTGTGGCTTTATTCAAATTTTATCTTCATCGTACAGTGTTAACAGAGTATCGCTGTGGAGGTTCACTCTTTTGTACATAAGCGGGTTTGCTTCATAAAAGCGCCTGACATCTGTCCAAAAACTGGCTTCACAGAAACGGTTAAATGCAATCTTAAATTCTTCAAATGGTTTATTTCCCCGAAAAATCCAAACGTTAAAAATTAAAAGGTGTTAACTGTTATATCTGAATTGTGTTTTTCTTAAATAATGCAATGTTTAAAAATCACAGAAAAATTAGTTAGTTTCATTATTAATTATTTACAATAATAATGACCACAAAACGGGTTGTTTATTTGTTGTCTGTATTGAAAACAAGGAAATTTATTGTCTTTTTCGTAGGATAAAGAAAATAAAATTCTAATGACAAAAGTATGTATGTGTAGGCTTTAAAAAAGCTTTAATCAACTGAAAATACAAGGTTCGCGTATAGTATCCATTTATAGTCCCAGTAAACAGAAATAGTTCTCTCAAGAGGAGAGTAACAAAACAAAGGGAGACAACTCTTGATTATTCATAAGAAAAATATAAATAAAAATTCGATTAAAATAAATGAATAAATATAAAGGGAAATATGAATTAATATAGATAACTTTTTTAAAATATTTAATTTATTTACGAAAATAATTTAGATATGTTTAAATGTTTATGTCTTTTTTCATTTTTTTTTATTCATTTTTGAATATTCCCAAATAAATCCTAAATTTTAAGCAGCATTATTAAGTGAATTAACACTTTACGTGATGAACCTATAAAGATATTGGTATTTAATCATCGCAACAACACAGCAAAACTGTTAAACGATATAGAATTTAAATAAGCACTATCCGATATATAGGTTATCTCCCTTTAATTCTCTAACTTTGGATTTTCAGTTGAAGTGAGTCATTCGACGAAGTGAAAATTTGATTTAACGCTTTTGGGTGAAGTTATTTTGGGGCGTAAATAACATTTGCTGCTGTGATTGCTTCCTACGTAAAGATTTATACGCCTACTGCACGTCGCTTTTAAAATCGTCCATCAACACAATAAGTTTTTAAGATGGACGTTTTAAATAAGCTGTTTCCGAATATATGAACACAATTTATTTCTTGTAAACCTCGGTTTGAATATCCATGTCAAATCTACGTCATACCTGAAAACGATTGCCATGGAATCCTGATAAGATTTTCTTGCAAGGTTCTGAGACATCCTAAAAATGATAGGAGAATAATAAGATGCAAGGATTACTTTTTTTTTAATTCCTTGCTAGATGTTCCATAAGTTCTAAAATATAACGCCATCTTTATTGAGCTTCATTATTCTTCATAGAACTGAGCCTCCGTTTATCTCCATATAAATATCAATAAAAATTGATGAACTGACTTGCCTCATCCGTGACTACAGCTAAGATTTTTCTTTCTTTCTTTTTTTTTTGCCAAACGGTAACTTTATTACTAACACTTGTCTCTCGTTCTTCGATGTGTTTGTTGCTTATGCACCAGTATTTTATTAAATATTAAACCTTAGTGGCAAGCTAGATATGATATTCGCTGCTTTCTTTGTCCTTTGGAAAGATAAAAATATCTTGCTTTAGAAGAAGCGTCTACATATTCACTGACAAATATTGCAGTTAGCTCGTTGATTTTTGGATATTTTTCATCGTCGTACATCAATATTTTTATTCCTATGGGCTGCACGTTTTCACTTTCTACACTTTCTTCTTTAGTTTTGTCTCTTTTTATAAATCGATACACTGCAAGATGAGAGCATTTTATTCTGTCAACATCAGAACTGTTTCGTATACAGATTGCAAATATTGCTGATTTCCAGGCGCAACACCTCAGTTTTTCAAAGATCCTGAATAACTCACAATGTACGTCCTACACACCTGTGCAAATTAATTGAAGCAAAACGAATAATTCTGTTATTATTTACTTCTTTTCGTAATTTTCCAGTGAAACATGACCCAGTGCACATGTTAGTACTTCGTATGCCCATTCCACGAAGTCGTTCCTTGCAGATTGACTTGCATTTAAATCAGGAGAGTTTCGGCCAGTCAATAGTACTTTGATTTGCTCACTGGCAAAGATTGCCAGTGTGTCTATGCAACGTTACAATTTTCGTACACTTCCTTGGAGTAGCGTCCATCGCAGACAATAGCTGTAGGACAACTAATCGACAGTCGAGACAGTATTGTTTGGACGTGATGAGTCAGGGTTGACGCAATATTTTTCAAGGCCAAACAAATTTCATCATACACCCTGAAAGTACATTCATATTAGTGCACGCCATTGCAAATAACGTAATTTGAGGAACAAATAGGAATCGATTACACCCTGTCACTCCAGTGGGTCTAAAACTGACCGTATGGTGAAAGAAAGAAAACTAAAGTGGTTGTTTCAATTAATTTGCATAAGGGTGTATCTTCATCATGTTCTGGTTGCAAATTACTGGCATGGCAATATTCTTCTGCCTGTAAACTGGGACGGTAAAGGCCTAAACGAGCGGTAGTACAGTTATAACGCCACACTAAGCAAATGAATTTGCCGATTTCTAGTTCTCAATGCATGGTCAAAGTCTATCATTCGTAAATGCTTTGAATATTGCTGACATATCTGGTCTGGTGTTCCTGCTATATATTTAGGGCTTCTTGATAAAATCCGAATACGAATCTGCAATGTTATTAATCATAACCTGGCATCTCGTCTCCAGTCACTTTCCCATCACCGTAATGTAGCTTCCCTGGGCCTTTTCTATAAATACTTTCATGGTAATTGTTCTCATGATCATTACTATATGGTACCTTGATTTTATGACTATAAGCGCACTACTAGGTCGGAGGCAAGATCTCATCATTTTACAGTTGAAATGGATAGATGTAACCGTAAGTTCTATGCTAGCAGTTTCTTCTGACGCACTTCTCATATGTGGAACTCTCTTCCGAATTTTTACTTCCCAGTCAACTTTGATCTTTCAAAAATGTAGATGCGATGTCAGTCATTATCTCATATCTTCTTAATTCTTGTTCTTGTATAGTCCTCTCTTCTTAATAGCCTATTATTCTCATATTTTGTAATACTCAGTAACCACTTGCGTCTTAGTGACTTTATTGCCGTATTCGGAGTGAAATGATTTTAATTAGTTTCTTGGTAATTAATGTGATCCAACAATCGTCTCAGCTGTATAATCCGTTCGTCTAAATTTGTAAATGATATCTTCCAGTCTTGACACTAATTCAGTTGATCAGTTAGAAATCTAATGACAGCTCAATAGAGAAATACAATATTCCTATTACCAATATTAAATTGCTGAACCATGTTGTTATCTAGAATTCGGGGATATTTCTTTTCCGTTCTTTTCTTCAATTATTAGGATAAATCATATATAATTTTTGTTTTAAAGAGCAAGGTTTAATGCCGAATGTGTCAGTTTAACTAAATTTCCTTAAATATAACATGTGATGAAAATAACTGATATATATATATATATATATATATATATATATATATATATATATATATATATATATATATATATATGTGTGTGTGTGTGTGTGTGTGTGTGTGTGTGTGTGTGTGTGTGTGTGTGTGTGTTAAGCATTTCACCCCAAGCAAGACGGGCCGTCCAGGGTATGAAGATAAACTACATCCGCGTCCTGGATAAGACGATAAACTACGTCCAGCAGCAAGGCCTCTGATCAGGAGGTTTTGAGGAGCGTGGAACCACTTCTTAATTACTGGTGTTCCCAGGTCCATCCTGATCCGGGGTGGTAGCACCTGTTAGGGTCCCAGCTATGGGCAAATATTTAACCATCAAACTGGGGTAAAAACACTATGAAAGTGTAAAATAGGTTTTAATACCAGAATTACTTTGTAAAAGATTATTGCCAGCAATACATTTTTGAAGAAAAAACTATTACAAGCAATATATATTTTTTTAAATATTACCAACAATGTTTTTAAAAAATCAATTTTACCAGTAATATATTTTTGAAAAGAAATATTACCAGCAATATTTTTTTGAAAAAAATTATTACCAGCAATACGTTTTTGTAGGAAAAATAAAAATAGAAATAGATTTTTGACAAAACAAAATATTACCAGCGATAAAAAATTTTGTCGGCATTACATAACCCATTGAGGTTGATATGCCGTAAAACAGAACAAACCAAACCAAACCAAGTAAGACGGGAGTGCCCCTAGCATGAAAGCGGTTACAGAGGGTACGAAACAAGTGTAAAGAGGTGTGTTTGGGGAGGGGATAAAGAGAAGGACGAGGATCAAGATCAAGGCATCAGAAGATGTCGATTGACATTACACTTGAATATTTAAAGATTATAGTTATCATGGAAGCAAGAATAGCATTCCACAGAAGTGTGAGAGAAGAAGCTGTTTGAGTATATGAGACTGTTACATCTAACCGTTTCGAAATGGAAAAAGTGGGATCGAGATGCCAACCTAGTAGCTCGCTTAAATTCATGCAGTCTGGGAACCAGAGAAAGCAACTTGTCGGAACAGTTGTCGTGGAAATACATATAGAAGAGACAGAGGGAAGCCACGGAACATCTATGACAAAGCGTCTGTAGACTAGATGCCAGATCAAGGTACCTATCACATGGTATATCTGTCTCTGGATTTTGTCGAGGACCTCGAGACTTACAGCGGAGGCACCAGACCATATATGACAGCAACATTCCATGCAAGGACAGATGGCTGATTTATAGATTTGAAGGATATGGAAAATGCAAAAGGCTAAGAATATTATGTTTGAATTTAATGGAACCACCATTATTCGCTTAGAAATGTTATAGCGTACTGAAATACTAAAAGCATATTTATACGGCTAGCAGAAGAAACATGTTCTTACAAGTTATTCTGAAAAGCGCCCTCCGCTCCTCAATAGGAAAAAAAGGTGTTCTTCTTCCTGATAACGTAAGACTGCAAATAGCAAGAATAACAGAAGATAAAATTCTGAGCTTCGGTTGATCTGCTCTGCCCCACTCAGTATATTCATTTGTTTTTACACCTAAACGTTTATTGCCTAATTCGATCGTTGTAACACACTTTAGTGGGGGAAAAATTCCCTAGCGACAAACAAGGTTCAATAGTTAGTCGAAACCTTTTTCAGATGAAAACCAGCATAATTCTCATCAAAGCATGAAATGGCTGCCTGATAAGTGACAACCAATCATTGGTAATAATGGTGAATATACAGGGTGTCCCCCAAAATTGACATAATTTCAAAAGCAATCATCTTGAACACTCCTAACTCAAAGAACTGTACCAAATAACACAAGTCGCATCATTTGAGGACTCTCACCAACAGTAACACTAAAATGAATATGTAACTTGAAATGAAAATAAAGACATAATCAAGATGTTGACAAAGTTAGAAAAGAAGCCCCCATCAATACCGGAAAGGCTGATAAATGCTACTGGACCTATTTTCCTAAAAAATGTTTTAAGAAATTTTTTTAAATTTCAACAGGGGGTGGTACAGGCTGCTTGGTCAAGAAAAGCCGAAACATTTGAGGTTATTTCTAAAGAAAGGCCAAATTTATTGGCCTGCGAAATGATGTCAAATTTTTTTGAACACGCTGTATTACTGAGTTTTGTAGATACTCATTATTCTTCCCCAACCACTTTCTCTTCCCCTTTCAATGCCCATCATACATATACACACCTCCGTATGTATATATATATATATATATATATATATATATATATATATATATATATATATATATATATATATATATATATATATATATATATATATATATATATATATATCACCTCCACCACGCCGATCCATCTCTCTGACAGATTCTCTTTGAGATAACAAAAATAAACCATTAAATATTATACCTTGATATGTTTCTATACATTCTGTGAAAATCTGAGGTTATTTCAACTAGAAATGCCAAAATTATTGGCCTTCGAATTGATGTTAAATTTTGGGGACACCCTGTATAGATTGAATAGAATAGAATTGTTTTTTATTACTTGAAGGATAAAGTTGATTAATAATATTCTTTTTGATCTATTGGGTGTTTTATCTGTTTTCTTTGACCTGTAAGCGCAAGTTTTCCATATTATTTAATACTTAATATGATTCATAATTGTTATCCTTTCTAGTTCTATGTTGCAGACATTTCGAATGCAAGTGTTCTTTTATTCATTTTTTTCCCATATGCTGCCTCTTGTCTTGATCCTGGTTTCGAAGACAGTCTTCACTTTTTTTTCTTAATTCCTAGTTTGTCTTCTTATTTATTCTGTATTTCTTTTTTTGTTTTTTTCTCAATATTTCTTGTTACCAGATTTCTTCCTCTTCTATTTCTGAGAATTTCATTTCCCGTGTTAATCCGTGATATCACCAGGAATGTTCTGGTACGACTACACGCCAT
>OZ038476.1:22417713-22422713 GCA_964036315.1 Acanthosepion esculentum | reverse complement strand
ATAAAAGTGAATGACATTATTCCACGATTAAATTACATGTTTCTCTTTACAAGAAATGAGTTTAATCTTAGCAAATTGCTTTTTTCATAATACTTAAAATGTATTGATTGTCGTTTTGCTATATGTGCTGGACTCTCCCTCGTATTCGACGTATGAGGGTCAAGCAGAGCAGTTCCTAAAAATTGAGAGGTTGAGCTAAATTTAAAGCATAAGCGATCTAAAATCCGAAGAAGAAGCTTTGAAAGCTCTTTGAATTTAGCAGTAAGTACTGTCAAGCATCCGTTCAGTATAATGTTCCGGGGATGCTTTTCTTTTCATGGAACTGGTTTCTTAAAACCTATTGAAAAGACCCTCAGGAGCGAGCAGTACAAGATAATTTTAGAGTCTTGTCTGCTCCCTTCCGCTGAAAGGGTGCAAATCGACCCCACCAAGCTCATTTTTATGCAGGATAATGCTCCCTGTCACAAATCAAAATTGCTGAAGGAATACTTTGATGAGAAGCATGTGAGTCTTATGACATGGCTGCCCCAATCTCCTGACCTCAACCCCATAGAAAACTTATGGTGCATTTAAAGTACAGGCTCTCGAGAAAGCAGTTGAGAAACAAAGAGGATTTGATTGTGAATTTCATATCCGAATGGAATTTAATGCTTGGAGATGAGATTTGCCAGAACCTAATCAAGTCAATTCCAAAAAGGGTTGAAAAGGTTATTCAAAATAAAGGAGGACCCTTTAGATTATTAAATATTTCGAACTATATTACCTATTATAAATAAATTATACCTCTATTATTCATTATTTAAAGTTGTTCGGTTATGTTTTTTCTTTGCACCGAGTTTTTCCCTAAATCTCATTTATATCCAAAATTATAATTATCAATAGAATACCTTAGGATGAGTAAACTTTTTTACTAGCTGGTCAGGAAGGGGTATTTATATTAGTAAGATTAAAAATTAGTTTGACCCCAGAAACAATAGACGAAAAAGTTTTTAAGTAAAATAAATCAGGTGAGTCACTATTATCGAACAGCACTCTATATGATATGATATAAGATAACGATATATACTTTTATATATCAAGAACACTATTGAGGGAATTGTATGACAAAATGGGAAAAATATTTGTGATGCGTAACATCCGTTAGGAGTTCATCTGACTGGGTTCTGACTATTCATGAGTAGGAATGAGAGACGCTGATAGTTTCAAAATTTTTGAAAGATATTTTTAATAATCATTGTAATCTAGCCAAATCCATCTATATTGTTTTTCTTTCCACCATCTTTGGTTTTAAATATTCCACATTGTAATAACATTTGTTATGAAAACACTCCAACGAGTGCACAGAACATCTGCCAAGAATGGTGATACGTTGTACGAACCTGAACGTAAATTCACTCTGGCTAAATTAGCGATTAAAGTACTTTCTAGATATTTACGTCTTAGTGAATTATTTTCCATTTTAATAAGAGTAACATTTTTTTGTTACTGTTGTGGTCAGTTTCTTTACGCTGAACAATCAATGTGTTTTTGTGTTATTTTGAAAAATGTTTCTTTTGTGTTCATATAGTCTTTTGTTTAAACATCTCAAAGTTTCGCTAATTTATTTTTTCTAGCAATCCTTGCAGTTGATAGAGTAATTCTCTACTTCAGATTTTGGCTTGTTGTTCTGTTTTGTATTTATTAAGTCTTTTAATGTTTTTGATGTAGTTGCGACAAATTTTATGTTTTGTTTAGGTAAATTCTTATCGGTTGTAATTGTGATAGAAATAATGGGTAGAATAATATATTTTTTGATTCGTTGGGTTTTTCAGGAAGGACAGCTTTTCTATTTTGGAATATTTTATGAATTTTTTTGTCGCATTGAATATGAAATAGGGTATTTAAAGTATTTATTTTCAATATATTTTTCTTCTTTGTATAAATATTGAGGGCTGCAAATTCTGAGTGCTCTTAAGTAGAATCCACTGATCATTACGGGTTGTATTATGCTGTTATGGTGGAAATAGAAGGTTATAAGGTAATTTTTATTGGTTGATTGTTAGTGGACACTATGTTTTAGGCCATCGTCAACGCGGTTTAACATGATGTCTAAGAAAGTTAAAGTACTGTTTTCTTCCATTTCTCTTGTGACTAAGTAATGGTCACGAAATAACAAAACAAGAGTTTGCATATAATATATAATTCATGCCTCATGAACGATATTTTAAAGACCCGATAAATCTAAAACCCATCATTAAAAAACATTCCCCACTAAGATAAAAAAATATTAATGAATAAACGTGCAGATTAATACAGAGAGAAAGTGAAGGCAGACAACTAACCTCGCCGATTCCACATTCGACATCCATACATCAGAGATAGATAGATAGATAGATAGATAGATAGATAGATAGAGAGATAGATAGATATTAACTGACTGAGATAGATAGATAGATAGATAGATAGATAGATAGATAGATAGATAGATAGATAGATATTAACTGACTGAAATAGATAGATAGATAGATAGATAGATACATATTAACTGAGTGAAATAGATAGATAGATAGATAGATAGATAGATAGATAGATAGATAGATAGATAGATAGATAGATAGATAGATATTAACTGACTGAGATAGATAGATATTAACTGACTGAGATAGATAGATAGATAGATAGATAGATAGATATTAACTGACTGAGATAGATAGATAGATAGATATTAACTGAATGAGATAGATAGATAGATATTAACTGACTGAGATAAATAGATAGATATTCACTGACTGAGATAGATAGATAGATAGATATTAACTGACTGAGATAGATAGATAGATAGATAGATAGATAGATAGATAGATATTAACTGACTGAGATAGATAGATAGATAGATAGATAGATAGATAGATAGATAGATAGATAGATATTAACTGACTGAGATAGATAGATAGATAGATAGATAGATAGATAGATAGATAGATAGATAGATATTAACTGACTGAGATAGATAGATAGATAGATAGATAGATAGATAGATAGATAGATAGATAGATAGATAGATATTAACTGACTGAGATAGATAGAGAGATAGATAGATAGATAGATAGATAGATAGATAGATAGATATTAACTGAGATAGATAGATAGATAGATAGATAGATAGATAGATAGATAGATAGATAGATATTAACTGACTGAGATAGATAGATAGATAGATAGATAGATAGATAGATAGATAGATAGATAGATAGATATTAACTGAGATAGATAGATAGATAGATAGATAGATAGATAGATAGATAGATAGATAGATATTAACTAACTGAGAGAGATAGATAGATAGATTCATAGATAGATAGATAGATAGATAGATAGATAGATAGATAGATAGATAGATAGATAGATAGATAGATAGATAGATAGATTGTTTGATGGATATATATTTGTCTCGTGAGCTTTAACTTGCTTGTTAAATCTTTAAAATCAGCCGTATGGATTCCTGTATCTATTGATTACTGTTAGGTTTATCAGAGGCTTCGGATACACCAGACGGTTTTGTAACCGCTTTCTTTAGAAAGATAATCCGAATCTAAATTATTGTGTTCCTACCATTCCGTCTATTGTACACAAGAACCTCCATTATCATTCCTCTGTCAGTCAAGAAACTTGCACTTCATGGCACTCAACAATACCGAAGAGATTTTTTCATTTCTAATTTTGTTTCGTTATTTTCACTGTCGTTTTGTATTGACAAAATACTTTCCTTTCTTTGCAAAATGGCCTTGTTTTCTAACATGAAAGAGTAATTCGTGGTTTAGAGTTTGAGTAGACACAATCATACTACGGCCCAAGAGAACATTTTACTGGAATTATCAATTATCATAGATCAGATATTTAACAATTTTGGAAAACCTCATATCCGATGGGAACATCGTACAATGGGAAATGGCGAATTACGAGATCCCATTATAATTTTTATTTTTTATGACAGACTAAGCTCTAACTTTTAAAATAACTTTAAAATAAAAATAATAAACAGATGACTTGGCAGTTGCTGTATCGCGTTGCTTTACGACACGTGACCAGTAGTCAACTTCCTGTCGTCTGACTCTTTACTGGGCCCTTTATTTATCCTATAACCAACATAAGCAAATAGGTTTGTTTGTTGTTTTACGACATATCAACCTCAATGGGTTGCTTAATGCCGAAAAGATTTTTATTGTCGGTAATATTCTGTTTTCGGAAATGTATCGAAGGTAATTTTTTTTTCAAAAATTTATTGCTGGTAATTTTTTTTTTTTCACAAATGTATTGCTTGTAAAAAATTTTCCCAAAAAAGGATTACTGGTATTAAAAGCTATTTTTATACTTTCATACTGTTTTTAAACATTTTGTGGGGGTAACTATTTACCCATGCTGAGACCCTGACAGATGCTACCACACCGGGTCAGGGTGGACCTGGGAACACCAACAATTAAGAGGTAGCTCTACGCTCCTCAAAACATTCTAACTGCCGGATGTAGTTTATCGTCTTACCCAGGACGCTCAACAAGTAGGTAAAATCCTATCTGCCTATCACACTACAGTACTTATAAAATACTGGGAAGTGCTGATGAACCTAACCCTTTTTAATGTAGGTAGATAAAGAATCTCTATCTATAAAAGGCAGGAGGTGTGTGTGTGTGTGTGTGTGTGTGTGTGTGTGTGTGTGTGTGTGTGTGTGTGTGTTACAAATGCACGGCCGCAATTATCGACGGATTTGCACCAAAATTTACATGTACATGCTACAAGTTTTGCATTTCCCAACTCCCATCGATAGTGGAAATAATCGAGTTTTTCATGCTTCTACAGTAGTTTTCATGTAGTTTGCGGCCATTTTCTACTGGCCAGAGTGAGATCCTATAGCTGGCTGCCAGGAAGAGACAGGAAGATTATATTGGCCAGCGTGAGAACCAACAGCTCACTGACACGAATGTTAACTAGCATGCAAAAAATATATTATTTGTATATATATATAT
>OZ038476.1:22400213-22412713 GCA_964036315.1 Acanthosepion esculentum | reverse complement strand
AAAAAGGTAAGGCAAAAGTGACAAATGTAAACGAAAAAACTAAAGAGAGAAAGGAAGAGAATAGACAATGGGAGATATATGTGAAAGTAGAAAAGATTAAAAAAGGAAAGGCAAAGTGATACAAATATAAAATAAGGAAAGAAAAAGCATGAATAAATGAATGAATGAATAAATAGATGAAAAGACCACGAGAAAAGAAAGAATGGGATTAGGAGAGAGTGAAGAAGAGAAGAAAAAAGAAATAAATAAAAGAATGAATGAATGAAAGAATGAATGAAAGAACGAATGAAAAAAAATGAGAAATGAAAGAACGAGATAAGGAGAGAATGAAGAGGAGAAGAAAAAAGAAATAAATAAAAGAATGAATGGAAGAACTAATGAAAAGATGATGGGAAAAGAAAGAATGGGATAAGGAGAGAATGAAGAAGGGAAGAAAAAAGAAAGAATGAATGAAAGAAAGAATGAATGAAAGAACGAATAAAAAGATGATGGGAAAAGAAAGAATGAGATAAGTAGAAAATGGAGAAGAGGAGGAAAAATAAATAAATAAAAGTAAGAATGAATGAAAGAATGAATGAAAAGACAATGAGAAATGAAAGAATGGGATAAGGAGAGAATGAAAAAAAAAGAATAAAAAGGACAGGCAAAGAGAGTCAAATAGAATCTAATAAAACAGAGGAAGAAAGGAAGGAAGGAAAAGTGACAAGAAAAACAATTGAAGAGCAAACAATGAGATTGAGATAGCAGGAAAAAAAAGAAAAGTATAAAACGGAAAAGGAAAGAGAGGCAAAACTTAACAACTTTTTTCCTTATATGCAATTCCCCTCAAGCAAGTCAGAAGTGCCACTAGCATGCAAAGGGTTACAGTGAGTGAGAGAAAGAGTGAAGAGGAGTGTTTGGAAAAAAAGATAAAGAGAAGGACAGGGATCAAGGTCAAGGCATCAAAAGATGTCAATTGACATTACATTTGAATATTTGAAGATTATAGCTATCAGGGAAGCAAGTGATAGGAAGGTAGTTCCACTGAAACTGAAAATTGATAGTCTGCACGAACTTTCCAAAATATGTTGAAATAAGCAAACACCAGATCTTTAAGCACATTTTTCTTACGAAAACGTCTTAGCGTCCCAATTGTATACTTTCCTATGTCTTTAGACAAACTTAGACAACATATCCTTATTTTTCAACATAATATTCTCGCTTATCAATTAACTTACTGCTTCGTTAGACACATTGAAATATGATTCGGCTTTAAATGTCCCGCATCACTTGATTAGCCATAACTAAACAAATAAAAGAAGTCATGGTGGAGTAATGGATAGCGGCTCGGACTGAGGAATTGGAGATCCGTGTTCGAATTCCAGTCAAATTCATTACATTCACTTACGTGCTAATACCTTTGGGAAATGTATGAATCCTCTTCTTCCAAACTCCCCTACTATGGATAAATAGCACGACAGGCCGGGTTCTATAGTCTTGGATCGCAACTGGTCTACCAAAGAAAGAAATGAAATGGCAACCTCGTCAGTCTTGTAACGAAAGATACATGATCGCCTAAGCGTGTATCACGCATGGCACATAACTGACTGACTATGAGTAAATATACTCATGTATCGTTCTATAACCGAAAGAAATGGCAACCTACTGCGGGAAAAAATCTGCCTCGTCAGTCATGTTTCGAAAGATACATGATCGCTTAAGCGTGTATCACTTATCACACATAACTGACTGACTATGAGTACATAGCAGGACAGACCGGGTTCTATTACCTTGGATAGCAACTGCAGAAAGAAATGGCAAGCTACAGCGGGAAAAATCTGCCTCGTCAGTCATGTTTCGAAAGATACATGATCGCCTAAGCGTGTATCACGTATGACACATAACTGACTGACTATGAGTAAACAGCAGGACAGACCGGGTTCTATAACCTTGGATAGCAACTGGTCTACTGCAGAAAGAAATGGCAACCTACTGCGAGAAAAAATCTGCCTCGTCAGTCATGTTTCGAAAGATACATGATCGCCTAAGCGTGTATCACGTATGGCACATAACTGACGAAATAAATAAATCACTAAACACATAAATTTAATATTATACGTTGAAAATTTATCAAGTTACGGATTTAGTAACCCAGCCCGTTGTAAAGAATGATATATGGTGTAGCAAGATAAAATGACAACAGCAAACAGAAAATTAAATTATTATAAATGAAGTGAATCTTAATTACAAAAATCCACAGAAGGAAGAAATAATGAAAGCCGAGACTGGTTCGAAGAATAAATGTTATTCTATTTCTCTTTACCTTCAGAATAAAACAAAAAGGACACATACTTAAAATAAGAAAGTGACAGTTGAAAATCCTACAACACATAATGAAAAAAAATTGTCTTCGACAAATGCGATAGTCATGACATAATAAAGGCAAGACTGGCGGAGGAAGCATTGAGTAACCTACGTAAAAGTTTGTATAAATGGATGACAGGACATTAAGTGTAATCAATAGAAAGAAAAGACAAACATTACTAAGAGGTATAGAAAATAGGAAGTTGTGGAGAGACATGACCACCCACTTCTTGAAGGGACAAGACATAGAAAAAAGTATTTTTCAGTTTTTTTTTTATTTCTACCTTCTTGTCGTCTTTTAACTGTTTTTTTTAGGGGAGGGGGTTCTACTTTAGTCTTTGGATTCCGAAACGTTTGTTTATTATATTGTCTTCGCTTCTGCTGGTGACAATACAGAAAAAATGTTGATAAATGAAAGGTAACGTAAAACAACCGGTAAGAAAAAGAAAAAAATATCTAATAAAAATTATTTGGGCCTTATTCTTTAATATTATATAGAGATAAAAGAAAGTATGGAAGAGTATTCGATGGTGACGCCGAGAATGAGGTAGCGACGAGACAATAAAAAGAAAGAACAAATAAAACACTGAAAAAAAAAAAAACTTTAAAAACTCGGTCCTGTAATTCCGAATACTAAACGGAATAAAATTTGTTAAAAAAAACGACTTCTTACAGCAGACTTCTTGTTTCTAGTTGCTGTCAGTAATAAACAAAAATATCTTTTGAAATCTATACTTCGTGCTTTCCTCCTGCTTCCATGAAATCTGTATTTACTGGTTTGTCACACTAACTGACTAAACTGTAAGCATAAACAAACACTTTATTGTGGCTATTTACTTACAGAAAATACGTCTGTCTGAGTAGGTATCTTTAGGCCGATACAGTATCAATATTTGCAACCTCAGTGAACAGTGTTTCCATTGATATTTGCTAAATTTGGGATAGCACATCACAATGCAGAGTATTGCGTATAACAAAAGCACCAAAAGTTATCACGTGTCCTATGTCCATAATGGTCGCAGGCGCACAATGTCGACTGTTGCCGTAGCACCAGTGGGTGGGTCGATATTAGTATAGCTTGACGGGGTACACCTCTCTTAAAGATGAGTCTAAATTCCGAGTTTTCATTCTACTTGACTCTCTGTTACCCAAGGCTAAAGATTCCAGTCTGCTTTGATATCTAACTCATAGCTAAAGGAAGATTTGTCCAGGTCTTTTCTAACGGAAATGATGCAAAGTGTACGAAACAGATTGGGTTAGAATTTGAAATCAGCACGTGGATTCCACTACCTTCGACAATAACTGTCACGCCACAAGCACGTCGTATAGCCGTCATATACAAGAATATGATAGATGCATTTCTATGAATTTGGGTCAAATTTAGACAAACTATGATTATTATACACTTACATACATTAAGGATTTTTAGTCAGGCTTGAAATCTGCTAATTTCTTGGAACTTCGAAAGAACGTTTTGTCTCTCCTTGAATTCGGAACGTCATAAATTATACTAATTCTTGTTTGACAAGTCATATCCATGTGAAACCTGTTTTAAACAATAAAAATCAAACAACACAAAAATATAAAAAAAAATGCTAGAATTTCTTTCTTCTTTTTCTCTAAATCTCATTATCTGATGAAGCTTTAATAAAAGTGAAACTTAGTGCTCCAATCGTAACGGTTGGTAAGCTCACTTTTAAAATCAGTATTCAAAAATGTTTTTTACCAAAATTAGAACAGCGAACTCTGACATCAAAAAGAAACACGACGCTGTATCAGTAAATTTCCTTTTATTTTTATTTTTTTATTTCTCATACGATACAATTAACTATTTGGACAGCTACAAACACATGACTAATTTGGAAAGATAGTAAAAAAATTCATAATATATACTGGGAGAGAATCGCCTACAATTGGATAGGAAATACATTCTGTAATAATACAAAAATAGAAGATGACGTAAGAAAGAATGTCTCTTCTCGTTGGATTTATTCAACCATTACAACATGGCGGTCATTAGAGAACTAAAGATCCTATCAGGATTTATTCAACCATTACAACATGGCGGTCATTAGAGAACTAAAGATCCTACGAGGATTTATTCAACACTTACAACATGACGGTTATTAGAGAACTAAAGTTCCTATCAGGATTTATTCAACCATTACAGCATGGCGGTCATTAGAGAACTAAAGATCCTATCAGGATTTATTCAACCATTACAGCATGGCGGTCATTAAAGAACTAAAGATCCTACCAAGATTTATTCACACCATTACAGCATGGAGGTCATTAAAGAACTAAAGACACTATCAGGATTTATTCAACCATTACAGCATGGCGGTCACTAGAGAACTAAAGATCCTACCAGGATTTATTCAACCATTACAGCATGGCGGTCATTAAAGAACTAAAGATCCTACCAGGATTTATTCAACCATTACAGCATGGCGGTCACTAGAGAACTAAAGATCCTACCAGGATTTATTCAACCATTACAGCATGGCGGTCATTAAAGAACTAAAGATCCTACCAGGATTTATTCAACCATTACAGCATGGCGGTCATTAAAGAACTAAAGATCCTACCAGGATTTATTCAAGCATTACAGCATGGCGGTCATTAAAGAACTAAAGATCCTACCAGGATTTATTCAAACATTACAGCATGGCGGTCATTAAAGAACTAAAGATCCTACCAGGATTTATTCAACCATTACAGCATGGCGGTCATTAAAGAACTAAAGATCCTACCAGGATTTATTCAACCATTACAGCATGGCGGTCATTAAAGAACTAAAGATCCTACCAGGATTTATTCAACCATTACAGCATGGCGGTCACTAGAGAACTAAAGATCCCACCAGGATTTATTCAACCATTACAGCATGGCGGTCATTAAAGAACTAAAGATCCTACCAGGATTTATTCAACCATTACAGCATGGCGGTCACTAGAGAACTAAAGATACTACCAGGATTTATTCAACCATTACAGCATGGCGGTCATTAAAGAACTAAAGATCCTACCAGGATTTATTCAACCATTACAGCATGGCGGTCATTAAAGAACTAAAGATCCTACCAGGATTTATTCAACCATTACAGCATGGCGGTCATTAAAGAACTAAAGATCCTACCAGGATTTATTCAACCATTACAGCATGGCGGTCATTAAAGAACTAAAGATCCTACCAGGATTTAATCAACCATTACAGCATGGCGGTCATTAAAGAACTAGAGATCCTACCAGGATTTATTCAACCATTACAGCATGGCGGTCATTAAAGAACTAAAGATCCTACCAGGATTTATTCAACCATTACAGCATGGCGGTCATTAAAGAACTAAAGATCCTACCAGGATTTATTCAACGATTACAGCATGGCGGTCATTAAAGAACTAAAGATCCTACCAGGATTTATTCAACCATTACAGCATGGCGGTCATTAAAGAACTAAAGATCCTACCAGGATTTATTCAACCCTTACAGCATGGCGGTCACTAAAGAACTAAAGATCCTACCAGGATTTATTCAACCATTACAGCATGGCGGTCATTAAAAAACTAAAGATCCTACCAGGATTTATTCAACCATTACAGCATGGCGGTCATTAAAGAACTAAAGATCCTACCAGGATTTATTCAACCATTACAACATGGCGGTCATTAAAGAACTAAAGATCCTACCAGGATTTATTCAACCATTACAGCATGGCGGTCATTAAAGAACTAAAGATCCTACCAGGATTTATTCAACCATTACAGCATGGCGGTCATTAAAGAACTAAAGATCCTACCAGGATTTAATCAAACATTACAGCATGGCGGTCATTAAAGAACTAAAGATCCTACCAGGATTTATTCAACCATTACAGCATGGCGGTCATTAAAGAACTAAAGATCCTACCAGGATTTATTCAATCATTACAGCATGGCGGTCATTAAAGAACTAAAGATCCTACCAGGATTTATTCAACCATTACAGCATGGCGGTCATTAAAGAACTAAAGGTCCTACCAGGATTTATTCAACCATTACAGCATGGCGGTCATTAAAGAACTAAAGATCCTACCAGGATTTATTCAACCATTACAGCATGGCGGTCATTAAAGAACTAAAGATCCTACCAGGATTTATTCAACCATTACAGCATGGCGGTCATTAAAGAACTAAAGATCCTACCAGGATTTATTCAACCATTACAGCATGGCGGTCACTAGAGAACTAAAGATCCTACCAGGATTTATTCAACCATTACAGCATGGCGGTCATTAAAGAACTAAAGATCCTACCAGGATTTATTCAACCATTACAGCATGGCGGTCACTAGAGAACTAAAGATCCTACCAGGATTTATTCAACCATTACAGCATGGCGGTCGTTAAAGAACTAAAGATCCTACCAGGATTTATTCAACCATTACAGCATGGCGGTCACTAGAGAACTAAAGATCCTACCAGGATTTATTCAACCATTACAGCATGGCGGTCATTAAAGAACTAAAGATCCTACCAGGATTTATTCAACCATTACAGCATGGCGGTCATTAAAGAACTAAAGATCCTACCAGGATTTATTCAACCATTACAGCATGGCGGTCATTAAAGAACTAAAGATCCTACCAGGATTTATTCAACCATTACAGCATGGCGGTCATTAAAGAACTAAAGATCCTACCAGGATTTATTCAACCATTACAGCATGGCGGTCATTAAAGAACTAAAGATCCTACCAGGATTTATTCAACCATTACAGCATGGCGGTCACTAGAGAACTAAAGATCCTACCAGGATTTATTCAACCATTACAGCATGGCGGTCATTAAAGAACTAAAGATCCTACCAGGATTTATTCAACCATTACAGCATGGCGGTCATTAAAGAACTAAAGATCCTACCAGGATTTATTCAACCATTACAGCATGGCGGTCATTAAAGAAATAAAGATCCTACCAGGATTTATTCAACCATTACAGCATGGCGGTCATTAAAGAACTAAAGATCCTACCAGGATTTATTCAACCATTACAGCATGGCGGTCATTAAAGAACTAAAGATCCTACCAGGATTTATTCAACCATTACAGCATGGCGGTCATTAAAGAACTAAAGATCCTACCAGGATTTATTCAACCATTACAGCATGGCGGTCACTAGAGAACTAAAGATCCTACCAGGATTTATTCAACCATTACAGCATGGCGGTCATTAAAGAACTAAAGATCCTACCAGGATTTATTCAACCATTACAGCATGGCGGTCACTAGAGAACTAAAGATCCTACCAGGATTTATTCAACCATTACAGCATGGCGGTCATTAAAGAACAAAAGATCCTACCAGGATTTATTCAACCATTACAGCATGGCGGTCATTAAAGAACGAAAGATCCTACCAGGATTTATTCAACCATTACAGCATGGAGGTCATTAAAGAACTAAAGATCCTACCAGGATTTATTCAACCATTACAGCATGGCGGTCATTAAAGAACTAAAGATCCTACCAGGATTTATTCAACCATTACAGCATGGCGGTCATTAAAGAACTAAAGATCCTACCAGGATTTATTCAACCATTACAGCATGGCGGTCATTAAAGAACTAAAGATCCTACCAGGATTTATTCAACCATTACAGCATGGCGGTCACTAGAGAACTAAAGATCCTACCAGGATTTATTCAACCATTACAGCATGGCGGTCATTAAAGAACTAAAGATACTACCATGATTTATTCAACCATTACAGCATGGCGGTCACGAGAGAACTAAAGATACTACCAGGATTTATTCAACAATTACAGCATGGCGGTCATTAAAGAACTAAAGATCCTACCAGGATTTATTCAATCATTACAGCATGGCGGTCATTAAAGAACTAAAGATCCTACCAGGATTTATTCAACCATTACAGCATGGCGGTCATTAAAGAACTAAAGGTCCTACCAGGATTTATTCAACCATTACAGCATGGCGGTCATTAAAGAACTAAAGATCCTACCAGGATTTATTCAACCATTACAGCATGGCGGTCATTAAAGAACTAAAGATCCTACCAGGATTTATTCAACCATTACAGCATGGCGGTCATTAAAGAACTAAAGATCCTACCAGGATTTATTCAACCATTACAGCATGGCGGTCACTAGAGAACTAAAGATCCTACCAGGATTTATTCAACCATTACAGCATGGCGGTCATTAAAGAACTAAAGATCCTACCAGGATTTATTCAACCATTACAGCATGGCGGTCACTAGAGAACTAAAGATCCTACCAGGATTTATTCAACCATTACAGCATGGCGGTCATTAAAGAACTAAAGATCCTACCAGGATTTATTCAACCATTACAGCATGGCGGTCACTAGAGAACTAAAGATCCTACCAGGATTTATTCAACCATTACAGCATGGCGGTCATTAAAGAACTAAAGATCCTACCAGGATTTATTCAAACATTACAGCATGGCGGTCATTAAAGAACTAAAGATCCTACAGGATTTATTCAACCATTACAGCATGGCGGTCATTAAAGAACTAAAGATCCTACCAGGATTTATTCAACCATTACAGCATGGCGGTCATTAAAGAACTAAAGATCCTACCAGGATTTATTCAACCATTACAGCATGGCGGTCACTAGAGAACTAAAGATCCTACCAGGATTTATTCAACCATTACAGCATGGCGGTCATTAAAGAACTAAAGATCCTACCAGGATTTATTCAACCATTACAGCATGGCGGTCACTAGAGAACTAAAGATCCTACCAGGATTTATTCAACCATTACAGCATGGCGGTCATTAAAGAACTAAAGATCCTACCAGGATTTATTCAACCATTACAGCATGGCGGTCACTAGAGAACTAAAGATCCTACCAGGATTTATTCAACCATTACAGCATGGCGGTCATTAAAGAACTAAAGATCCTACCAGGATTTATTCAACCATTACAGCATGGCGGTCATTAAAGAACTAAAGATCCTACCAGGATTTATTCAACCATTACAGCATGGCGGTCATTAAAGAACTAAAGATCCTACCAGGATTTATTCAACCATTACAGCATGGCGGTCATTAAAGAACTAAAAATCCTACCAGGATTTATTCAACCATTACAGCATGGCGGTCATTAAAGAACTAAAGATCCTACCAGGATTTATTCAACCATTACAGCATGGCGGTCACTAGAGAACTAAAGATCCTACCAGGATTTATTCAACCATTACAGCATGGCGGTCATTAAAGAACTAAAGATCCTACCAGGATTTATTCAACCATTACAGCATGGCGGTCACTAGAGAACTAAAGATCCTACCAGGATTTATTCAACCATTACAGCATGGCGGTCATTAAAGAACTAAAGATCCTACCAGGATTTATTCAACCATTACAGCATGGCGGTCACTAGAGAACTAAAGATCCTACCAGGATTTATTCAACCATTACAGCATGGCGGTCATTAAAGAACTAAAGATCCTACCAGGATTTATTCAACCATTACAGCATGGCGGTCACTAGAGAACTAAAGATCCTACCAGGATTTATTCAACCATTACAGCATGGCGGTCATTAAAGAACTAAAGATCCTACCAGGATTTATTCAACCATTACAGCATGGCGGTCATTAAAGAACTAAAGATCCTACAGGATTTATTCAACCATTACAGCATGGCGGTCATTAAAGAACTAAAGATCCTACCAGTATTTATTCAACCATTACAGCATGGCGGTCATTAAAGAACTAAAGATCCTACCAGGATTTATTCAACCATTACAGCATGGCGGTCATTAAAGAACTAAAGATCCTACCAGGATTTATTCAACCATTACAGCATGGCGGTCATTAAAGAACTAAAGATCCTACCAGGATTTATTCAACCATTACAGCATGGCGGTCACTAGAGAACTAAAGATCCTACCAGGATTTATTCAACCATTACAGCATGGCGGTCATTAAAGAACTAAAGATCCTACCAGGATTTATTCAACCATTACCGCATGGCGGTCACTAGAGAACTAAAGATCCTACCAGGATTTATTCAACCATTACAGCATGGCGGTCATTAAAGAACTAAAGATCCTACCAGGATTTATTCAACCATTACAGCATGGCGGTCACTAGAGAACTAAAGATCCTACCAGGATTTATTCAACCATTACAGCATGGCGGTCATTAAAGAACTAAAGATCCTACCAGGATTTATTCAACCATTACAGCATGGCGGTCATTAAAGAACTAAAGATCCTACCAGGATTTATTCAACCATTACAG
The DNA here is from genome assembly GCA_964036315.1 of Acanthosepion esculentum. NCBI lineage: Eukaryota > Metazoa > Mollusca > Cephalopoda > Sepiida > Sepiidae > Acanthosepion > Acanthosepion esculentum. The sequence continues at coordinate 22,402,096 of OZ038476.1, read as the reverse complement.
CATGGCGGTCATTAAAGAACTAAAGATCCTACCAGGATTTATTCAACCATTACAGCATGGCGGTCATTAAAGAACTAAAGATCCTACCAGGATTTATTCAACCATTACAGCATGGCGGTCATTAAAGAACTAAAGATCCTACCAGGATTTATTCAACCATTACAGCATGGCGGTCATTAAAGAACTAAAGATCCTACCAGGATTTATTCAACCATTACAGCATGGCGGTCACTAGAGAACTAAAGATCCTACCAGGATTTATTCAACCATTACAGCATGGCGGTCATTAAAGAACTAAAGATCCTACCAGGATTTATTCAACCATTACAGCATGGCGGTCATTAAAGAACTAAAGATCCTACCAGGATTTATTCAACCATTACAGCATGGCGGTCATTAAAGAACTAAAGATCCTACCAGGATTTATTCAACCATTACAGCATGGCGGTCATTAAAGAACTAAAGATCCTACCAGGATTTATTCAACCATTACAGCATGGCGGTCATTAAAGAACTAAAGATCCTACCAGGATTTATTCAACCATTACAGCATGGCGGTCATTAAAGAACTAAAGTTCCTACCAGGATTTATTCAACCATTACAGCATGGCGGTCATTAAAGAACTAAAGATCCTACCAGGATTTATTCAACCATTACAGTATGGCGGTCATTAAAGAACTAAAGATCCTACCAGGATTTATTCAACCATTACAGCATGGCGGTCATTAAAGAAATAAAGATCCTACCAGGATTTATTCAACCATTACAGCATGGCGGTCATTAAAGAACTAAAGATACTACCAGGATTTATTCTTGGTAGTCACAATCTTAACAACATAAGATATGCAGATGACTTAGTTTTGTTAGCAGACCCAGAAAGGAACCGACAGGAACACCTGCATAATATACTAAAGAATGTCAGAAGAAAAGACTAAGCATTATATGTAAGAAGACTGAATGCACGGCTGTCAACAATAGAAAAAGTCGTAAGATGCAATCTACTAATTGGGGATATGAACAATCAAGCAAGTACAATAATTCCAATATTTGGAAATTATTTAACAGACGACAAAAACATGACACCAAAATAAGAAGTCGTATTGGAATGTTGAAAGACTCTTTCCAAAAAACACGCAAATAAAAAAAAATAGTAACTATTACACTGAATCTAAAACAGATATTTGGAATATCTTGGATACATAATGAGGAAAGAGTGATTGGAAACTTTGACACTCACAGGACATTGTAAACCTACAAAAAAATACTTTCAAACTTTCACCAACTGAAGAAAAAAATTCAGTCCCCTCGCCGTGTTTCAAATCTAGTTCATATTCGTTTGCATAATGACTGGAAAGGATCCGCTGCACGTTCACAATGGATGGAATATTGAATAAATGCCATAATAAGAATTCAATTTTAAATAATTTGATGTTTATTTCAGTCGGACCAGGTATATCATGATATACGCCTAGACTTTGCGTTGCCCAAGCCACATAGAACTTGGTAACATCTTTAGATATTCAATATAGCCAAAATGTCCAGAAGCTACGTGACTGAAACGTTTTGTCTCTGCACAAAGGACTTAGTATCTTGCTCAGATATCTATGAATTCAAAAGGGCCACAGATTTGGTTTGGTTTGCTTTGTTTTACGGCATATCAACTACAATGGGTTATTTCATGCCGACAAGATTTTCATTGCTGGTAATATTTTTTTCAAAAATATATTGCTTGTAATAATTTTTATACAAAACGTATTGCTGGTATAAAAACCTATTTTTACACTTTTTAGTGTTTTGGCCCCAGTTTGGATTTAACTATTTGCCCATCGCTCGGACCCTAAATGATCAGAGGCCTTGCAGTCGGATATAGTTTGGTTTGGTT
>OZ038476.1:22310213-22395213 GCA_964036315.1 Acanthosepion esculentum | reverse complement strand
GCCAACCACATATACAGCGCCGTCCGTCCCGCCATTTATCTATCTTACTATAGTGCGACAGACAAAATGCTTTCTTATAGAAGACACATTTCCTGTTCTTCTGGAACCTCAAAAGTGTCGCCTATTCATACTTGGAAATATCTGTCTTCTAGGAAATTAGAAACGAAATCGAAATTAGGAACGAAGTCATACTACCATTTAGTCCAAGATCTTTCTCTATGCCGCACTTCCATTTGATGTACACTTTCTCCAGGTCAACAAAAATTGCTACTAGATGTTCTTTATTGACAAATGGTTCCAGACGAAGGGGTCTTATTTCTGAAATCTGATTGATATACTGTAATGTAATGATTAGTGTCCAAATAACATAATCTGTTGTTGACTCTCTTTTTCAAAGATTTTACAGTTTTGCACAATAAGTGAAAGCAATAGCCTGATGACTTAGGGGTCTGTTTACTTTATAGCTGGTTTTCGTATGATAATACCAATGGATTTTGTCTCTATTTTAGGGATGCTGTTATTGACTTATATATCATTATGAATTTGTACGTTAAGGATAGTTCTTGTAATTGTTTTAGGAATTGATAATGCAACTCATCAGATCTGACGGGCATGTCCAGAGCTGTGTTAAGTGCTCCTAATTCTGCTTTGGCTAATGATTCGTTGACATTTTCTTTGTTTTCCGAATTTAAACTATTTTTATACCTTTTACGTGAAGATGTAAAATGTTTTATTTTCATTTTATGACGAAAATTGTTCTGGGAATTTTTTCCTCCATTTGGCCTGCTATGTTTTTCGTCTCAGTTTTCTTATTAATGTTTTCCAAATTAGTTGTTTTAGTGAATACTTTACATTTTTCTCTGATACTTTCCGAAACTTATCCATTACCAATTTTTGCATTGGGTTTCAGGTTTATTCTTGATATAGTATCTCTATTTATTTTGTTTGGATTCTTTAATAATTTGATGTGCTTTAGTGCTGCAGTTTACACATGTCTACATTTTCATTGGTTGGGTTGCTCTTGAATTTTATTTGTTTTGAAAAGCAAATTCTTACTGCTTCATTGTTTCCCATGGCTTACTGAATGTAGGATTGATAGTGGATTTTGCGATGTTTTCTTCAGTTATAGAAAGGAGAGTATGGATAAAATATGTCATACGTTCCCAATATCTAGTATTTGCTTCTAACATCAGCCGGGATTGACACATTTTTTTTTATTTCTTCCCAGTTAACTTTATAGAGATACTAGAATGGTATTTTATTTATAGGGATATTAGAATGGTATTTTATTGTCTAACCTTTGGTCTGATTTTCTAATATGATTGGCAGATGGTCAATTCTGCATGTTTCATCTAGAGTTTTCCCGTTATACTCTATGTATATGGTGGAGTCGCATATTTTTAAGTTAGGTGCCTGTTGCTTGGTGTAGATATGCGTTTACCGTTGTTATTAAAGAGGCACAAGTGTTTTTGCTTTAACGCTGTCTCTACGATTCGGACTTTTTCTTCTTTAGTTTCCTTACTAAGACACAAATAGTTATGACTGCTGAAGTCGGCCATCAGAATGAAAGGCTTCGATAACTGAGGAATTAAATTTGTTTAGCACTGCTTCATTAAGTGTCTCCCTTGATGGTAAGTATAGCAAACAAATGGTTATTGTATTGTGCAACGTTGCAGATACTGCAACCCCTTGCATAATTGTTTTTATACTACACTATGTTGGCTATTATCATTAATGAATATTGATAAGTCGACCGAGACTTTATCGGTTTATTTATTTATATGATTATATGAAGTGAAGTGTTTGTTGTTAACTGTATTTTTTTTCAGGTGGATTTCTTGCAGTATATTATTGAAGGGCAGTAATTTCTAATGGAGATTAGTTTTTAATTAAGGTAAACTTTCATACTTCTTATTTTCTGTGTTATTATTTCGTTTACCATGGTTTATTTTTGCAGGGGTTATTTTTGTGTGGGTAGGGGGTTGAGGTTAGTATTTCTTTTTCATCAACATCGATTGCTTCTATGCATTTAAATCTCTTCTTCAGATTTATTTTGATCTTTAATCGTGACCGTTTGATAAGAGACTGCACCTGTTCACATGTGGCAAGGGTCTTCTATCTCTCATTTTAAATGCTTTCCTTTCGAGCCGATGTATGTCCAGTGTTTGTCTTATAAGCGATTCTATTTTCTTTTCATAATTTATGTTCTTTTTTATTTCTTTTTTTTTTGTACATTTTATTGTTCAGTTGTTTTCTGCTGGCCTATCTTTTCTTTATTTTGATTTACTTTAGGTTAAGTGTTTGTATTGTCAACGTTATTCTATTTTTGTTGTCGGTTTTATTTCATTTACGATTTGGGTCAACCGTTTCGTCCCAATGCCCTTCATATTTGTCCTTTAGTGTTTCTTTTACAATCGTTCAGTAACTTTTTACATTCATTTATCCCGCTACAATATCCCGTACTTTAGGAAAGGAAATCTTTTTATTTATTTTTTTCTCTTCCCCACAGTTCACTTATCTTTGCCTGAGCTAGATGAATACAGCCCAACAATTGCATCCACTTTCATGCTGTTCAAATACCTAACATTTGTAACTTTGTAGCGAGTTCGGCCTGAATAATTGTATTTTTACAACTGTGTAACCAATTTGTTTTATTTCTGTCGGAATATTAGATAGATTAAAGTTAATAACTCATGCATTTGTTACTATAATTTGCCAGATCATTTTAATTGTCACTCGTATAACATTTATTACTTTGTTTTTCAATTACGTTTTATCGCCTCCATTTTGAAAATGGAGAGATCCTTATTTCCAATTTTGGTAGTTTATGTATTCAGCTTTCTGTAAGAATACTTTGTTTTATTTTTGTTATGAAACATCTTCATATTCATAAAAAGTCAATCTGTTTTCAACCTCTACTAAGATTGTTCCATTATTTCACCCTCAGTAGGCCCCTTGCGTCTTAGTGGAATTATGGTGTGTTTTTTTTTTTTTTTTGGTAAAATGATAAAAAAAAAAAAAATTCATATTTTTCTCCATTCTTCAGTTATGTTAGAGGAAATGACCTTTTGAATTAAGAAACAGGTTAATTTGCTCAATGAGATCTGATTTCGAAACGATAATTCACTCCTTTCTGTTCTGGGTTTGTTTCAAAATCAGAATCGATATGCAATCTCTTGGTTGACATATCTACCATTGTTTTGTTTTTAAGAAATATCTCATTTCACTGTTCTGCACCCGGATCGTATCCAGTTTCATGGGAAATACAACGGAGAACCGTTTACTTTAAGAAAACAGTTATAGTGGTCCCTAATTTATCATTAAATAATGAATTGTAAAACCCTTTTTCTTTAGACAGATTGGCCTTCCAGACACCGCCTTCGAATTCAGCCTCCTGAAAGCTTTTACTGTATACATATGTGAGGTGTGTAATGTGATATCTATGCTCTCTTAATTAGGGCATGGCGTGATCAGCCGCTTGATAGGATAAGGCCCTTCCGCCTGATCCTCTAGCCCAAAGGCCGAAGTGAGGTGTCACAGTTCGCATGGTCATATATTTGTTCGGGGTGTGAACAACTAATCCACCAGAATCCCGTCCTCAGACATCACAGTCCGCCACCGACGGTAAACAGGTGACCTCATTGTGAGGGGATCGTACCCTTCTGCAAATGTGTAGTTGCTGTATTCCACAGCCTCCAAGCGAGAGGCTGTAGCGAAAATTAAACGTTTCTTATTCGAAGAACAAAAGCAGAAACGTCATTTCATTACCTCTATTTAAGAAAACCTAGCCAGTTACAACATTCATTTTGCAATCAAATAAAATTTAAAATGCCTTTCAATAATATCTGTAAAAGCGAAGTGACATGATCTGAAAAGACTAAATTGAATTCATTCTAGGTCAGCTGCCAAGAAAGTCCGTTCTCTATGTCGTGCGAGACAATCTCTTCTCTCCAGAATCTATCTTACATACCTGTGTCTACCATTCGTCCATGCTTACAATATTGTTGCTACGTATGGTCCGGTACCTCTGTTAGTAAATGAATGTTAGAAGAGTCAAAATGGCAGCAAAAGATGGCTTGTCAATTTTAACACCTCCAAAACTAAACTTCTTTAATCAACTGAGAAACCTCTCTTCCTTCCATCAGTATGGCTGATGCTAACCTCCAGGAAAGTGACTCATTGCACATTCTCGGGGTAACGTTCTCAGCTGACATGAGGTGGAAAGACTATATTAAATCCATTGATAGGTCAACTAATAAGAAAGTTGGTTTACTGTGTCGTGCGAGACAAGTTCTCTATAGAAACTATCTTACATATCTATGAGTCTACCATTTGTCCATGCATAGAATATTGCTGCGACATATGGTCCGGTGTGCCTGATATTTACCTAGAGCTCCTTGATAAGATCCAAAGAAGAATAAGCAATATTATTTTTCCTGATCTAGCAGCTCGGCTTCAGTCACTTTTCCACCGCCGAAAAGTTACCTCTGTATCTTATCTACAAATACTTTCATGGTAGTGGGCCCTTCCCTATGGTTATGAATTTAAGCGCAGTACTCGACTGGCCTCGATTTCCCATCAATTTACAGTTGAGCTGGCTAGATATAGCCGTAAGTTCTATTCTAACAGTTTCTCCATGCTTTCCAGCCAACTTTAATCTGCACGAATTTAAATTGAATGTCAATCGCCATCTACTGTCCTCCTGTTTACTCTTGTCTTTTTCCACTCATTATTAATGTTTCTGTTCCTAATTCTTCCACAGTCAGTAACCCCTTGTCTTAATGGCATTACAGACTTGCATGGGGTGATACTGATAAAAGAAAAAAAACTGACCATCGACTGTGATAAAACTATATTCTAAATGTGCTGCATTAAGGTGAGTTTTAAATGTTTGAAACGAGATACTAAAGGATCCCTAGTTGTAAAATAAGTTTGAGGAAAGACAAAGAACAAATATGAATTCTTAATCTGGTTAACGTATAGATTAATGACAATACTTAATCTCAGGAAAAGTAACGCGAGTTATTCAAATTTCGATGTCAGTAAAAATATACATTTAATGTTATTTCATTTCAAGATGACAGTGAATTGCATATGTTTACTGATAAATCGAATAAACCTCTAGTGTGGATACATATATAGCAACACTGCTGAAAAGTTCTCAGGCTTACCGAGAAGTGTTTTCCTTAAAACTCAGCAATGGATGTTTGGTTAATTAAAGTTTTAGAAGCGAGTCGAGCTGAAACTTTTTCAGAACACTACGTATATAAGAATGTCACTATCAAATCTTATGTTTTACTCAGTTGGCCCTGAGAGGTCAAGATCTCTTTTAATAGTATTGTAGCAGACGGTCTTCATCTGTCTTAATTCTAAACTTAGCTAGCCGCAAGCACTGACCCAAGCATACAAACAATATTCCTAACACCAAAGCAACACATTCTTACTAACCTTTCTTACTACATCCACCATAATACCTCATTGTCTCAATGTAAAATCCTAAATTGTCCCCATATGTACAAATCATCGTATGTGGGGGGGGGGGGATAAAAAAAAACTAATTAAAAAGATCCCCAATGAATATATACAATATGAATTAATCTAATTACGAGAAACTAAACAAAATCATTATTAGTAATAACCCCCCACAATACTTAAATGTGGCAGAAATATCAGTTCACTGGACGAAATCAATGCGGGCCTATAAGAATATAATGTATAGATTAATGACAATACTTAATCTCAGGAAAAAGTAACGCGAGTTATTCAAATTTCGATGTCAGTAAAAATATACATTTCATGTTATTTCATTTCAAGATGACAGTGAATTGCATGTTTTAAATCTCTAGTGTGGATACATATATAGCACCCCTGGGGAAACGCTGAGGTATAGACCCCTGCGTCATCCAGTTGTTGAACATCAGTTCCAGCAAAGGAACAAAAACGGGCGTCTGCCTCAAGTAAACTTCGTAGGGAAGACCATCTAATCTCGGAGATTTATCCCGGCCAACCTGTTTCAACGCTTACCAGATTTCCGACTGTGATGGGACCCTCGCACTCAGCCGCTTCAGCTGCCTCAAGACAGGGGAAGTTGGCTAAATAGGCGTCGAACTGAGCAGTGAAAAGTTCCTGAAAGTAATCACGAAAAGCCTCATATACGCCCGCGTTTGAAGTCACGGTCCGTTTATCCGGCAATGTGACGCATGCAATATGTCACCGAGATGCATTCCGAGACTCCTCTGCACGCAATTCAGCGGCCATACTCGTCGCCTCAGAGGACATTCTTTTTAACCTAGCCATAACTACAGAGCTTGATCCTTCTTGATAAGCAAGAAGGACAACTCTGCCTTAGCTAAAGTTATTTCCCAACTATCACAGGATTTCACAGTCCGATCTACTTTTTGCTGTAAAGCCGTATGAGTCGACGGCTAAAATCAGCAGCAAACGTTCTAATTTTGGTTTTTAAATTGTCCCACCAGGCATTCCCAACAACCGCCCCCGTCAATTCCCTTTGTATCATTAGTAGCAACTGGTCCCGTAAATCCTGCTCACCAAATAGTGAGCAGTTTAATTTCCAGTATCCAGCCAACCTAACCTTAGGCTTATCTAAGTTTACACGGACCCGGACAAGCCTATGGTCCGTATAAACTATATAATGAAAACTTGGACACTCTAAGAGCCCTACATCGACTCTCCTAACTAAGACTCGGTCGAGGTAGCTATAAATACCCCCAGCATCCGAGCCGCCACTATTTGTCCAAGTCCAAACTACCTCCCGAGGGTGCTCATTCCGGTACTTATCGACAACATCAAACCTGTCGATAATGTCCCGAAACGGCTTCACGTCCCAGTTGTTAGTACCCGAATTTGCCCCTATACGATCTATATCGGTGTCAAGGACAGCATTCTAATCCACCGCTAAAACTACCCGACGAGGTGTCATAACAACAGCTCGATCTGCTGAAACAAAGCAGGCCGCTCAGAATGGTTATTGGGTGCATAAACCCCAATGAGACGAAGAGCGTTATCCTTTATGGTAACATCCATCATGCAGAGCCTGCTCGCCGGATCTGCGAAAACAAGAGTACAGGTAGCCTTCAAAGACTTACTCACTAGCCAAGAGACACCACTCGAACGACCATCAAATCATGCTGAATAGAAGGAGAACCACCTAGACAGTACGTCCTCATAGTAATGAGTAGGAAAACGCGTCTTGTACACAACAAACATTGACTCCGAGACGCTGAAGGCCACGAAGAAGCCTCGCTCTGCGAGACTCCGCCCTCAGGCCTCGGTTATTCAAACTAGCTAACCAAAGAGCCATAATGAAACCGATTAGTGTTGGTCTCCTGTATTAAACTTGGACGGGAAAAGGACACCAACGGCCTCTACCATCGAGCTTGTTCCCATCTCAGTTTTGATGATACCGTCGGGAGACAGGCCGCCAATGTCCACAAAGAAAGTCAGTTTTAACCCTCTATACAGTGAGGGGTAAACAAAAAGAGGGAACCTCCCTGAACAAAATTGTTGCAATTTTTTTTTTTTACAATGTCATTATCAAAGCAGGCCATGGGCGGAAACACGCCAAAGACTTCATTTGCCTCCGCAACCATGGCCCAAATTTGTTGGCCGGCTTCACCCTCTCTTATGACAGTTAAAACACTTAACATTGGGGAAGTTTCTCGGGTCTTCACTGTTGATTTTTCTGAAATTTACTAGGGATTTGATATTTCTCATTTTCTTGGAGGATTGCAAGGCCTTGTCCTCTAATTGTTTAGAGACTCGGCACACGTCTTCCCCTATGTTAAATATGGGTTTGTTTTTTTTATTGGATGCAGGTTCTATATTTTCAGGTGAAGGGCTTCTTTGCCTTTTAGAATTCTCAGTCTTTTTTGGTGTTGCTGTAGGAGTTTTTACAGGGGGATGTTTTGGGGCTAATTGTGGTCTTTGTCAGGTGAAGCTCTGATGGGGGCCTTTTTGAATGGTGTCATTAGGTCTGGAGGAGGGGTCATTATGTGTTGTTCGGCTGACGGGGAAGACGGTGTCGAGGAGTTGGTGCCAGATCTTCTTTCTTTGTTTAGTTTAAGTGACTCTTTGAGTTGGTGCAGTTTTTCGGCTTTGTCGAATGAAGGCTTATATTTTTGCTTTTGTTGCCCTAACATTTCTGAATAGCTGGTCGAGGAAACACACTTAGTACTGCTTGAAGGAGTGGGGCTTTTTGTGTCTTTTCCCGTTGGGGCTTCATTGGGACGAGGGTCCTTGCTTCCTTCTAGCTTTACCAACAACCTGTCATTCCCCCTTTTCCTCTTCCACAACCACACTAGCGGCGGGCGAAAGCTTTTCAGGGAGTGGGGGGGCCGAGAGTCGGACACAACCGGGTGTTTTACCACACCGGTCTCGGCTCTTGGCATGCCCATTACAGGCGAGACGGAAACAACAGACTCAGCCCGTGGGAGATTTAGGTCGGTGGGGGCCAGAACTCCAGAGGCCTTCATCTCTGGGCAAGAAGAGGACAGGTGACCAGTCTGTCCACACTTCCAGTAGGCCGGTCTTCGACCTGTTACTATGATCGGCATCTTATGGCCCTCAACATCCAGGTAGTTGGGGATGGAGACGAAGGCCTTTCGATCCATCATTAATTCAAAGCTCCATCACCCAGTCAGATCGTCGGAGGAGGCACTGAGTATTTGGCCAAATTGGCACAGATAGGCGGCCAAGTGCTCGTCGACAAATTGAGAAGGGACCTCATAAACAAACCTTTGTCCTACGCCTGCCTTGATATTCGATCCTTAGTATTAGATCTTTTGTAATTAGATCCCGAGTGCTCACTGCTTCACAGTCGGCAGGCGTGGGTAACTGTATGTCCCACATGAAGAAGCCTTTGCCTTTAATGACTCCCTGTGGTTTAATCCCCAGAAACGTCAATGACTATGACGGTGTCTTTAGTGGAGAGACTAATTTTGCGCGAATGCTTGTCCACCACAAAGACTGACACTATTTTTTTCAGCCTTCTGTAGCTCCTCAAGATTTGTCAAGAGCTTATCTTTCGTAACAAGATGGGCGTAGCTTTTTAGCTTTATCAAGGAATTACGTGATGTTGATACTGCATTTAGGAAGGGACGACCAGCAAGAGGACGTCTCCCCGACCGCTACATTGCCATCTTTCTTGGTAAGGTCTGTTGTCAGGTCTTTTCTTGTATTAGTGTCTTGTCCTGTTCCGGTTTCCGTAATAGTTTCTTGGTTTTGTGTACTTTGGGCCTGATTCGGCCTCCATAGTTTCAGCAGAAGTGACAGAATTTTGACTTTTCCGCTAAACATATTTTTTGAATTTTTGGCCATTATCGGCTACCATACTTATTTTCTTCCGCTTTATCGGGTGGCTCAGTCTTTTTTCCTAGTCCCAATTAAGTTTTACGTTTTTCTTGACACCCATTTTTTAGATTTAAACACTTTTTATAATTTTTATCAAAGTATTAAGGAAATAAAAAAATAAATAAATCACTAAAACAAATAAAACAGTTATACGTGCCTTACGCAAAAAAAACAGACAAGAATAAAACTTTTAACTTAAAAATGCGGACAAAAATTAAATATACAAAATAATCAAAATGCCTTTAAAAGGACTAGACACAAAACAGTTTACACGTACAAAAAGGTAAAAAAAAAATACACGAAGAAATTCAAAAAGCAATAAAATAATACAGTAATAGGACTAGAAAAATCAAAGAAAGTTCGAGAAAAATACGAAACTAAAAAATCACAAAAACAAATATGGCCGCTAAGATACAAGTCTGGACGTTAATGAAGAAAAAAAACCGGAAAAAACGAACAGATTAGACAAAAATTACAAATACAAAACAATTAAAACAAATATGTACAGAAAATATTACACAAATACAACAGAAAACTTAACGGATATTTAAAAAGGGAAAAGCAAAGAACAACAAAGAACGATATAACACGTAATAACGTAAACAATGAAAAAATAAAATCTGACGTTAATAAAAACGATAAACTTTAGCAGGGGATTACAGAAATTAAAAAGGAAACGGAAAATATAAAATATAAATTTAAAAATCAAAAAGCTAATAATAAAAGAATGAGAGGAGAAAAATGAAAAAAAATGAGGAGGGTAAGAAATTGAAAAAGAAAAAAATCAAAAACTTTTCAAAAATCAGTCAGTTCAAAATTGAAAAGGTAAGAAAAAGTAAAATAAAAACAGACTTAAGAGAACGAAATGGAGATAACAAATTAATCCAAGTAATATCGCAAAAACGACGTGAAAAAACCGGTCAGTAAAAGGTCCTTCTGGACAGAAGACTACCCAAGTAGCACTGTGTCTCGGCTCCTTCACCGACTGTCGCAGTTAGTATTTATGAGAGGAGGAAGATTTCATTCTACTGTAGGAGAGTTTACCACAACAGATAGAATGCATTTGATTGTGGTATAGTCGTTTGATAAGTTTAGGCTTCTTTAAGGAATGTTCTTTTTTATTTATGTTAATATTTCTAATGGCTCATTTAATTTGTTCATCAACGATGTAATAAGGAAAGTCATTACTAATGAGTTTGATTATTTTTCTTTTTTAATTCAGAGTAGAACAACTTTTTTGTGGAAGAGTTAACTTTTGCACGGTTTATTAAATTTTGTATAAAGGCCATTTTGTTATCATCAAGACATTCAATTTCATACTTTAAAGTGCATAATAGCAAAAACGTGTTTATGCTATTTGGTTTTTATATGGGGGGGTATTAAATGTATTATTATTAGTATCTATCAATACACCACGAAAATAATTTTATTTTCATGTTAATATGTGAAATTAAGAACGGAGGTTTTGGAATTTTTTTTATTTTATTTTATTTATTTATTTTTTGTAGTTCTTGTATTTCATCTATGATTTGAACTCATATGTATCTTAGGTAGATGGAGGTTATTTGTTAGTGGTGTTAAATATCTTATTTTCATGACGATGTTAAGCTGGTCCAAGAACTGAACTCATGGAGACGCCATCACTTTGTGCGTAGATATTATTTTGATGGTCATGGAAGGGAAACCTAGTGGCACAAATCAAAAGTAGTTTTCATTATATATTAGGTTCGATTTTTAGTGGGGGGATAGATGGATTGTTGTAAATATTCTTTATAATTGTATCAATCGTTTCTTTAACTGAAATATTGGTAAATATACTTTCTACATCAAGTGAGGCATCGTTGCAAAAATAGATGACGGAAAAAATAAATAAGCCAAGGATGTTTAATTTAACCTGAACCGATGAACAATTGATTGACTGAATCATTCCAAATTGATTTGATAGAAAGATAGATAGATAGATAGATAGATAGATAGATAGATAGATAGATAGATAGATAGATAGATAGATGAGAAAATATAATAGTACTTTTTTTGGAAATAAAATAAATTAAGTAGCACAAATATCCTAAAGAGAAACAAGAGTATCTTAAAGTAATACGGCTAACTGGCCGAGCTCGTTTTGGGGATGGCTCTGCTGACTTCCTTTTTCGACATATCGATCGAACTCACTACCTGGAATTGGTAATGGTATTAATATTAAGAGTTGACCTCAGAGCCTGGGTCAATCTAATAAGTCCCTGTGCCTCGTTTCATTATAGAATAGCAGATGGACTCTAGCGAATAATAATAATAATTATTATTATTATTATTATTATTGAGAAGATTAAACGATGGAGTGAGATGAAGACCGGCAGGTAGGGGATGAGTATGAGGCAGGGGAAAGAATAGAAGTAGGAAAGTAAAAGAAAAAATATATGAGAGATAGTCAGAAGATGGGAGAGGAAGAGGAAGAGGAAAGGACAAAAAATGATGTACTTGTGATATAGTAAAAATACATGATGAAAATCTTGAGCTCCAATACATGTGGGTTAAAAACTCAAAACTCAACGCCACCAATACCACCACTACCACGACCATCACCACGAAAACAACAACGGAAGCGGAAGCAGAACCAAACTGTGGGATAAAATGAAAAAAAAATCATTGAAAATCAATAATAAAACTTTGAAAGAACCAGTTACGAAAGAGAAAAAGGAAAATGGAGGAAAGGAGTCTGAAAGAAAAAAGAACAAAAAATTGGAAAAAAAACAGGGAAGTAGAAAAAGGAATGTCAGAAAATGGAAGAGACGCTAAAGAATTTATCGATATAAGAAGAAGAGGAGGGAGCTAACGAAAACCTGAAAAAATGACCAGCAAAAAGAAAAAGAAAATAATAAATAAATTTAGAAAATGGAGAAAAATGAGAAAAAAACCCAAAGAGGAATAACAAACAGAAACACTAGATACATCATGTAAATATTAATAAGTGTAGACGTTTATGACTATTCATCTGGCAGAAGACAATACTTTCGTCCTGATTCAATATTTAATGACTTAAGACAATACGGTACTCATCTTTCGAAAACAAACGCCTTGAATATTATAAAAACAGATTCGGTGACAAGGCATCCGTCACACCTAAAAATGACGCAAAGATTGTTTAGAAGCTAATGATGAGGAGTAATGCAAACTGCTTGGTCGAAATAAAGAGTTCTTATTTCATGTGATATCCCATCAAAACGCAAAGACCATGGCTCTCCACAACTGCCTATCCATTTTACCATGTAGTAGTGGTTTACCCTCTTACTATCTCCCCCCACCTGAGGCGCCACGGTGGAATAATGGATAGCGGCTTGGACCAGTCGAATCCATTACATTCACTTACGTGCTACCTTGGGAAAGGTGTGAATCCTCTTCTTCTCCCTCCAGTTATGGGTAAGTGGCAGGACAGACTGGGTCCTATAGCCTTGGTTGGCAACTGGTCTAGAAGGACAACTCTGAATTCAAACCGGGAGGGGAGCGGATAGACGGCACTTTGTGCTAATTTCCGGCAACTCCTGCAGCCGCGTTGCTACCAAACTGTATTGGTTTATCCTCTCCTTTGGACTCTGCTGGCAAGGCCGAGAAGGGGAACTAGACGTTTGGGCATCCCTAGTTCTCCGTCTATCCCGCCCAGGCTCGTAGCGCACCGCGCTACTCCATCGTCTCTCTAGACGGACGGAACCGACGACGATCTCTCCCATACTATATTCTGCCATGCACAACCTTGTTAGGTAGGTTACTCTCATGTTTCCTTTTGTCTGCAATGTATCCTGTTTAATATGTGACCATGAATCTTCGCCTCTCATCTGATTTTTGGGTGTCCTTTCCGTTTCCATTTTCCTTCGTTCCATCCTTGGTACTTTCAGCATCCGTTTGCAGCATCACATTTTTTCTGCATCAAGTCTTCTCTTCATCTTTGAGGAAATTGTCCAGTATGCAGTGCCAAATAGAAAAATTTATATTACCTAGGAGTTGAGCACTCTTGTATTGAAATTCTTCTGTCTCCTGTTTAAATTCAACTTTCTTAGAGTTTATTTTTCCCGGACACGATAGATTTATGGAAATGTTACGTAGCAGAAAATATTGAGAAAATACAATTCATATATAACACAATTTACGTCTCTAGTACATACAGAGGTGAAATTTATTTGTATTAAAAATACAATTCTTCATGGGCATTAACAATATAAACTATAGATCACATTATAATATACACGGCAATGCCTTGAAAGAAAATACTTAGCAACCAATTCATGTTAGCAAACCTTTCCTGATAAATACATATAATGAAATAAAATGTGAATTTTAGCTTTTAATATCATTTTTTTCATTAGAAAAAACGGCCAATAATTATTTTTGCGTGGTTCTAAAATGCATAGACGACTTAGTCATACTGTTTATCTATATCTATAAGACTTGTGTCTGTCTGTTTGTGTATATGCTATTGATGTACATCCACAGTTTTCGGCCAATTTCGATGAAATTATACGCACATATCGTAAATTTATTAGTAAAGATCTTGACCAACATTTCTATCTCCATTACCCCCAGGCCTTGGCAGAAAAATCGATAAAACTGAATGTGGGTGCGACTTTCTTCAAAAAGCATGGTAATGTTACACGCGAACAAATTTTTTAATGGATGAGCTGATGTCCTTTGCATTTAATGTAAAACATAGCTCATGTTACGAGGTTTATGTAAAGTGCTTGATAGTTTTCCTGCGACATTGGCTTCACACAAACAATTGCAAAAAACTGTGAAAAAATCGGGTTTTTCGTACTACTTAAAATAAAAACTTGCATCATTACCTCATTTTTTGTCTGATTTTCGTCAAACATGTAAACAAAAATGTGCAAATAACGCAAGAAATAAGACAAGATTGTTTTAGTCCTGCTCGATCCCCCGTGTATAACACAAAACTACGAAAATCTTTTTAAATCGCCTGTTTTACGGCTATAACTACCTGGTTTTTCATCAGATGCTTTCCAAATTTGCCACGTAAATTACATTTGACACACACATCATCTTGCCTGAAAGTATGGTTGAAATTATTTCAGTTAAGTGGACGAAATCTGTGACAAACCATGTCCAAAATCGTCTTTTACCAGTCTGCCTATAATTTCTTCATATGATTCTGTTATAGGTCCTTACCTATAATTACAGAATGAACTCTTCCTAACACTATGTATACTACGCCTCTCAAGAGAGAGGGACGAATCGAGTCGAGCCGATAGTAGTTCACTCCAAACCAGACTAACAGTCATACTAACACCTTCCACATCTTGTATTATTATTCCGTGTAATATATCGTCGTTATTTCTACTTTTGTGTTCGTGTTGTTCTTCCTTGGTCCTAACCTGGACTATAAGAGATTCCATCCTAAATAGGTATTCGAACAAACTTTGATGCAAAGACTGTTTGAGAAGGATTATTGAAGCGTTAAAAGGAAACAAATTCCGAAGAACCAAATATTAACGCCAGCTTTACAGTAAATGGTCGAATAAGGAGGGAAGCGTTCATGCGTTTGCACTTGCAGTTAAATCAAGCTCTGACGCTTGATCCCTGCTTTTGTTTGATTATTAGATTTGTGAACAATGCTATACTATTTGAAATTTATTACGGCCATAGGAAATTTACTGAGTATCTAAAACATTGAAACAATTTAACCCCGAGCAACGACCACAAGTTTTATCGATGGAACTCCTTTATTAACCCCAAAACACTAACCATGGGTATATAGTACCCAGAACAATTTTTCCTATTTTTAATTACAATTTTCCGTATCTGATTTTCTTACCTAAATAATGTTTTTCAGTTCGTATTAATGTTAACTCAAAGTACAAAGTTTGAAGTGCCTGCATGTAAAATAATTAAAAAAAAGATTTATATTTAATTTTTTTATTTTTGATATTTTCAAAATCAGGTATGATATACCCATGGCTAGTAGTGGTGTAACTTTAATTGACGGTTAGTGTTCTAGGATTAAGAACAATTAAACACTTACGAAGGATATACCGTAAAAAAGATGAGAGGGTAGCTTGGTATACCAACAGATGATGCATGCATAGCATGTTATATAACAGTTATAGCTATTTTTCGTCCGATTTTTTGTTTTGATTTTTTATAGTCTAATATTTTGGTCATAATAGTTTGCTAATTTGTTTATTATTTACTTTATTTATTGATTTTGTTCCTTATTTTTTATTCTATTTCGTCTGTTCTCAACAGGTGTGATTTGGGAATTTGTTTGGATTAATTTATTTTGCTTATTTTATTGCCATTTTGTTTGTTTATGTATTTATTTATTTTTTCCGTTTTCGATTTTTAAGTTACGTAGTAAAAATTTGTTTTCATGTCTGTATTTTGAGATTAGCTCGGATCTTTTATTTAATAATTTATTTTGGTCTGGGAAGGTAATGATAGCTATTTTTTCCTCCAAGCAAAGTTTGCAAGTTTATGATAGATTGTTGTAGGCTGATGATTTTTTCCTTATTTTCCAAGATATTTTTGGAGTGATGTGCGTTTTGTTTTTTATTTCTCAGATATACTTAGAAAGCATTGTGCCGTTCGCATATTTACTATTTGTGAAAGATGTTTTGTGTACATAATTTCTTTGTTTCCAGGGTCCTTCAGTTACTCCTATGTATACTTTTTCTTCATTATCTGGTGATTTTATCGTGGCTTGGTAGATTACGTTGTTTTGTAAACAATTACCGTTTAAGGGACATTCGTTTTTTATTCTGCAGTTGCACGTGGGTTTAATTTGTTCGTGTGGTTTGTTAATAATTTTCCTGTTGTAATCTGTTTATAATTTTAAGAAATAAAAAAAAAATGTTAAGCATAAAAATGTCTTAAAATAATTGTTGGACTTTGTCCATTTCATAATGTGCGACGTCATTTGTTTACATTTGATACGCCATGAGCAGTTATGAATGTACGTGAGAGATCCATGGAAGATTGAAGTTTATAAGCAGTAAATTCGACCTTGCCAACCGAACGAACCTCAGTGGCCGAATCAGTTAAGGCACGTCAGGCTATATGACGGTTCCGTATAGCATACAGGTTCGAATCCTGTCGGAGGACGAATATTTTCTCTGAAAATTTCTCGAACATTCAGGCCGGTAAATGTTATTTAATACGGTTT
The DNA here is from genome assembly GCA_964036315.1 of Acanthosepion esculentum. Lineage (NCBI taxonomy): Eukaryota > Metazoa > Mollusca > Cephalopoda > Sepiida > Sepiidae > Acanthosepion > Acanthosepion esculentum. The sequence goes on along the minus strand of OZ038476.1, from coordinate 22,378,676 downwards.
ATTATGAACAGAGCATTTACTTAAATACTTGTATCTATAAAAAGAATGTTAAACATAAAAATGTCTTATATATATATATATATATATATATATATATATATATATATGGATTCAGCTCAGGTAGCTGACCTTGTTTGTCTATATATTCTGGGGCTCCTTAGTAGATGCGAAGCAAGTATGTCTATAGAGAGACGACAGACTCATTTATGTTCCTAATAGCAATGGTCCACTCACTATTAAACTACAGAAAAAAATATTAATGCTTTCAATTTCTGGGGTTGAAGATAAAAATTTCATCTAACTGTAAATTATTTATTATTTATTCTAATTGTAGATTATTTAGATATTACTCTTCTCCTGAACACCAATATCTATAAACCCTACCATAAAGATCATGAAACTCCTAACTACATTAATGAAAACTCGAACCACCCTGATACGTTTTAAGGCAGATACCTAGTATGAATAAACTGTCCTCTAATAAATATATCTTTAATAAAAATAAAGGATTGTACAATAGAGCTCTCCAAAAAAATTGTTTTAAAAATAAACTATCGTACTTGAACCTTACAAGTAACACTAAGGTAGATAAGAGTACTAATATGCGTAGAAATAGAAAAGGAAATATATGGTTCCCCACTTCTGTAGGTTATCCAAAATTAACATCGGACAAGTGTTCTTAAAACTTATAAATAAATATCTAAAAAATACCCCCTAAGTAGAGTCTTCAATAGAAAAACTATTAAAATAAGTTATTATTTAATCTTCCTCTTATTTGTTCATTAAATTATATATTAGAGGATACATATAAATATACCTGTATAATGGGGTTGAATAAGACTGGTTGAAGTAGGTCTATACCCCATATGAGGTAATTTTGAATTTTTGGGTTTACTACTATTTATTTGCTCTGTAATAATAAATACATTGATTTATTTTTGCGGCTCAGTTTTAGTATTTTATATTACTATCATCCACTTATACTGTCTCTGTCTCTTTCTTTGTCTCTCTCTCTCTCTCTCTCACTCTCCATATATATATATATATATATATATATATATATATATATATATATATATATATATATATATATGTATGTATGTAGTTATTGGTATCGTTTAATTTCAAACATATAAAAATTGGCAAGAAAGAGTTACTCTGGGAAGAAACAAAGTATTGTAATGTTATTGAGTGGGAGGAATATAACTTTGGAAATAACGAAACGATCAACAGAAATACAAGAACAGCCATAAGAATAAACTGGATGAAGGTATAAAAGCTTCCAAACTAATGTCATGAAAGGAACCAAACTATCATCTTTCAATTAAAACCACAAAGTGAGAGACATAAGCTGAAATCAATGAAGACTGATTTCTTACCAGTAAATTTAGAGATGAATGTTGAGCTACATTAGTTGGACTGAATAGAGGGTGGATCGCTTATGCCAATCGCCAACCAGACCGACTTAGAAGACAGCAGGTGTGCTGGACAACAAAATTATTTCAATTTGACGATGATGCAGAGAAATATATTAAATTCTTCGCGGAATTTTGGAGTGTTATCTGTTATAATCAAGATATTTTGTGCTAAGCACAATTCTCTTCCACTCTTTACAAATATAATTATTGTCCTCACTGCGAAAAATTAAATGGTCTCCATCCACTCCAAATTTTTGCTCCATCATTACGAAGACGTGGATATGTAAACGAAAACCTGTTTAAAAGCAATGATTTCTGGGCAGCAATGAATATGTGATGTTCTAAGTATTTTATATGTGCATCATGTGATTACTTATATAACATCACATCACATTTTCCAACATGTGACTTCCTCAGTAGAGTCCAATTGTGTATAAAGCTTTTTCAGTCTCAGATATAGTAGAGAAGGCAATGCCTCTTGCAGTTGGTCTACAATAATATTTTGGTGATGTCCATGAAAGATCCCCCCCCCCGATGAGGGTAGTATGAATTTAATACTTGTCGGAGATTGTGACTTTATTTCCGATCGTTAAATATTTACTTGGGCAATATTGAGCTAAATGAAAATTACATGGAGTAAAATTTGCTATAGTAATCATATTAAGTTTTATTTTGTCTGAACAAAATCTACAAAACTTTTGAATTAAAGTTACCAGTAAAAGCAATTCCAGAGACAGTGACTGCAGTTCAAACCGAGGTATAAGCCATGATTTCGGTTGCTGAATTTTTAAGCAACCTATCCTGTCAGTAAAATTGATATAACATAATCTTCCTCTTCAAATTAGTGTTATATCACACTGGATATATTAATCTAGAAAGAAATTGCTGTCGCATTTTTCACATTATCTCTTTTAAGATATCTGCAGCGTGACCGGACATTTGGCCGAACGTACATTTGGCCGACGGACATTTGGCCGAGAGACATTTGGCCGAACGTACATTTGTCAGTCGGATTTTTCACCTAAAAAGTACAAGTAAAAATAGCAACAAGCAATTCTTTAAGTATTTTAATTAGCAGTATTATAAAGTAGAATAGATTTAATTTCATGTGATTAAATTACTAAATCTAAATTTAAAGTTAAAAGTTTTCTTATTTCAATATTTGCTTTTTTTAAATTAGTATTTTTAAAAATATGTGAGTGTATTTGAGTAAAAAGTAGAACCTAATTATTTAAATTCGTATTTAACAGTAAGATAAAAGCTAGTTCATCCCTTTAAGATAATGATCATTAAAAGCGGAACTGAAAGATATTTCCAATCGTAAAAGCTTAAGATTTTTGCTGTAGTAAAATGTGCTTTTTCTAAAAATACGTATCATCTTACAGTAATATGTGAAGTAAAATACATACAGAATAGATTTTTACAAAAACCTGTTAAAAAAAATGACAAAATATAAATGAATACAGTAAATAAATATAAATATATGTAACACATTACCTGTCTATATTTCTGAGATGAGGTATTATGTACATTATTTACATTATTCGGACTATTGTCCTCATCTTTGTCGCCATATTTATTACAACGTTTCGGCCTTTCAGTATCTGTCTATATTTCTGAGATGAGGTATTATGTACATTATTCGGACTATTGTCCTCATCTTTGTCGCCATATTTATTACAACGTTTCGGCCGTTATACGCTCCGGCCTTCTTCAGGTGGTTGGAATGTCGAACTGAACCTTTTATTTCGCTCACTTGGGTAGACTGTTCTAGTTCCACGTGCCATGTTTAATGGATGTCAGTTAGTTATCTCCTGTTAATTTTCCCTCTGAAAGTTCTCCATTGCCTTAACCGGGTATTGAACTCACACTCTTTGGGTCCTGTCACTGGATCTAATTTGAGGACACATGGCACAGTGGATATAAAACGTACAAAAATAACAAGAAAAGCATGGTAAATTGTATGTTAATTTCATACAATTTATTTATATTTCTGTGTTTTTTCGTGTGTGTATATTTTAGTCACATTTGTCTTATGGTACATGTGATAGAAGGGAAAATTTTACTCCGTAGTATTACAAGTCATATCACAGAGAAAAACTGGACACGATTTGCTCGCACCAAGCTTCGTGGTGAAGAGATTGAATTTAACGCCTTTTGCCGGGATGGACGTATTTTCGGCAGGAACATTTTTTGTTGCATGTTGGGAGTATTTTTATTTTTTTTAATTTTTATTTAATTAATAATATAAAACCTTTTTCGTTATTGTTTTATTTTATTTATAATTTTCATTATTATTATTATTATTATTATTATTATTATTATTATTATTATTATTTTATTTTTTATTATTATTTATTTATAATAATAATAATAATAATAATAATAATAATAATAATAATAATAATAATAATAATAATATTCCTACAAATATAACGAACCCAACGGAAATTGGAACTCAGCTCTCCGTTTAATAATTCCAAGCCATTGTCCATTTCACCACCCGTTCATCCTAGCTAAAAGTACCTGGTATTCCTAAACTGCCACTCATCTAGGTACTAATCAGACTTGACTTTTTAAAAAAATTTGGTGATCTTAATGGAACCGTTGTTTCAATGTTATATGGCCGTAAGGCGCAAAGAGTTGAAAAACAAAATTTCGTTAGAAACAAAGCAAACACTGACATGTGATATCCACTCTCTGATATGACAGTGACTGTTGGGCAATATCCCAAGGATGAGGCAACAGAAATGAGGTTTTACAGGAGAATACTGCGAATAAGGAAGAAAGTGCTTGGGCAACATATACCTCACAGGTCATTTAAAGGGCAAGAGATTAGGGGGAGGCAGTGAGTCACCTATGTGACGAGCTTGTGAGAATGGATAGAGGAACGGTAGGTACCACATTTAATAAAGGAAGAAACACTGCAAAGAGTCGAAAGGTATAGGAAGTTTTGGAGAGCCATGACCGACCATATCCTGAAGGCATGCGACACATTGAAGAATAAGGATATTTAATCATCAATTATATGGACATGATTTTTACTCATAAAGCACCTAGAGATAGTGCAATGGTTAGCAAACGTGTCTTGCTAGATCAAATAAAACTGAATCGTGAATTCGATCCTAACTGGGTACTCCAGATTTTCGGCCTTGTATTACATCGAAGCTACGCTTAGAAAATCACATAGTGAGTTTAATTCTCACTGGGCGCCCCTGCTGCGATCCTCATGGGGTGCCCTTATATATTATTTTCTGAAACTGTGAAAATAACTACGTTATTTTTTTTCTAGCTGTCGTCAAGGCTGACAATGGGTGTAACGGATTCTTCTTACAAGCAGATAGCTTGACTATTTTCTTAATTGCTCTTTATTTTGTATCAGGAGAGAGTAAAAGAGGCAAAAGAATGCCCCCCACCACCTAAATGTTAATGCTGAGTCATCATGATCTGTCACATTCGAAATTAGAACTGTTTGTCGAGTCATTTTTCCTGTCTGTTAATAGATCCTCTAAGCATGCTTGTATTCCAATACCTTTGAACGCGCCATCAAATACTGGATGAAAGCTTTTGTGAGATTTCTAAAAAGAAAAAAAAAATTAAAAAGCAAAACTAATTCCATGTAATATTTCCATGCTTAGTATGTCTACATGCGTGTTTCATTCATATCTGATATTTGCAACAATTTATGTCGGACTAAAAAAAGAAATTCTCTGACGCTTTAAAAAAAAAAGAGGCTGATTTACGTGGGAGCAAGACAAAAAACAATTACAAGTTATCGCAAAAAGCGATTTCTGCTTTTCCAATATCGCAAATACGAAATATATTAAAATGCAATAGTAAAATTTATACAGGTTTTTTTTTTTTTAATTATTATTGCTGGCCAAATATTAGCAGATTTCATATCTATCTATATATGTATATATAGAGAGATAGATAGATAGAGAGATAGATATATAGATATAGATAGATAGAGAGATAGATATTGACAATATTAGTAGTCAATATATATATATATATAGATAGATAGATAGATAGATAGATAGATAGATAGATAGATATTGACAATATTAGTGGTCAATATATATATATATATATATATATATATATATATATATATATATATATATATATATATACATCAATTTCCAATATCATAGAATCCAGGTTGAACTCAATCTCTAGGACAGAGTAAGAATATAATATAAAAAGGCTAAAACACTAATATTTCATGGTTATAATTTATTATATTGGAATCGTAATCACGATTTTCACGGAGTTATATTTTTTTCCCGGTTTCTATTTGAATGTGTAGTCTGATGAATTGGATCGTGATTACGATTCCACTGTAATAAATTATAAACATGGAATATTAGTGTTTGAACCTTTTAAAATTATATATATATATATACATATATATATATATATATATATATATATATATATATATATATATATATATATATATATATATATATATATATATATATATAAGAGAATAGACATTTAAAGTATATATTTATGGTGAAAAGTACGTAATATCAGGGATTGAGTGTATGTAAATATAAAAGTGAACATTGAGGATCAACACTGAATGGCTACAGTCTATTTCATGCATTGAATACAATCATTATGCCATGAAGATATCGCTTAAGCATGAAACAGATCTTCATTAATAATACTCTATATCTTATATTTGACTGGAGATGCCTATGCTGTAGATTTAAATACCGGCAAATGATTCTGATTTGAGCTGAAAAATCGACGATCCGTCCATCTAAAAGCACAGCCGATTTAAACTAAATTCTTTCACTTCGACACAAAACTTACGGACACTACCAGACAACGTAAAAATTCCCACTAGACGTACAAACGCACGCACATTATCAACCAAAACCGGCATGGAACAACGAGACTTGGGATACACAAACACACAAGGATTATAAATATAAACGCTACCTGACAAGATAAATAAACGTGAGGACAACTCAACCAATGAAAAACAAGCAGCACAAAAATAAAAATACAAGAATTTTAATTTCAGCTACATATTTATTTCTGATTAAACTTAAATAATACCGAAACATGTTAAATTTATTAACGTGGAGTGGTGGATATCGGCTCGGATTGAGGAATCGGAGAGCCGAGTTCGAATTCCAATCAAATCCATTGCATTCACTTATGTGCTAATACCCTTGGGGAAGGTATTAATCTTCTTCTTCTCCATCCAGCTATGCGTAATAACAGGACAGACTGGGTTCTATAGACTTGGATGGCAACTGTTCTAGGAGAAGCACATCTCTGAATTCCAATCCTGCGGAGGTTCGTGTGGGAACCTTGTTGCACGTAGTGCACCAGTTCTCTGTATTCGGCCATTCAAAAAATATGGATGATTCTGCACAAAGCCTTCACCACTATAATCTAATCATATGTGCTGTGTCTAGACTGTTGGTTCCTAGGAACTGAGATGCCTGACCCTCATACGGCGGGAGAGTCTACCAAATATATATGGATGTTTCATTAAAAACGACTACGGTACTACGCTTAAGCTTTTTATTAAAAAAAAATGAAAAATGAAAAATTGAATCATCCTTGATAATGGCTAAAGGTATAGCCAAAATCGCTCGGAACTATAAAACATTTGGACAATTTTTACACACCCTTTGTCCAGAAAAGAAAGCTCTTGTTCGAACACAAGAGGAATTAAATAAAAAGCTTAACCGTAGTACCTTGTCTGTAGTTTTTAATGAAACATGTATAAACTAAGAATTTCTGCCTAAATATATATATATATATATATATATATATATATATATATATATATATATATATATATATATATATATAGGTAACGATACTCGTGTCGAAAAACCTTCGAATTCTTGATTTACCAATAGTTAAATCAATCTCGAAGGGATAAAAAGGTTTTAAAAAAGAAAGAGCCAGGAACATGAAAGTTTGGTTTGACCATATATATATATATATATATATATATATATATATATATATATGCAGTATATCTTCATTCAAACATGTTTCATTGAATAATATAGATATATGTGTATTTGCTTTTTTAATGAACTTTTCCATTTATTTTATCAGTTCCTTTATGTTAAATCAATTTCTATTTCCCATCCAAGTACTTTCGATCACAAAAACAATCTTATTGTAATAAAATCTGAATTTGGTTGTGATGGTGATTTTTACAAAAACACGCATGAATGCGCTCTGTTATAATTATTTTAAAATTTATCCGTTGTAGCTATGGATTATTCGCAAAACAAGTGTCCTTAATGTGTTTCATATTAACATCAAGAAACTGAATAGACAACTGGAAAAGATCGTTATAAACAATAATTAGACATTATATGTGTCTATATTATTCAATGAATCATGTTTGAATATACAGGTTGCGATGGCTAAATTGCCGCGATTTTATATTTTTAATTTCGAGAATGTTTTTGTTTTTGTCGACTGCACAGTATGGTAGGTTCATTTGTTCATGGTCTGTGAGAAACATTAGCATAATGACGCAATTCCCTACGCCAGAAAATTGGAAAAGGTATGCTGTACTAATTGTCTATATTTTTGGGATGAGGGGTTTTCACTATGGATTTCGTTAATCGGACTGACTTCCTCAAGATGAGGAAGTCAGTCCGATTAACGAAATCCATAGTATGCTGTACTGCTTGGCATTCGCTCCGGGAGCTCGTATACGAACATTCGAAAGTGTTTGGCTGTCAGTCTGAGGACAGTGCAGAGGATTGAGGAGGAGTCGGATAAGACTGCAAAGAAAATTCACTCTGATCGTTCTGATGAGAAAGGCACACCCGAATTTGTTGGTGAGGGTCTCTGACTCAACACGGAGGCCTACATCAACTGCCATGAGGAGTTAGTGCTGCTCTGGGTCAAAAGGAGGACTGCTGGAATAACCTACGTCTGTCAATAGGACTCTGCACCATGCCACACAAGCAGGAGAACCCAGTCATGGCTGTCAGATAATTTCTGCGAACATATCACCCTTCACATCTAGCCATCTCACTCCCCAGACTGCAACCCCTTGTATATTATGCGTGGAGCTCAGTTGTGCGAGAGGCGAAGAAAACTCCTTTAACACCAAAGATGAACTGAATGAAGTGTTATTTCATTTTTGCGTAATCTAGAGTATAATTTATCCATCACACCCTGTATATATACTCTGAGCTCTGGTAAAAACATGAAATGATAACAGCAAAAATTCCAATATGAGAAGTGGTAAAAAAATTGGTTACTGAAGTCATTTATAATACCCAGATGTCCTCAAGGACTCATGGCAGAGTGGATAAAGGCGTTGGTTAGATCCAGTGACAAGACCCAAACAGTGTGAGTTCAATACCCGGTTAAGGCAGTGGAGAACTTTCAGAGGGAAATTAACAAGAGATAACTGATAACTGACATCCATAAGACATGGCACGTGAAACTAGAACAGTCTACCCCAGTGAGCAAAATAAAGGGTTCAGTTCGACACCGGAGTGTACAACTGCCGAAACGTTGTAATAAATATGGCGACAAAGATGAGGACAATAGTCTGAATAATGTAAATAGTGTACATAATACCTCATCTCAGAAATATATATTCTGAAAAAGGATTTTTCAACTCGTTTTTCTATACGGCTTTTGCATCGATTGTGAATTTTAAAAGAGACATGGAGGAAAAATAGAAGCATGTGTTGCTATTTTTCATTCACTTTCATAGTGCTTGTTCTATAGCCGGGATTACTGTTTGTAAGTAATTCACTAGGTTCTATAGTATAAAATATGATTTAGAAGAGCAAGAGTGTTCAGGGTATTTGCTGTGATTATTAAGTGCCTTGTTTATTATGAGATATACCCGCAAAATAAAAGGTTGCATTCAGAAAAGTACTGCTCACAGTGGGATTGACTGGTGTCCAACTTCTTTAATCAGGACTTCGCGTCTCTTTGTAGAAATCTGTACAAGTTAACTGGGATCTCCTACTACAACCACTCTATTCGCTTGATCTTCCACGTTCAGATGACCAGTTATCTAGGTTCCTACAAAACGCTCTCAATGGGGAGATATCCAATTCTCGAAAAGCCTGTAAAATTCACTTAGACCATTTCATCAGATAAAAAGATGCCAAGATCTGGGAGATTGAAATAGCACATATGATCTGCCGAGTGTAAAAGCAAAATTGTCCAAATCGTCCAAAAGCAAAATTGTCCAGTTTTGAGATTAAGATCTGAACCGTGGTACCTTAGAAATGCTTGAAGACATCTAACTGGAATTCTAACACTATTGGACTCTACTTTGAACAATAAGAATGTATAATTATTCTCTAAGCTTAAAAGTCATACCGTGATGAAATCGATTATAAACGAAATGACATGTTCATCATTAATTAATCATAGCTAATGATCGGGAGCACATGAAGAATTGAAATATAGTTCATATATATATATATATATATATATATATATATATATATATATATATATATTCTAGGATCATTTTCCAAATTATTCAAGATGATCTTCGCCCTCTTTAAACTTCTAACTTTCTGTTCTGAAGTAAGAAGTTGCTTCAAATGTTTCACGTAGGATTTAATTTTCAAGTCTTTTTCACTGCTCTATGGTCTGTCAAAGCTGACACATCTCTCTCACGTTCCAAACCTCTTAGGAATTGAGTTGGATCTTTTCTAATTGATCTCGTTAGCTCTAAGTCGAAAAGATGATCCCACTTTCTATTGTGACTTCTTGATCTAACTTTCCTCTCTACAGATCCCTATTTTCTAATCTTATTCACCATTCTCCTGATAGTTCTTGAATGAACATTGAAGATTGAAGCCAGAGTATGAATGTTGGAACACTTACTGAAAGCCTGAATGATATTTTTCCTTTCGCCATTGCTCATTTGGGAAAACAGTGGGATTGACTCAATTTTAATCTACTCTCTTCTTAGCCGAATAACGCAAAGGGTTTTTCAGTGTTTCTTACGACAAATGGTATCAAGCTGGCTAAACGTCTTATCTGAAAACCTGGAATAAAAAAACTCAATTAATTTAGTGTTTTTTTTTTAGATATGAAACATTTTGTGGGATGAATAATTATGCAGTTACACGTTTTGGAGAATTTTGCTGTTACAACCTGTATATCTACTGTCAGGTTACGAACCTATGCTCCTACCAAATAAAATACTTTTCACTTTACAGATCCTTTTGTATTTTTTTTACTCTATTTGCTTAACTAAACAAGTAAGCTATGAGTTGAATTTTTTTTTTATCAGACGAAAAATTCAATTTTATATAAAACTTTAAATAATGTTCCACTGACAGTTTGAATGAGAATGTTTTCATTTAATGTGGAGGGAGATATGGCGGCGTTTCTCATAGTTTGCAATTTAAATTTGATCTCGATTTTATTATTGAAGCATTTTCCCTTGACGTGTAGTCAATAATTCGAAGGAAAAATCTTGTCTGTCTCTCTAAAGAAATATGCAATACTGTATAATCAATTATAATCATGTATTTTCTTCGTAAAAATGTACCTTGTTTCCCTACGGGACGCGACTCAAAATGCTTTATACTGCATTGTTTTCTAGAAAAACATATTTACACAACTACATGAGAAAGTTTATTTTAAATAGTTATTTACACCTAGCAACTGTTCGGGACTTTAGATGTATTCTTCTCAAATTCATTTTCTTCAATTAACCCGTTCCATTTCTTAGCCATCTACTTACTCAATGCATACGCATATCTACAAATATTCTTAATACGTACCAATGTATATATATATATATATATATATATATATATATATATATATATACATACATATATATACATACATATATATATATATATACATACATATATATATACATATATATATATATATAAATACATACATATATATATACATACATATATATATATACATACATATATATATATATACATACATATATATATATACATACATATATATATACATACATATATATATATACATACATATATATATATATATACATACATATATATATATACATACATATATATATATACATATCTATATACATACATATATATACATACATATATATATATATATACATACATACATATATAAATATATATACACACACACATATATATATATATATATTTATATATATATATATATACACACACACAAGGTAACCAAACAAGTTCTGTCCGTTTTTTGATTAGTCATTGAATGAAGTTGAAATATATACGAAATGCGCGTTGGAATTGTTTTCAAATTCGGACAGCCGGAAGTAGGAACATCAGACGTTATAAAAAACACGCGCACCTTGCCCGGTCATCAGTTATAAGCCGGACAGCTGTGAGAAGGATGGAAGTGTCTAGAGATCTCGTTCGGGGCTGTTTGCTTTACGACTTCAAAGTGGGCTTATCAGCAGCTGCATCAAGTCGCCGCATATTTCAAGCGTTTGGAGATAGTGCTGTGGATGAACGTACTGCAAGTCGGGAGATTTGCCTCTACATGATGAGCCTTGCAAGTCGGGAGATTTGCCTCTACATGATGAGCCTTGTAGTGGACGACCACAGGTCTTGAATGACGGAGTCCTGAAAGCGGCTGTTGAAGAGAACAGTAGTCTAACGTGTGCTGAACTTGCAAGACAGTTCAACGTTTTCGATTAACCAGTTAGACTTACCTGCACCGCCTAGGTAAGACGTACAAACTGAACAAGTGTGTTCCGCAAACGCTGTTGGAGGTCCACAAGTGACAACGAGTGGCAGCCTGCGTATCGCTGCTTTCTCGCCACCGTACCTCATCATTATTCAATCGAGTGCTTACCAGTGATGAAAAGTGGGTTCTGCACGAACATCCCAAGCGTTCCAGACATTGATTGTCTCCTCAGGATGCTGTCCCTCACACCGCAAGACCGCCTATGCACCAACGCAAGATTATGCTTTGTGTCTGGTGGGCAGGTCGTCAAGTGGTTCATTATGAACTGCTACCAACAGGCCAAACGGTCACTGGAGACCTATACTCGCAGCAAATGAAACGTATGCAACAAGCATTGCGCCAGAAGGAGTTAGCACTGGTGAATCGCAAATGTGTGCTTTTCCTCCATGACAACGCCAGATGTCCGCGAGGGCTTTGCGCAAGTCTGCTTCATTGGTGAAGGATTTCCCACGAAGATGATTATCCAGGGAGTGCAAGATATGGTAATCGGATGGCGAAACATCAGGTGAATAAAGTGGATGGCACAAAGTCTCCCACCCAAGTTGCTGTATGGTATCCCTGACCACTCGCGCGAATTTACTAATTTTATCTATATATATTTGCCCAGATTAGTTATATTTGAAGTTAGAATTCGTTTAATAACATATTAAGCCCCGAATATGTTTTGGCTATTGCGTCTGATTGTCTAGGTCAATGTGAATGTGGATGTATGTGCCAGTGTTTATCGATTTCTATGTGTAAGGAAAGTGCATGCACGTTTAGTTGCGTGTTTGTGTGTGTGTGTGTTCTTTTTTTATCAAGGGTCGTGTCTCGTCACCATTTTTTGTGTGTGTATATATATCTAAATATGTCTGGGCGCTTATGTATTATAACCTGAGTGTGTTTGAATTGTTTTACGTGAGAGGTGGGCATCATGTAGAAGTAAACTGTAAAATGTATACATTTTTGTCTGGAGCTATCAACATACTTTTTAACATAATTTCAATGAAAAAATAAATTAAATAGCATATGTATTTTTTTATTTTTTTTCTCCTCAGTAATTCTACAATTTTAAACTTAATAGAGATTTGATTTAGATTTCTAAATAGGTAATTTTTTACTTTTAATTTTAATTTCAAATTTTATAAATATTTTAATATCTATGATACCTTGCTTCGTTGTCAAATTTTTTGAATTACCATATACTTGTATTTTGATTGGTCATTCTAGCTTATGTAACAGCGTTTACCCCTAGCGAAGGATCGTTGATTAATTTGAAACTTTTAAAACCATTTATTCTACATTCAACATCATCACTTGATAAGACACCAGAAGTGTTGAAACAAAATGGCTATTTTTGTAGTGATTTTATAACATATAATATTTATGTTATAATATTTAAATAAATATACATATATATATACACACACACAAACACACAAACACACACACAGATATATATATATATATATATATATATATATATATATATATATATATATATATATATATAATTATATATATATATATACATATATATATATATATATATATATATATATATATATGAATTCAAAAGGAAAACTTAGCTTACGCGTTTCGTCCTCTGAGGGATATTATCAAAGCAAATGCAAGGCTTTTATTTTGTAGGAAGTATTTATATAAAAGAGCAAGCAAGATATTGTTTTTTAAAAAAAAAATTAACTTCAGAAATCTATGGCGGATTCAAAGTGAGACAGTTCAATATCTAATTAAAAAAAAGTGAGTAACTGATTTTTATGCAAATTAGTATTTAAATTATTTTATTCCGTGATTAATATGTGTGTTATATATGTTGAATATTATGAGATTAAGGATTTAACGATTATCTTTCAAATTTATTACATAATTCTAGTCATGTATCTTAGATTCGAAAGTAACAATTCTTTCAGGAAGGGAGATATTGGAAAAAATCGGGACGCAGATTTCGCTACTAGAAATAATTAGACATTTTTAATATAACTTCCTGTCCTTTTGTCAAGTCCCGGAAATAAAACCTATTCTGGGTCAGTCTGTCTACGATCTCAGTCTCTCACTCCCTATGTGTATCTCACTTTCTTTTCCCCCAATAAACCTTATATTGAAATCTCTGTATTTGTTTCTTACTTTTCTTTCTTTCTTTCTTTCTCTCTTTCTTTCTTTCTTTCTTTTAATATTAGAACTTATTCTTATCTCAATTTTCCTTCTACTGCCTTATTGCTCCCGTTTTTTCTTTTTTTCTATTCTTTCTTTTTCTTTTTCTTTTTCTTTTTCCCTTTCCTTGTATCTGGATGAATGGAACTTCATTTCTCAATGTTTTATTTGGGGTCTGAATAATTGAGCAATGAACCGTGAAATAAATTATTACCACATAATGGATTTGTAAGGATTTTTTATTCATTATATATATATATATATATATATATATATATATATATATATATATATATGTATAGTGCTACTCGTTTGGAAACACCTTGTTTCGGCTTCTGATTGAACAAACGAATGCCCAAGGAAAAATGAGGAATAAAAAAAGAAAGACCTAACATGAAATTGAGGCGAAAACAATCGTCCAGAATTCAAACTCAGAGTCCAAAGAAAAAAATCTCCAAAACCAGTAAAAATAACTACGTAAAGTTTTCAATACACAAAGTAGAGCAAACCTAATATAAACCTAAAGAACCAGGTAAACCTACCTAGGTTTCACCTAAACGGATCGTCAGGGTATACTGGCCAGTATACCCTGACAATCGGTGTAGGTGAAACCTATGTAGTTTTACATGGTTCTTTAGGTTTATAAATATATATATATATATATATATATATATATATATATATATATATATATATATGAAGAAATATAGTCTTAAATTGTGCTATATTTATGGGATAAAGTGCTCAATATCACAGGTAGAGCGTGTGTAACTATAAAAGTGAACATAGAAGTCAATACTTAGAGGCGACAGTCTGTTTCATGCTCGATGCAATCGTGAGGCCGGACGATTGCATCTAGTATGAAACAGACTGTCGCCTCTAAGTATTGACTTCTATGTTCACTTTTATATATATATATATATATATATATATATATATATTCGGTTGTATGTTAACTTTATCAGATATCGAGTACTTTCCACGAAGTAGCGCGCATATGTATTTATATATATATACACACACACATATATATATACATATATATATATATATATATATATATATATATATATATATATATATATATATGTATATATATATATATATATGTATATATATATATATATATATATATATATGTATATATATATATATATATATATATATATATATATATATATATATATATATATATATATATGGTAGAGTTCATCATTTTCAATGACAAAATTGTTGTGTTCATTTCAAAGTTAAATTATTTTACATGTGAATTGAAGAGCACACATTTGGGTACTGTGGTAGCTGATAATCGCCTCAGGGGAGGTAACTAAGCATGCTGTTGTCGGGAGTTTTTGAGAAATAAATATTAAAACTATTAGTACAAACCTCGGTATTTTAATCTATCTACTATAAACATTTTTTTTTAAAAATTGTGCAGTATTCATAATTAATCTTATTAAGCTTTGTTTTAAACTTTTTTTTATAAACGAAATGGATAATTAAAGTCTCCACCTTCTTATTATCATTGTAATGCTCTGCAGTTTACATTGAGCTCTCCCTAGATTTATATCCTCCTCGGAATTATCCCATCCAGTCACAAACTGGTAAAACGTATAATTATACACACACACACACACATATATATATATATATATATATATATATATATATATATATATATATATATATAGTTTACGAAAAGCTAGGTAATCCGTATGGGTAGACCCAAGGAGGATAAAATCCAGAGAGCTCAATGTAAATCAGAGCTAATAATTTAAATAAAAACAGACCACTTTAAGGTTCCATATAATAAATTATTTCACCACAGCCCTTTTAAAGGACCGCGGATCATCAGACTTTACTTCCAAAGATTGAAACGAAAAATGAAAAAAAAAAATCAAACCTTAAAGTGGCCTGTTTTTATTTAATATATATATATATATATATATATATATATATATATATATATATATATATATATATTATTCCTATCTATCGTATCACTACGGATTATAATCACATTTACATGGATATTTATTTTCATATATGTAGATAACGCTATATTCTTCCATCCACATATATCTATATGTTCATGTATTTACCGTGGGCATTTAGACAAAATGATGCGCCAAGAGAAATGCTAATTTAGTGCATGTGTATGTGTTGTACATAGAATAAATATATGCTTGTCAGTATAAAATCACATAAGTAATATTTTCTCCCGAGATCCTCTATGTATTCTAAATTGGTATATAATTTTTTTATTTCTCTGTCAGTTTGAATTAGCACGTCCCAGAGGATAGTTACATCGTTATTCTGGGTAACTGTGTCTGGTTAGTGCTCATACAATCTCTCAGTGGTTTCGATTTTGTGCTTCTTGCATATCTTCCAGTGTTAATTATTATTATTATTATTATTATTATTATTATTATTATTATTATTTCTAGACTTTGTTGTTTGATATAAATTCCTTCTAAGGAATTGTTGTCTGATACCTGATAAAAAGGAAGGTTTTTCTTAGAAAGCAAGATTTTTTTTCTGAGCGAACGTCATGAGCACAAACCCTTGCATTTTAAGTCGTGAGACTTTTTTGAGATTTTCTTAATGTGTATATCAGTACAATTTAGACATTCCCTCTGCTCCTATTATCATCGCTAGAGTAATTGGGTTTAGATGCTACATTCTTCAAATTTCTATTGCCATGTTATTTTGAAAGTTTGCCTTATTCTAGACAGAGATATTTTTATCCGACAGGATTGCCGTGTCTATGAGATTGTTACTATTATTATTATTACTGTTAGTTTTATTATGCAAATAATTTTTCTGAAAAACATTCCACTGATATTCGTCCGTAGCAGCTGGCCCATCGCACATTAATATACCTCAATAATATCCTATTACCAGAGAGAAACTACCGAAGAATGATATAACTAAAGAAAAACCGATAATGGGGAAACATTAACCTGAAAATATTATAGACCCAAGAGAATACGTCTGTCATATGAAAATAATGACTGGTGAAATGGTGTGGATGTTTTATTTCCAGCTATAAAAGTAGTTTGCTTTTTATAAACATTAATGGTCTCAGCTATAGGTAAATTTATTTTGTAATATTTTGTAATGATACTGATAGATTTGCTTTAAACATTACATGCTTAAAAACACTAAATTGTTTGGGTTTGTTTTTTTTTTCTTAAATATGCTCTGCTGGAAAATTGGATGACCTCAGGTTGACGATTTTGTTTTTTATATGATGGCAATTATTCGAATGAGCTTTTCGTCATGAGGCCGAGTCCCTTCGAATTTAAGCGAGGTAATAGACTGGGAACGAGGTCACACCAATTTACAGTTGAGCTGGCAAGACGTAACCGTAAATTCTATGCTAACGGTTATTTTTCTCACAATTTTCGATTGTTGAACTACTTACAAGCTCCATGCATTTTAGCCATCTTTAATCTGCAAAACATTTAATGTATTGGCAACCGTTATTTGCCGTCCTCCTGATTACTTTTCCTCGGTGATTGCTCCTTAGCAATGTGCCTGTTTCTAATTCTTACATACCCAGTAACCCCTTGTGACTCAGTGGCTCTACAGCCTTGCATTTGCATTTGGTAAACTTGATTCAAACACACACACACACATGCATATATATATATATATATATATATATATATATATATATATATATATATATATATATATAAGTGAACATTGAAGTTATCACTGAGAGGCGACAGACTTCAATGTTCACTTTTATATTTATATACACTCTTATATAAACTATATATATATATATTTATATATATATATATATATATATATATATATATATATATATATATATATATGTATATAATTTAAAAAAAAATTTAAATCATGAAATCATTTGATTCCGCCACCTTGGTTTCATCTTTACGGCGATTTTTATCAATTGACCAAATATATATATATATATATATATATATATATATATATATATATATATATATATTATAATATAAGTGAACATTGAATTCAACACTCAGATGCGACAGGCTGTTTCATGCTAGACGCAATCGTCAGGCTGCCTATATTTCTTCACACACACACATCTATATATATATATATATATATATATATATATATATTTAAAAAGTGAACATTGAAGTCATGACGTAGAGGCGACAGTCTGTTTCATGCTAGACACAATTGTCAGGCCATTTATATATATATATATATATATATATATATATATAAATATATATATATATATGTATATATATATATATATGTTACTGTCGAAACGCTTAAATGTCACCGCCTCTTCTACTCCAACAGCTTCTTCTCTCACACTTCCCAACAGTGGAACTCCTTTCCTCTTTACTTGTTTCCTTGATAGCTATAATCTTCAACCATTCAAATGTAATATCAATTGACATCTTTTAATGCCTTCATCCCGATCCCCATCCTTCTCTATAGCCTTTCCTCAAACACTCCTCTTTACTCTTGCTCTCATTTTCTGTATCCCCCATGCGTGTTAGTGGCACCCCCGCTTTGCTTTGCATAGAGATGAAACATTTAAGACAAAACATTCGCAAGTCTTATATATATAAAAATGAAATTGTTATTGTTTAACTGTCAATCTAAAATAAAGCAAAATTTTCATGTTCAAATATTTTATATAAAATAAGTACTGAGAGAATTTTTAACTCATGTAAAATCGAAATGTTTAAGATGTTTCAAGATTAAATAATTCGTCAAGTGTTGATAAACCTGTAATGACAAAAGTACGCAGGTGTAGGCTTTAAGAAAGCTTTATTCAACTGTGAATACAGGGTTCGCGTATAATGTCCTTTTATAGTCCCAGTAAACAGACATATCTCTCTCAAAGAGGAGAGTAACAAAACAAGGGGATTATTTGATTATTTATGACAAAACCATAGAAAAAAAAAACAAATTAACCATTCGCAACCAATTTTATTTATCGTTTTCTCACGAGAACGAATGTGACACAAACTCAGGTTTATATAAAGTTAAGACTTGCCAGACTAGAAGCCCCTTTTAAATATTTAGCTGAGTCTGGCACAAGGTCACATCTCCAAAGATCAATCTTTCTAGATAAACAATGGTCTAAGACTCTAATATGCCAATCGTCACTCGATAGAAAGAGCTACTACAGTTAATTGCTTATTCAAACTTAAAGCCATAATTAAAGTAGCTGAAATCTCATAATATGCCCCAGTTTACGATGCACAAACACACAGACACAAGCATGCATGATCATACGAATAGATTTATTTTAACAGCAAAAATATTTACAGAACTTTACATAGATTATATAAACTTCCTTTCTTTTGGAGAATTTTTTTTTTTTCATTTTGTTTTATTTCCGCTAGCAAGCCGCTGCAAGAGCAATAAATTCTTCCATGTTTGCTTATAACATGTTTATTTATCTAAAACATTCAAGAGCTTTTATCTTCTGTTACCTTCTCATTAAACATATTAAAGAATATGGTGGAGGTGGATTTGCGTTTTATCTAGCTAACAATATATTGACACACAGACACACACGTGCAAGGGCGCTTAAGATCTCATTGGCTTATTTGTTGTGAGAGAGCATGCGCAAAGCACGTAACCTTGCCGTAAACTAGAACATCACCTACGTACGATCACTTGGTGTAAGAAAATCCATAGCTCAGTTTTGCTATTACATCATCCTATCACCCGACGCCGCCAACCAATTCCAACGGTTACCTGATTCAGAAACAAAATAAAATGAGACATTTTAGCAGGAAAAGTCGCGGATACATGAAATTTTTAAAACATTATCAATGCTAATAGCTTTTTTTTTTGTAGTTCTTATCCTATAAACATTTATTAGAAAACGCCAAATTTAGCACAGAGTCATAATCATGAAAGGCTTTGTAAGAAACAAAAACGTAGTTTTACATTAGAAACAGGTAAAAAAGACTTTGACTAATTCGATTTATTTGAACTATTATTTTTCATCTTGCTTATAGATGGGATTATGCACAAACATCTCAGTCAAATATGTTGCTCATCTTCATTTTCACGTGATTTTAACTGAAATGAGATATCTTGCAATTATCTTGATTATTCTGTTATATTTTTCCTGTGATATCGCTTCTTGTTGCTTCCTGCTAAGCAAATGCATAGTCTTTTACTACCTGATCCGAATATTGAACTCATGAACCCTAAATGAGAGCAACAGATATATTCACTTCGCCACTATGCCAAATTGTTTTTGTTTTTTGGGGTTTTTTTTTTGCATCCTTAGCAAAAGTAAGAAAATTGAGCGGCGCTACGTACATTTTCGCCGAACACCACTAATACAAAAAAAACATTAACCTCATTGTTTTTCTTAAACTAGACGTTTTGGGCAACAGCGTGTTGAAATCATCACAGTATTTAGTATTTATGGAGTTATCGCTAACATTTTTGTCGAGATTTACAAACTCTACGTTTCGTTCAATTTCGCAAACCAATCGATGAAATAAACTTTTTTTCTCATTTTTTTTTTTTTTTGAAAACAACTTTGACAAAAAATCCTACTTCTCAGTTTAATAATTCCTTTAATTTAATTTTATAGTATTAATGGCAATATTTTTAAGAAAAATATTCTTTCGCCTTTCCTTTTTAACAGCGAAAAATAAATTTTCAGAATTTCTTACTCTTAAGCCTGCAACATACAACTGGCCATGCGTAAATATTTATTTCTTTATTGCATTTTTATTAAATAAGTATTTGTTATTTTAATCATTAAATTGTTTTTAAAATAGTGGGAGTATTTTGTATATTAAATAATAAAACGTTTTAAAAAGAAAATCATGAAAATATATTGTACTAAGCTAGGCACCATATTAAAACCAACTGTAAATTGTACCCCCTTACCTGTTGCACGTCTCGAAAAAATTTGGATTCGATCGCTCACTGTATGGCTATTTTAGAGGATGTGACGGACGGGCAGACAAACGGAAATTACAGAATTTTATATATAGATTGATAGCCTTGGCAAATCAAGCCTTTCATATGTATGTCGTATATGGCTCCAAATTTGTTCAAAGTATCTAAACTGTCAGCTGTATAGAACCGCTTTCTCAGATCAATGGTTAAAATGGTTGACAGCGTTAAAAGCCGATAGGTCTTAAGGAGGATAAATCCTTCTTCGAACCTCGTGGAGCGGTACTACAGAATCACGAACAAGGAATTATGTTAATTAAAAGACACCACATCAGGTTCGGGCTATCAACAATAGCAACAACCAAAATGTATATCACATTTAACTCGAAGATATAAGTAATGGAATTCAAAAGGTTGATGTTTTCCCATTAATACTGGAAAGAACGATAAAAGTTACTGGCATCTTAAAAGATATTTTCTTGAAACATTGTTTAATAGAAATATTTGATAAATTTTGACCGATATTAACACTGACTGGTCGGTCAATAAATGATGATTTTTTTCCTTATAAGGAAACGGATAATGTTAGTAGTACTATTACCATTCAAACCAAATGTCACTCGGCTTCAAGACGTAAAACATTTCATATCAGCCAAACAAATGAACACCTGAAGATGGTCAGAGGCTCCTTGACAGTTGTCTCTTGTCTATAATAATCAAGATGGGAACAATTCTTCTTTATTTGTCATTCTCCTTCAGGTCCTGGCCGATCATGGTTCTCCACAATTTTCTGTCCTTTGTAGCTCTTAGAAATGTTTATCATTTTGCTAAATTTCTTAAACCCTGTCATCAACACAAGCTCGTTAGGCAGGTGCTACGATGTTTTTCTCTGACCTTCTTGCCTTCAATATGTCTTGTGGGAGTCATATTTTCCAAGCCATCTTTCCTCATCATGTGCCCTAGAAATTTTAACTGTCTCTTTATGATTCTTTCTAACGTTAAGTAGTCCTTTTTGTGATGGCAAAATACTTCAAATAAATCTACCCTCATAATTTCTCATCTCAAAAATAAAAACAAATTATCAAGCACGCTAACTACTGCACACCATCGACTAGCTTGACATTTATCAGAATTCGAACGGCTTTCTCTGATATATACAAGAAATAATTCAGGATCTTAGACACAATACATTCACATACAAGATTAAATGAAAGGGTTGGTTTAGCGTTGTGAAAATCCTCATTCGGATTTTTTTTATCTCGAACTCGGATTAAAAAATAAAACAATTATATCAGAAACGATGTAGTTTCACCAATATCTTGGAGGAATTTCAAATCGATTGAATCAAAAATATCTCCCAAGTAGGGGCGGGCTTTCCTATTGCTAGTACACTGAACATTGGCGCTTGTGACTACCTTATCTACCACTGTAGTCTATTAGAATGCATTCGAAAAATATTAATATAAAAAATTAATACTAATATATTTACTTTGGTCATTCCAGATTCGTCACAAGACACTAATGATGGAGTTTTTTGCGAGGAATTTATAGTAACTCTTGCAAGACGACTGGCATCTAAGAACATATTTTTAAATTTAGCACAAATTATGATGACGCCAGCAAACTAAAGATTTAGCTATGAAAAAAAAAATTATATAAATGGCGGGATAAGCTAAATTTGGCAATATTTGCAAAACAAAAAGGTTAACATCTTCGTTTCTATATTTCTATATGTAAAATATAGATCAAGAATGCCATTTAATAATAGTAATAATAATGGATGGTCGATTACGGCAGGTAGTTTGTAGGGTATATCAACTCTTGTCGGATTATTTTAATGTTGAAATTTCTTTTTATTATTATTGTACTTCAGGTCAAGTTTATACTTGGGTCTATTGGTCATGTTTATACTTAAATCTGTTGGTAAACATTGGTAACTTTTATATATGTCTCTGTCGGTAAATATTGGACAAGCGCACACTTAAGACTATAGAATATCATTGGTCATGTTTATACTAGAATATGTACGTAAATTGTACTCGTGCTTATCCTTAAGTAGTTAGGTAAACTTTAGTTTGATTTATACGTGTGTATATTGGAAAATATTGATCGACTTATACATTAGTCTACAGGCAAATATTAGTCGTATTTATACTTGAGACTGTAGGCAAAAATAAATCAGTATATACATTAGTCTACAGATAAATATTCGTTGTATTTATACTTGAGGCATAAATGTATCATCGGTATATAAGGATTCGACAATTAACCATTGAATATATGCTTGAGACTATAGTCAAAGAATGGTAGGATATATACTTGAGTCTACAGGTAAATATTGCACGGGTATATGCTTAAGGCTATAAGCAAAAATTGTCAGGGTATATAGTTAAACAAACACAATAATTTTATTTTAATGTTTTCCGAACGGAATCGAGAACTTTTCATTACTAATCGTATTTTCTTGAATAATCTTGTTTATTTTTCTGATAAGAAACATTTTACAGAATTTGGACTTGCAAGCAGCAACATTTTACCCAATAAAATAGCATAGATTTTAAATTGACTCTTAATTATAAAAATACATAGAGCTTGGTAGCGAGCAAAAGGGTCAGACCAAGATGTAAATTACACATCGGGAACGTCAAAATTAAACAAATGCAGGCATGCCACTATCAAGGTCGTAAAATAAAAGGCGACGGAAAGTGTGATGCAGATATACATACATCTCTATCACGAAAAATCTTCTCTTCATCTGTGAGAAGATTACCCAACAGTCACTGCTTTATAGACAAGATATTACATAGCTGTTAACACTTTTTCTCTTTGTTTCTGGAGAAATTTTCATATCTTGATGTTTAGTTCTGGAAAACACCAATCTCTTTGCTCAATCGGATTTATGTCACATTTTCATTTTCTACGTGCCCTTCAGGGATGGTCGATCACGTCTCTTCACATCTTCCTATCCTTTGTAACTCTAACCAATAGTTGTCCGCTTAGTATCCCTACCAGTCGCTCCCAGCCATCCATTTACCCAAGTTGCTTGCTGCTTACCTCTGCCTAGTTTGCCTTCAATTTGCCACCTGAGTGTCAAATAAGCGAAGGCTCTTTTACTCGTGCGTCAGAAAGTTCAGGTATCTCTTTCTGATTCTAAGGCACGGTGTATAGCGGCTCTAATTGAGGAAGCGGAGAATTCCGTTCGAGTTCCTTATATTAATTTACGTGCATATACATTTGGGAAGGTATGAATACAACTCTTCTCCACTCAGCTATGGGAAAGTAGCAGGACAGAATGGGTCTTATATCCTTGAGAGGTAACCAGTCTAAGAGAAGGACAACTATGAATTCAAAACCTCCAAATATGGGTTAAATAAACTCGCCATCCGCAATTGGCTACACCTGGCGAGTATGGCTACGGCCCTGAAAACATTACCAATCAGAGAAAGTTTCATCTACCAGGAGTGAGAAGGCTCTGGAATTGGATTCGAATTTTATTTTTAAAAATTTAGCCATGTACTCTTTACTTCCTTGAATAGAAGGTGCAGGTGTAAACTTGAATGTGCATGAGGTTTCAAGAATAACGGTTACGAATGAGAAAATGGGAGCCGAGTCGGGTTCCTTATATTCTCTTGCGTGCAAATATCTTTGGGAAAGTTATTAATCCACGTCGTCTCCTAACAACTATTCAGTTAAATAGTACGAATTGTACCAGAAAATTATTAGTTTCTCCAAGAAATTCGTTTAATTCCAAAATATATTTCGGCTTTAAAAAACCTTAGAAAGGGTTGATAAGTTATAAACAAAAAACAAATCAAATGTTATATTCCATCCTAAGGGAATAAATACTTAACACCAGGTGGATAATAAAAGAAAGGTTTATTGTACGCAACCAGTACAATATGAAATACCGTAGAGTTATACACACAGGTCAATCTAGTAGTGAGCGCCACTAATTGGAAGGTCGGATGTGCTTGCGTCGTCTCTCTCTCACTCTTCTCACGTCTCCCCCGTCTCTCGCAGACAGTCGACTTAATAGGTACTTACTACCTATAGTGTAATCATTCCTGGTGGTGCCAGGTTATTCCATTACATCATCGATAAAAAAAACATTATCCTTTTTAACACATCTCAGATATTCTTATAAGTGCGCTGACTCAATTCAGGCATCTCCAATTCGTAGCTCGTAACTTAGGTTATCTTGCTAACAACTATATCTAGTTATAGCAAAAAGCTGTTAAATCGATTATCAACCTCGACAGTGGACTGTCTAATAACTTTTACTTTAGTTTCCCATAATGCAGACGTTATAATGATTAGTAAAACTACAATTAGCATTAGGTAATGTCTGTTCTTTTTCGTTTCTCCGTAATAGAGTTGTTAACGCTATGATATTCTCGATTCGGCTATTGTTGTTAATATTATTTTAGATTTCCTTACTATCAACCCTACAAACAAAACGGCGCGAAAATTGTTTCTTCACCGATTTTAACATTGTTTCGCATATTCTAAAGACTGCGGCAAGCCAGTTTTTATTCGACAATACGGCTCGAGAACAGTGCAGCATAAACTGATGCGCGTCAAACAATACGAGAGTAAAAAAAGGGGATTTTCGTCGAAAGGCGATAAACAAAATGAAAAAGCAGTTGACTGCGCGAATAGAGACAGCTACGGAAATAATGAATAAAGAGTTTTCTTTTATCACACTCAACGCATCGTCCTTCCTCTTCGTCTTAATTAGCGCCAGTGAATGCTTCCCGCTTCCATCTTTTCTGTTGTATGTTATATTATTTTTTTCTTTTTCGCTTTTTTTTCCCAATTACCTCCTTTCTTCTATTTCTTTTCTTTTTTTTCTTTTCTCGGTCTCTTTGTATCTTTCTTTTTCTTATTTTTCTTTCCTCTTCTCTTTGTTTCTTCTTTAACTACACGTGTTACTTCTTTTACTTAGATTTTTTCAAATTCGTTTCCTTTCTTTCTTTTTTATGTTTTCATCTTTTCTTTCGTGTTTTCTTCTCATTCTCTTTTCAAAATTGTGGCTTCTTCTACTTACCCTTTTTCTTTTTCTACTTCTTCTTCGAATTCTCGTATTTATTTTTATTCTTCTTATTATTTATTTTAGTTTATTTAATTCCATTTTCTCCTTTATCCCCCCGCCACATCGTTCAATTATTTTTCTTTATTTTTTAAATATTTTCTTTTCGTTTTCATTCCAAATTTTCTTCCTTTTTTACTGATCGTTTTTCAAATTATAGTTTATTTAACTGTGACACATTTTCATTGTTATTTTTGTTTTTGTTGCCCTTTCAATTTTATTTCTTTACATTTTAACTTTTTCTTTATTTTTTAAACTTCTTTATTATTTTTTTTTTTTTGTTTTTCATTTAACTTCTCCTTCTTTCCTCTTACGATTTCTTTTATTATTCTCTATCTTTTTAAGTTTTTCCTTCATCTTCGTCTTGATTTTCAGTTGTGTATTTTTCATTCCATAGATTCTTTTACTTCTTCTTCTTCTTCTTCTTCTTCTTCTTCTTCTTCTTCTTCTTCTTCTTCTTCTTCAGAGTTTTGTATTTTTCATTCTATATATTCTTCTTCTTCACAGTTTTGTATTTTTTATTCCATAAATTCTTCTTCTTTTTCTTCTTCTACTTTTTCACAGTTTTGTATTTTTCATTCCACAGATTCTTCTTCTTCTTGATTTTCAGTTTTGTATTTTTCATTCCATAGATGATTCTTCTTCTTTTTCAGTTTTGTATTGTTCATTCCATCGATTCTTCTCCTTTTCTTGTTTTTCATTCCATAGATTCTTCTTCTTTTTCTTCTTCTTTTTTCTTTTTCTTGTTTTTCAAACTTTTGTATTTTTCCTTCCATAGATTCTTCTTCTTCTTCTTCTTGTTTTTCAAACTTTTGTATTTTTCCTTCCATAGATTCTTCTTCTTCTTCTTCTTCTTCTTCTTCTTCTTCTTCTTCTTATTATTATTATTATTATTATTATTATTATTATTATTATTATTTCCTTTAATTTCTGGTGTATGCTCATTTCTTTCCGTGTGCCAACCAGAGACCTGATGTTAGAAATGGCATCGTCACATTTTCCACTGAGCATTTTAAAAACAACTAAGATCACACAGATTTTACATAGATAAAGCCCTTCATAACATGTGAATTGTATTCGTGAGTACAGTGTTTTGCATTTCTTTAAGGCATCAGCAACCAGGGATCCCTTCAATGAGTCTATTGGAACCTTCTCTGATCAATCCGAGGACTCCAACTACAACTACAATTGCTGATGTCCTCACGTGCCACATTTTTGAGATTTCCATTTCAAAGATATTATAATTATCATTGTTATTGTTGTAGTTGTTGTTTGCATGTTGAGTTTAAAAACTATTTCTATCGGAGACCAAGTAATAGCAAGGCTTCTCATAATTCCCGCGAACCCTTTTAAACAGAAGTAAAAGTGATGCTGTCACCTCGTTCTATTCCATTCCCGATCGTACTTCCAGTTCTTCTAATCACTGTGCTAGAAACTTCGGGGCAGTTTTAAGTAAACCAATAATTATGATAACAAGTTACTAATCAAGTTTCGCAATATTTTTGACTGTTCAGAAAAACTCCATATAATTTTTCACATTATCATTTTCTTTCCCTAAGTAGTTGAGAAAAAGACAAACAATGTCTGACAGGTCCTCGTTCCCTTGTTTATGACGAGATCTGATTTCCTGGACTGGACTGGACGATTCGTTTGACTTTCTCATAGAATTTACTTGATCTCTTTTGCAGGACAGTTTCTGATTTACA
Organism: Acanthosepion esculentum; assembly: GCA_964036315.1. Classification (NCBI taxonomy): domain Eukaryota; kingdom Metazoa; phylum Mollusca; class Cephalopoda; order Sepiida; family Sepiidae; genus Acanthosepion; species Acanthosepion esculentum. Next base: position 22,350,681 of record OZ038476.1, on the reverse strand, counting down.
TATTAATTTGTTAAAACAGTCGTTTGCAGAATTCTGAATGGATCACCGTTAGGACCAATTATTTATATTAGTGAACTAAAGCTACACTGTATTCGCGTGTTTATGATTGACTGTATTCGTCCAGGTAACGTTCTGCTGTGTCAGGTCTATTTTAGTATACGTTATTCCATTATATTTGTACTGTGCTACGATTCATAGGAAATCAGTCTCTTTCTACAGTTATTGTCTTTCTGCCTTTACATAAATTAACTTGTTTTATTTTGTTGATTATATCTAGCTTTTTGCGACTTGTTTTTTTACTTTCTCTCATTTTATCCTTTTATTTTTAATTCATTAATTATATTATGATTTTTGTTTGCTTTTCTTGAAGCACTTTTCATACCATTCTTCAAAGTTACGACATTTTTATTTTATCTTCTAAATTATCCTCTTCTTTTTCTCTTCTTCTTTCTTGCTTTTTTTCTCTTTATATATTATTGTTTTTCTTCCCTTTCTTTTACTTCTTATATTTTATAACCTTTTTTTTTTTGCTTCTTTTGTCTCTTCCTGGAGTGTATCGTTGCTTCTTTACCTGTTTATTTTTCTTTTACTTGCTTTCTATCATTTCATGCTTCTATATATATCTTTTTCTATACTCCTTCCGTTCGAATTTCTTTCGTCACCTTCACTTTCCACTCCTTTCCTATTTCTCTTATCTTTCACCCCCCCCCCTCTTTTATCTTCTTCTTCTACTATTACACTTACTACTACTACTACTTCTTTGTCTCGTTTTCTTCCTCATCTCTTTAGGCGCAGGCGCACACACACACACACACACACACACACACACACACACACACACACACACACACACACATATTAAATAAATATACTTATTGACTACGTCGAAGTACATGTTTAATGCAATGTTCATCTATTTATTATGGTGATGAACTGTTCATCGCCATGATAAGTAACTGAAGAGTATATTGTACATGAAGCTCTTCGACGTAAGCAATATGTATATTTATTAATATATACTTTATAGATCTGTGTTAACACCAAAAATTAAATAAACTATTTATTTGTTAAATTATATACGCGCGTGATCGCACGCATGTATGTTTGCTTGTATCTATATTTATTCAATACATAGATAGATAGATAGATAGATAGATAGATAGATAGATAGATAACGAAGATAATTAGATAGATAGATAGATAGATAGATAGATAGATAGATAGATAATGAAGAGAAATAGATAGATAGATAATGAAGAGAAATAGATAGATAGATAGATAGATAGATAGATAATGAAGAGAATTAGATAGATAGATAGATAGATAGATAGATAATGAAGAGAATTAGATAGATAGATAGATAGATAGATAGATAGATAGAGAAATAGATAGATAGATAGATAGATAGATAGATAGAGAGATAATGAAGACAAAATAGATAGATAGATAATGAAGAGAAATAGATAGATAGATAACGAAGAGAAATAGATAGATAGATAGATAGATAGATAGATAGATAATGAAGAGAGATAGATAGATAGATAGATAGATAGATAATGAAGAGAAATAGATAGATAGATAGATAGATAATGAAGAGAAATAGATAGATAGATAGATAGATAGATAATGAAGAGAAATAGATAGATAGATAATGAAGAGAAATAGATAGATAGATATGAAAAAAGAGAAAAAGAACAGAGTAAAATCCCACTGTTCGTAGAATTTTTTAAAAAGTTCTCATTACAACGTAGAGCAATATTATTATTATTATTATTATTATTATTATTATTATTATAAGAGATTATAATAATTATATTTTTATTATTAGAGATTAAAAGGTTTCATTATAATCTGTTATAATATATATATATATATATATATACATATATATATATATATATATATATATATATATATATATATATATATATATACATACATACATACATAAACACACACACACACGCTAAATTATACGTGTATATAACTAGAAAATGAGACACAAAATCACTGCAAATTTTATAAATATCCTTGAATTATTTTCAAACCTCTCTGATTTTAATTCATGTACTGTGGAGTAATTGAGGAATCGTAAAGCCGATTTCGAATTCAAGTCGAATCCATTACATTCACTTACGTGCTATACCCTTGAGAAAGGTATGAATCCTCTTCAATCCCCCCAGCTATGGGTAAATAGCAGGACAGGCCGGTTTCTATAGCATTTGATGACAATTGGTCTACCGCAGAAAGAAATATCAACCTACTCCGGGGAAAAAAATGCCTCGTCAGTTATGTATCGAAAGATACCTGATCGCCTAAGCGTGTATCACGCATGGCACTAACTGACTGATTGCTGTTGCTATTATTATTATTAATAATGCTTTTGTTATTGTTCTCTTTCATCTCTACTTCTCTTCCTACTCCTCCTGCTTCTTTCTTTCTATTGTACTCATCCGGTTTTCTTTCTCTCTCATTCTCTTTCTCTCTTTGTCTTCCCCTCCATCTTCTACTTCTTCTTTATCTGTTCCACCGCCATCTCTATCTTTTCATTCCTCTCTCTTTTTCTCATTTTCCGTTTTCTCTTCTTCCTCTTCCCGTTTTACGTTGTTGTCTTCATCTGGCCTTCCTTTGAATTCCTTCTACCAATTTATCGGTTGATAATTCAACGGCTTTCTTCGAGAAAGACGGATGTTGTAACGTCTCAGTAAACCTCATATGATTCTTCTACCGCCTGCACACCAACTCCATTTTCTGGTTGTTGAGTGCTTAAATATTAAACCGTAGCCACAAAGGTGTTCCGTTCAATACACCGTACATGCAAGATATGTTCGATTGAATACAAATAAAAAAAGCGAGCCTCCGCCGAGAAAGCTTATTTCGCCCCAGTTTCGTTTACATATTATGCGATAATTTTTTAACCATAAATATTAAAGACAAAAAAATAAGAAAATAATAATCATTCTCAAGTGAAGAACAAATTATAAAATTGTCATTAATAATTAGATGTTTTTTTTTTGTAAATGTAAATATAGAAAATTGGGGAAAAAGCATAATTATGCAAATTCTATTGATAATAGTAATGTAGAGGACCGAGTGGGTTTGCGTGTTGTTGAATGAGGAACACGTGCTGTTTATTCCTTCTAGAAGGTCCAGCTACAAGAACAATGCGGACTCAAGTTTTGTGCAAGCGAAGATATAAAGAAAACAAAAAATATAGATATATATATATATATACATATATATATATATATAACATATGTATATATATATAATATATATATATGTAATATATATATATAATATATATATATAATATATATATATATAATTAATATATATGTATATATATAATAAATATATATATAATTAATATATATATATATATAATAAATATATATATATAATTAATATATATATATATAAATATATATATATAATTAATATATATACATATAATAAATATATATATAATAAATATATACATATAATAAATATATATATAATAAATATATACATATAATAAATATATATATAATAAATATATATATATAATAAATATGTATATGTATATAATAAATATATATATATAATAAATATATATATATATAATAAATATATATATATTTAATTAATATATATATATATAAATATATATATAATGAATATATATATATATAAATATATATATATAATGAATATATATATATATAATAAGTATATATATATAATATATATATATAATAAATATATATATATAAATATATATATAAATATATATATTATAATATATATATAATATATATAATATAATATATATATATATAATATAATATATATATATAATATATATAATATATAATATAATATATATATATATATATATATATATATATATATATATATAAAATATATATATATATGTATGTATGTATGTATATAAAAATGCTTAAACACTAATGTTCCATGGAATATTAGTGTTTCAGCCTTTTTATTATATCCTTACTCTGTCCTGGACATTGAGTTCTACCTGGATTCTATCCTCTTGGAAATTATATATATATATATATATATATATATATATATATATATATATATATATATATATATGTATATATATATATAGAACACAAGTACACATCAAGTGCTCCAGACCAGGTGCAATCTTCAGCTGATCGCCGTGCTTCAGCAAGGTTTCGGCTCATTAAGCTCACTACCTTTCCTCACGGTCTATGTTAGTTGGATGCGATAAGAATTTTTGGGTAATCCATACACTTCCTTCCACCGCTTTTTCACCACAAGCTTTTATCACCTTCTCCGGCTTTGGGATCCCAGCAAACTTGAGGAATCTCTTTAAAGAGGCAGCAGGAAATCCTGTACAGCCAACCTCAAATGGCACCAGAGTGCAGCTATATCCTCTCTCACGGACTTCAGCCACCAGTTCCTCAGACCTAAGCAACTTTCTATCATGCGCCTCCTCAATCCCTTCTTCCCATGCTACTGTCAGTTCGCCAAGCAACAGATGTTGCTTCTTGAAATCAATTAAGACCAGATCTGGTCTCAGACCAGACACACGATCTCCATTGGCAGTGTAGCATCCACCAACACTATCCACTTCCTTGAGGTTTCCGACCTGGTATTCTGCCTTGTGACAGTCGCACCTTGCTTCAGGAAGGTTACCCTTCGCAGGTCCAACAAGGGTATTCTAGCATTTCTTACAGCCGCTGTCACGACCTCCAGCACCAAGTTATGTCTGAAGGTGTACCAGCCATCCTGAAGCGCCCTCGGACAGGCTGACATATATATATATATGTATGTGTATGTATGTATGTATATATATTTACATATTTTAGATATATGTATGTATATTTATATATGTATATTAACCACTTCTTTCTTCTGTTACACCTCTCTCTAGAGCTTTCCCACATATTTTATATTTTCCGACTTCTATTTGAATGTGTACGTCTAATGAATTGGATCGTGATTACGATTCCAATCTAATAAATTATAGCCATGAAATATTAGTGTTTGAGACTTTTATAATATATTCTTACACTGTCCTGGACATTGAGTTCTACCTGGATACATATATATATATATATATATATATATATATATATATATATATATATATATATATATATTTAGGGTGACCCTATATATAGATATATATATCGGGTGACTCCAAAAAACAGGAATTTTTTAAGTGCGTATTGCCAGACATGAGCAAGTGGCAACACTGCGAGACAGTGACCTTGAGCAAGTAAACATTTCGCCATGTTAGTAACGAGAATTGTTTCATAAATGGCATGTTTTAAGGTTTCAATTACCATGAATTAAATACTTTTCTTCCATCACTCTTGGTTTTATTGGTTTGTTAAAAAGTTCCCTGTATATGTATCTATATATTGACTACTAATATTATCAATATATATATATATATATATATATATATATATATATATATATATATATATATATATATATATATATATCAACAAGTGGACATAGACATTGACATTTGTGTTTGTGTGTGAACGTAAAGAGTTTGGATTTTGGTGAAAGTTCGTACGTACATGAATGTGTGTTTCATGGCGTTTTCCTACAAGTAGACGAAAAAACGGATCTTTGCGAGAGATCATATTTTTAAATGTGTCAACTGAAATGAAAAGTAGAAAGAGAACGAGACAAGAAGTCGCCCAGTATTTATAGTGTAGGGAGAGCGTGTCCTACTGAATTATTTGGACAATTAAGGAGGAGTTAACTCCGACAGTAATATTGGGTGTATCCTTATAAGGAAACATTCGATATTCATTGATCGTGCAACCAGTTCGTGGGTTGATTGTTTTTGTTTAGCGACATATCAACGCCTGTATGGGAAATCTCTTTTTTTTTCATTTTTGACGATTATAATTGTTTGTGATACAGGTCTTACTAATTAATCCGTAGCTGGAGGGAGAAGGTTATTTCCGTGTAAGTGAATATAACAAAGCCAACAGGAATTGAAACTCGGCTCTCTGATTAATGATTCCGAGCCATTATTCATAACACCGGCCGTAAGTTCAAGCAGATGAAGAGAACGAGATAGACAGATAGATAGATAATGAAGAGAATTATATATATATAGAGATAGATAGATAGATAGATAATGAAAACAACGAAATAGATAATGAACAGAACGATATATATATATATAGATAGCATTTTATTTACTTTATTAATGTACCTCATACACACAAATACACACACACAATATATATATATATATATATATATATATATATATATATACATATACATACATACATACAGATAGATAGATAGATAGATAGATAGATAGATAGATAGATAGATAGATAGATTTTATTATTTAGACGTTATTTTTATCGGATATCAATATTTGAGTAAACTCTTTGTTTATATATGAGACAGTATATTTTTTCCGACTACCTGCCTAAATATTTGAGGGATTTCATTAACGAAATGATAGGCGCTCCCCGGCAGGATACGTATCTGCGTCTGTCTGGACAGAAGAAACCGTCGTTATACCCGACGTGATATAGACGTCTCGGCCACGAATTGCGACGACGCTCAAGCCAAGTTCAATTGTGCCGTATAAAAATAAATCTCTTTCAGACTCTCGACATAGACATATCTGCCCCGTTTCATATCCTAATGTAAACAAATCAATTTCTAAAGAGGCGATGGATTTTTTTTATTAACCCGACCGATTTTATGACTTAGACGTCATTTTTGTTGGTTACGCATATTTTTTCAAGAAGATTCCTCAGGCCGATACTAGAAAATAAATAATATACTCTTCAATAAATAAACAGGGCGTCTACTCAAATATGGGTATCCACTAAAAATAACGTCTTGCTGTTTCTTACTAGATGAAGATGGCTGCTTCTTCCGGAAATGCGTTTGCCGACTACACACACACACACACACACACACACACACATGCGCATACACACACACACACACGCATACACACACACATTCTTTCCCATATCCCTCTTTTTGCTCGACCACTTGTCTCTTGCTCTAGCTAATTAAAAAAAGTAAAATATATTATTATTTCGGTCTGTAGATTCACTATTTCTTTTTTTCTGTCCAGAAATTGTTATCGACGCAACGTTTTCAAGGTCTCTTTCAAATCTTTTTTTCCCTTTTTTTACAATACCCCAGATCAGTTCATTCGCGTTATCTTCCCCGCTACTTTTATCACATGATGTGTCACCACCCTTCGTGTCTTTGTTTCCTGCGCCGTAGCAAAAGCTTGCTCAACACCTGAGAAGTAAAAAAAAACAAAAAAAAAAAATTTTTAATACAGGACTATCGACCGATGAATCTTCTCTATAAACCAGACGAAGGATGGGATGTTTTTTCGCATTACTTTTATTCTTCCTGTCCTCCATATTTAAAGAATCACGTATTTCAACATTGCTTCTTTGGTCACCAGTGTTAATTTTTTTTTATTTCGGTACTGATTACCTGTTTGGAAAATCGAAGAATTCCTCGAAGAATACATCTCATCAAAAGTTCTGTTTTTGATGGAATTCAATACGTGACAGAAGAATGACTTAAAAAAAAATAATAATAAATAAAATTATAAATAAAATATAAATAATAAATAAAAAGCCAAAGAAAATATTTAATTTAATTTTCAAATAATGATGCAATAAATTTATATAACACATTGTGTTGAAAATGCTGAAATTAATTTCACAAGAGAGTTTGGGACGATAGTTCCATAAAACCTAATATTTTTTCCAATATAACATACACTACGATTGTGTCTACTGCATATTATTCCTTCTGGATAAAGTCAAAGAATACACAGACCAGCAAAGAAAAACAAAATATTTCCATTATTCGGATTATCATCCTCATCTTTGTCGCCATATTTATTACAACGTTTCGGCCGTTGTACGCTGAGACCTTCTTCAGGTGGTAGGAATATCGAACTGAACCCTTTATTTCGCTTAATGGGGTATAATGTTCTAGTTCCACGCTCCGTGTGTGTGTGTGTGTTTATTTTGTTATTTTTTTAATGGATATCAGTTATCAGTTATCTCCTGTTAATTCCCCTCCCCAAGTTCTCTACTACCCTAACCAGGTATTGAACTCACACTCTTTGGATCCTGTCACTGGATCTAACTAACGCCTTTATCCACTGTGCCATGTGTCCTTGAAAAAAAAGCATGGCACGTGGAACTAGAACAGTCCACCTCAGTGAGCGAAATAAAGGGTTCAGTTCGACATTCCAACCACCTGAAGAAGGCCAGAGCGAACAACGGCCGAAATGTTGTAATAAATATAGCGACAAAGATGAGGATAATAGCCTGAATAATGTAAATAGTGTACATAATAACTCATCTCAGAAATATAGACAGATACTAAAAAAAGGAGAAGTAATTGGTTAAAAAGCATTTAATATTTTAGATGACGAGATAAAAATAGAAATTAATTCCTTTCAGTTTTCTTCTATCGTTTTAACGTTTTATATACGTTTTATTTGCAATATGAGGTAAAAAAAAATGTTGGACGAGTTTATTTGATCGATTAAAAAATGGACGAAAAGGATAAATAAATCTGAAATTGCATCAGTCGCGTAGATCTTTCTTTGAAATATGGTTTAATACGACCAAATTCCTTAACTGCACAACTTGTAACCACTACTCAAAACTCACATGTGTAATTCCGTTTTGTTTTACTAATTGGTTCCCTAATATAAGGCTCAAGAGCCACTCGATATAGAGCGTTACTGAATAAATTTGTTGTATGAACGTAAGAAGTAAGAAATGCTGTTTATGAGGATATATATATATAGAAAAGATAACGGTTTAACTTGACTTGAATAGGTTTGGATTTTATCCAGCGGTCTGTTGCCAAAAAGACAGTGTTGCAATAAAAATCTACACGACAGGCTGTTAAAATTTCATTTATAAATCAGTAACAATTTCTTCCTCCCGCCTTTAATATATGTTACGCAATGTAAGATTTAGTTAGAGCGATGACACAGAACCTTATTTTCTCCCTGACGCCATTGACGCTACAAGTTTCGTAAACATACAACTAAGGCGTTTATAGATACAAAAAAAGTATCTGTTACCAGATAATATGACGTGTTTTGTGGAAATTCTCATTTACAAATGAAACGCTATTCCCAACAATCTGAGATGAGTGACAATGTGGACTATGATAGTAGTAATATTTTTTCTTCTTCTGTCTTCTATTTTCAGTTTTTCTTTCAGAAATTCGGTTATGATGGGTTATGATAAATATATATCTTCATGATTTTTGTTGCTCTTAGTAAATTTGAGTCATATGGCAATGGTAATTTTAGCTGTTTCCTTATGTTGAAATATTCGGCATTCATTTACTGTTACCGTCGATTGAAATTTATAAAGTCTTTCTCGTAAAAACATTTTTCAAGAAAATAGTTTTCTCAAGTCCGCTCTTTCCAGCGTGATAGGGCCACTTTCGTAACCATTTTGTTCAATACAGAGTCAAACTGTTTTGTTTAACTCCTTCCCCGCCAATTATTTGGAGAAAAAAAAGTTTCATTTTCAGTAGATTTGTTTTTAATATAGTAACTAAGAAACTGAGGTACCTTGAAGTACCCGATCGGTGGCTAACACCTCTACCAAACGTATGAGTTAATAATTGGACTCACGCTCAGAAGAGCATAAAAAGAATTAAGATCGACGTATAAACTCGTCTGTAGCTGTTTTGTGAATATTATGTTTTGGATGTATTTATTCGTTCGTGTTTTAACAAGCTACTGTCAGTAAAAAAAAATATAAAAAAAAAAACAAACGTATATACACGTCTACGCCGGGAAAAAAAGGGTTAAGTAGTGTGAAATGTTAACATCTTGATTATGTTATTATTACCTCAATGAGTTACTTGTGATATCAATTTATATCTATATGGTCGTTAGCAAAAGGGACAAGCAAGCATGCAAATTACAAATTGGAGAAGCTAAAATGAAATAAGTACGACTATCTAAGTATGTGGGAAGGGTTTTAACAGACGACGCAAAGTGTGACGCCCAAATCTGAAGGCGTATTGGGATAGCGAAAGATGCCTTCCAAAAGATAAGCAAACTATTAAGAAACAGAAAAAATTCGTTAAAACAAAGAAAGAAATACTGACCTATTTCGTCATATCAGAACTCCTATATAGCAGTGAATGCTAGACAATCTCCCCACAGATGAAAAACAACTTGATACAACAGAAATCTAGTTCTACTGAAGGATGCTGAGAATACCATAGACTGGAAATATGAGCATCGACGAAGTTTTAGAGAAAATGCTAACAAAAAGACATAATTAAAATCAGGAACAGACAGTTGAAATTTCTAGGGCCCATTGTAAGGAAAGAGGTCGTGGAGAATTTGATACTCATAGGGTAGAATGAAGTAAGAGTTACAGAGGTAGACAATGCATAATATACCTAACGATCTTGAGTAAATGGATAACGGAGCAGGGTTATGAGATATAACAAAAAGACAAAATTTAGTAAAAACTACAAAGAACAAGAAATTGTGGAGAGCCATGATCGCCAACGCATTGAATGGACACGGCACATAAAATAAGAAGAAAAAGATGTTTGAAGAATATGCCTAAGAAAGTACATAAATATATTACCTGCCTTCTCGAGGACACAGAAATGGAAAGCTAGCGTACAATATTACAAAAATAATTCATGTTGCAATAAGTTATGATTTATTCTAGGCGGTAGGGTGCATATTTTCTTTACACCAAAATTCATTTTAATAACGTGTGAAGTTCACTAATTGGCCGATATGTGTCACATGACCGACCAAGTTCGAAGCATATTACATAGAAAGGGAGGATAATACTGTATTTCAATAGGATGAATTTTACTCATGACAGGAAGAAAATCTTTTAATCCTAATGCATATTTTCCATAAACTGTTTGCAATGCCATGCTCTAAATATGTATATAATTTAATTCCGGAAAGTAATTGTTTTTCCTCCCAAAGAAGTTTTCTGTGTCTTGTTAACGAAGAGACGGGCATGCGCAATTCCTACATGCAAGTTGAAGTTAGCATTGAGTGAATTGTAAATGATATTTCGCGTTGGCAGAATATCGTAATTCGGAGGGTTAATATTGGATGAATACTAGTATGAAATTAAATAGCAAGTGGTGTGCATTGTGAACAGATAACAGAATCAATATTGAACTGAAATGAGGAAAACTATGGCAAAACAGTGTATATGTGTATGTGAGAGAGAGAAAGACAGAGAGGTGGAAAAGGTAAGAAAATAGATAGACAGAAAGAAAGAAAGAAAGAAAGAAAGCACGAAAGAAAGAAAGAAAGACGAGATTAATAGCTAGTTAGCTAAGTCGATAGAATGAAATATTAGATAGATAGGTAGATAGATAGATAGATGTTGAGAACAGAACAGATAGATATATAGAGAGAGATACAGATATAAAGAGGCAACAGACAGATAGATAAAAGACTGAGAAAGATAGATACATATATAGATTAATATATAAAAAGAAGGAAGGAAATGCGAGATTAATAGATAGCTAGCTAAATAGTTAGAAAGAATGAAATGTGATGTAGATAGATAGATAGATAGATAGATAGATAGATAGATAGATAGATAGATAGATGGCAAGTAGAGGGTTTGGAAATGTTCTTAGTCCAACAAAGACGACTTTTCCCGCCAAATGTATCAGCCTAATTATTTAGTGAGCATTTGGGAAGTACACAGATCTAAAGAAATCACGGTATCTCTCAATTATGAAACCCCATGCAAGGCGATAATGCCTTTAAAACACAAGGAAGAAGCTATCTATGTCTGGCAACAGGACTCTGCACTATGACACACCAGCAGGAGAATCTAGTCACGGCTGTCAGACAATTTCTGCAAACACATCCTCCCTTACATCTAGCCACCTAAATCCCCAGACTGCAACCTCCTTGATTATTATGTCTGAGGCACAGTTGAGCAAGTGACAAAGAAAACTCCTTGTAATACCAAAGATGAACTGAAGGCAAGATTATGGCAGCATTCACCAACTTAAACAAGGAGACTGTCTAGAAGAGTAGCAGGAGATCCCAATGTCGTCTGGAAACCGTAATTGAAGCCAACGGCGATTTTATGGAATAAATTTACTCTTTAATATTTCAAGATATTTTTGTCTAAATTTTGCTAAATATGAGATTTTAGTTAGTGTTATTTTCATTTTTGCACAATTTAGCCGACACTTCATCCATCGCACTTTATATATATTAACAAATACACATATTATCTTTCACATTTCATGCTTTTTACTACACTAAAAGGAATCAAACAAAAATCGGTGTTTTCTACACATCCGCTAACCAATATAGAAAATTCTGATAATTATCATACAAAAAATATAGTTTAGCAATCAAATACAATTATACCTTGTTTACATGATAACCACATTATCCATGCGGTTAACTTGCCATCTATCAAATATCTCAATTAAATTCATTATCTTCAACAAATACAACAATAAATGCGACAAATACTTTCAGCTTAAGATCAAAACATACCAAACATATTTTGCAATTTAAACAAACCACGTTTGACCACAAAATAACGCGAGAAGACACGATATTTGAAAATCACCAAAATCATAAAATGCAAATTTATTAATGCATTAAAATATTAAATCATATGCTCTTGAATCCAGCAAGCGTTCCGATGACATGAAACAATTTATGTGCATATTCTTCATGGAACCAAGAAATGGTTCAGACAATGACAAAAATAAATATTAAACAAAATGCTAGTGTTGAAACGCCAACGAATCTTTCATAATTGAATATTGCATCCACATATACGAGTTGTGAGGTTTTACTTATGATACGTTGGGCTTGTCTCTATGTACATATTTTTAATATATTTATGTAGTTTTATTTTGGACATCATCAACGCCAAAATGGAAATATATAAATTATAAACAATTCACATACAAAAGACAACACAATAAGTGTAAACAAAAACGATGAAAGGCTTCCTATACATGTCAGAGGTTTTCTATTTTACAAAAATATACGTATACAAAGATAAAATGTTTTTCCTTATCTGGTAGGGTATCAACATGTGCTATCAGAGCGCTGCCCCAGGGCATCCGCTTTGTTTGGCCGTCGAAAATGAAGACACAATTTGATTTCTATTTCAATTGGCGGCCGAAACGTCTGTTCCGGTGCACGATGAGAGTTTTCATAAATATTTAACTATTTTTTTATATCATTTGTTCTTCCTCTATTCCTGTTTAGCATACTTATCAATACTTTAAAGTAATTTAATCACTTTATTTTAATTTTCTTTTATTATTAATTATTTCTTATATTGGTTTCATACCCCTACGCAGTCTAGTAATAAGTGTTAGTGAATAGTTAGTGATTTATTTGCTCCTGCACTATACATGCAAAATAAAAAAAATAAGTAGACTATTTACATTATTCGGACTATTGTGCTCATCTTTGTCGCCATATTTATTACAACGTTTCGGCTGTTGTACGCTCCGGCCTTCTTCAGGTGGTTCGAATGTCAAACTGAACCCTCTATTTCGAATTTTGTTTGTAAACCGACATTATTTCTTATTAATTAAAACCGTTATATTTAGTGGATACAAACATTTGAGTAAACATCACTGTTTTTTACATATGTATATGTGGGTAAGTATGTGTGTGTGTGTATTTTTATACAAATAAATAATATATATGTGCGTGCGTGCGCGTGTGTTTGTGTGTGTATATGCGCGCGTGTGTGTTTGCGTGTATTCATGAGCGGAAGTATTGTAACTAGTTACACAATTTCGGTTGTTCGGACTAATGTCCTCATCTTTATTCTCATATTAACGAGGTTTCGCCCGTTGTGATATACTGAAGAAGACTGTAGCCTACAACTGCCTAAACCTCGTGAATATAGAAATAAAGATGAGGACATTACTTATTAATTTTGTTTCAACACTACTGATGTCTTATCAAGTGATATTGTTGATTGCAAAATAAAGGGTTTTATGAGTTCAAAAATCAGCCAAAACCCCTCAGTAGTCGTAACATTGTTACGTAACCTATGTTGACCAATCAGAATACAAGTATATGGTAATTCAAAATAACGTGACAATATACACTAAGTAAAATCTATTAGTGTATTAAAGTTAAGATTAGATTAAATTAAAAATAAATATAACAAATGTTTAATTTCACAGTTAAATTTAAAATTAAAAATTACAAATATCAAATTCCAATTTAACCGAGCATCAAGATTGATATTATTACAAAATTATTCAGAAATGAGACTAGGAGAAAAAATATATATTATTGTACTTAGCGAAGTGCCAATTTATCAGTTAAATTCGATGCTGATGTAAGAAGTCTCTACGATCGCAGCACATATTTGATACATGGAAGTCTGAATTCAAATAAGGAGGTAGATAGGGAAGGGAATGTTCAAATGACAAGACAGACACATTCACATCCTAATACAATAACAACTATATATAATCAAATATATAAGCACACAAATGTAAGGGTGGATATTCACGAAGGGAATAGAAGAAGGAAAAATTCAAAGGAGGAAAATAAAAATAAAATATAAAATAAGAATAAAAAGAAGAATAAAGACAAACTTATACCCCCCAAATATGTCAGACACATGTATATACAGAGAAAAGCATATACAAGCAATCACACACACGTACCTATATACAAATAATCACACTCACTAAAATTCAAGCATAAATACACTAACAGAACAACACACACCAAGTATTCATATTTTATATACATAAAAAAGGGGGGATTTTTATATAAATAAAAAAGGGGGGATCAACTAAAGGTGAGAAGTGCAAATACACGCATATATACGAAGCATACATATACGTAGTTGAAATACGCATATCGGGCTATAGACAAAGCAAAGAAAAAAGATATATATATATATATATATATATATATATATACACACACACACATATATACAAACACACACGTATACACAAATCCGAACAAACAAAATCACGCGTCCAAACAAAATACGCATACAAACATACAAAAAAACCCGAAATATATGCAAATATAAAAAAAACGCATACGTATCCACGTATACACAAATTTATGCATATATACACACAAATATATACACATACATATATAAAAATATATATATTTATATATATAAAAATGCATACACCATATACACATACACATATACAAAACAATACACAGACGTACATGCGCAAATATATGTACCCAGATATACTCTCTCAACTCTCCCGTCGAATTCGACGTATGGGGGTCAAGCAGATCAGTTCCCAGGAAACCGACAGTCCGACAATAGCACACGAGATTTGATTATAGTCGTGAAGGCTTCGTACACACTTTTTGAAAGGCCGAATACAGTGACCTGGTGCAATAAGTGCCACAGTGTCCCCAAACGACACTCTGCAGGTTTTGAATTCAGAGTTGTCCTTCTCCTAGACCAGTTGTCATCCAAGGCTATAGAACCGAGTCTGTCCTGGTATTTATCCATAGCTGGAGGGAGAAGAAGAGGATTCACACCTTTCCCAAGGGTATTAGCACGTAAGATGTAGAACCAACCATACACACAAACATACCCAGATAACCATAACGAATTCAGTATCCATGTAAAAATAATGAATAAACAATCACAACCATTCAATATCAACTTAACAATCTATGTCAGATTAAATCGCTAGCAAATAAATCTAGCTTATAATTAAGGTCGTGATCTAGTTACAATATATATATATATATATATATATATATATATATATATATATATATATATATATGCATGTTTCATTAAAAACGACAGACAAGGTACTACGATTGAGCTTTTTATTTAATTTTTCTTGTGTTCGAACAAGAGCTTTCTTTACAGGACAAAGGGTGTGTAAGAACTGCCAAATGTTTTATGTTTCCGAGCGCTTTCGGCTATACGTTTAGCCATTATCGAAGGATGATTCAACTTTTCAGCTTAATTGAGTGTGTGCATTATGTGTATGTCTTAGTGTGTAATAGTGACGTTTTTAATTTCCGAATACGGTGAGCACATTGTGGCTTTGTTCGTAGTTAATATTGTTAAGAATTGCCTTTTTCATTTTTATTATTAAAGCCTCCATTATTTTTAATCTTTTTTACAGGTGGATGCAGTTAATATATTTATTTTCTACTAGTATTTTTCTAATGGAGTCCGATAAATTTGTGTGCGTGTTTAAATGCGTTCTAATGGAGCTGTAGTCAGATAGGTGTAACGTAAGATGTCTGGATAAACATGTAGTTGTGTAACCGTTGTAATTATTTACGATTCCAATGGAATTAATTACGATTCCAATGGAATAAATTATGACCATGGAATATTAGTGCTTAAGCTTTTTTTATATCCTTACTCTGTCCTGGACATTGAGTTCTACCTGGATTCTATCCTCTTGGAATTATTTTTTAGAAATATATATATGTATGTGTATGTATGTATGTATGTATATATATTTATATATTTTAGATATATTATTGCATATGTATGTGTATATTTACCACTAATATCATCTCTCTCTCTCTCTCTCTCTCTCTCTATATATATATATATATATATATATATATATATATATATATATATATATATATATATCGAATGTCAGTAAGGTCACTATGCAGTTACTTATAATAAATTGGTAATTAATTTACTATAATTTAACATAGCATTTAATTTTTATTAAACAGAATTAACCAGAATCATTTTAATAATAAATTTCGTGGATCTTTATTAATTGCTTTCTCCTAATTGTTATTGTAAGTACTGGATAGTGACTTTAGTGCCAGCCTGGATATATATATATATATATATATATATATATATATATATATATATATATATATATATATATATAGAGAGAGAGAGAGAGAGAGAGAGAGAGAGAGAGAGAGAGAGAGGTCATAACAGTAAAAAATTGTCGAGAAAATATTGTACTGCTTTGGCTTATATACGAGAGCCAACAAAATGCAATCATAGTGCCGATGTTAAAGAGAACCTAATTACGAAAGGAATATTTTTCAAAGGAATCATGGCACTATCCAAAAACTCTTTCTCTGAACTACTCACTAAAGTTTGAACAGGGATATTTGTAAGAAATTTCGATTAAGAAATTTCGGGTCGAGGCTTTCAGTACCAGACACATTACTATTTTACTTCCCATTTCATCTTTTTACAGTTTCACACGAATGACCACCTGAGCCTGAAGTAAAGGTTCGCAAGCGACACTTGCAGTCTGTTATTAGTACCAAACATTCAATGTCATCTCTTTGCTCAGGAAATGAAGCATTTTGTTAGGCGGAAATAAATTGAACATTTTCGAAGGTGTGGTTGTGTGGCAGAATTTCGCGAGCTAATCTAGTGGAGTATTACATTGTTTTGCCTTCCTTAGTTCCACCAGTTCTAACCTCCCTGATTAAGACCGGCAAAGCCACGCACATTGTAGCGAATCACCATTCTCTTCGTATTAATGAGCGAGACGTAAGGTCTAAACGATCAAATTCTTTCCACTAACCACTGCTTTGCGAAACCGAATCCCAAGAGCATGTTTGTCCGATAACTAAAGTTTTAACCTATTCAAGTCTAGGGTTAACTATTATCTTCCCCACATATCCCCATGAACTGTGTCTCTTTCTCTGAAACACTCTACATCGAGTGGCTCTTGGGTCTTGTACAGGGTGATAGTTATTGTAAAAAATTAAATTTCTTTGAGTATTTTTCGAACATAATTTTACATGAGCACAAAGGTTTTCTAAATATTTGTTTTTTTTACTTTGAAGTCCTCCTGAAATTAAAGAAACAATGTCGAGAAAGCTGCCCCTTCTGAAGCAAGTCCATGGCAGAAATATTCTCATTAAGAGACGTTAATCAAATTCATATTTTCTTGACACTTATCAAATTCATATTTTTGGAAAATATACAACTCTGAACGTGACACACATGGTCCAGTTTTACACTAATTAGTTCATTAACAACTTGTATATAATAAACAAATGTATGTTTCTACGCAGCGCGTACTGTGGCACCATTTGCACTGTAAATGGTAATAAACATATGAAAAAGGTTTTTATTGGCATTGGCAAGATTATCGATAATGACTGATTCCATTACGAGCAGTAAGCACATTTCTCTTAGCGCGCAAACCCTGCGGTTGCAAATGCAGTTACTTTTAATATAAGACAACCTATACGTGCATAAGAATTTGATCAATAAACTTATGCGTCTATGTATTGAGTTACATTTGCATCATTTGATAATTGTCAATTAGCTCGTTCCATAATCGAATGAAAGAATTGTCTTGCCGTAGCGCAATGTTTGTCCCAATAGACTCGCCAGCCATTATTAATGCTATGAGTGATATTCTCATTGACCAGCGCCTGCAGCATTATACATGACAGTGCTAAGTTTAGTTTTTGACGCCTTACCGGGTAATAGGGATCAGGATGTTAGTCTTACAGTTCATTGACTACCATGTCGGTAATTATTGGGTATACCACGTTTCTCTTATTATGTCAGTCTAAGCCACATTTTTATATTTCATGAATGGGTGAAAGAACCCACGAGGGGTCTGCATATTTTCGGTATGAAGATTAGGCCTGAGCCGACGGTCATTTCCGGAAACGAGAGGCTATGCTGAAGATAATAATTTATTTACTTTGTGGCTCAAGTTGATGCAGCTCTAATGAAAACTGATTTTAGATGAAGATGCAAATTTGAAAAAGAAAGTATCTGTCAGCTTTTAAAGAGATTACATTTCGAGTAATTTCTCCACGGTTACAGATTATCAGGCGTATTGTTCATTTGCTTTTGCAGGTAATCAGGTATACATTAATTAATTTATTCAAATCGAGTTTGGATGCCACAACTAATCAGCCAATATTCGAAAGGACAATTTGAACAATTTTCATAGGTGTGTTAACTCATTTCGTTCAACGATAGTTAGTCATTTTTTAAACATTCACTTTTCTTCGTCCAACTCCCAAGATATGTTCTCGGTATTATTGAATGCTCATTTTACTTTCGTCCTAAGTTTTAGAATAAATTTATATTAAGTCCTGTCAGCCATCCCTTTATAAACAGAAGGAGTTGTTGCTACTCCTAATTATAATTAATCTTTGATGCTTATATATTTTATTTTCATATAAAAACCGGTCTTTGGTGTTGATTTTAGTCGCTGTGCACATTTCTCGATAAACCAGTTAAGTCGTGTTTTGTTAATTGTGATATTTCGATATTACAACTTTGCGGTGTAGGAAACCTTTTCTGTTACTTACTCTCTGGTATTCTTCCGCTTGTTATATAGAAAAAAAGATTAATTAACTAATAGAGTATTAGTCTAAATGAACTAAAATAGCTAATGAGCTGGTAATGCCACCCAACAACTATCTACTTTACACCTAAGTACCTTGAATTCATCATAAAACATCCGAATGTGCAATTAGGAAATACAAAACACCTGAGATACTTCTGCGTGTGGAGATTTAATATAAGGATAAGTATATATGAGATAAGGTTATTGAATGCAGAACTGTCAGAACTAGGGATAACTTTACCGAGCACAAGTTATTACAAAAACAATACATTTCAGCTAAAACTCGTGTCAGCTTCTTAAATATAAACATCAGGCTGAGACAATGTTATTGGCACCCAACTCGTTCAGAAATGGCTAAATTGACAACTGTATACACCAGATTTCTCAGATCAATGGCAAAAGGTAGATTTCAGCAAAATGAAGCCTCGGAGACTTAGCGAGTACCATTCAGACTTTATGGATTGGCGCTTTATAATAAAAAATAAAAAAGAACTGAACCAAATAATAGAATCCAGATCATTTAAAGACTTTTAATAGCAGCGAGAAAGAAAATGGATACCATATGTAAATCTAAGAAAAAATAATGGCATAGTCAAGATGATGACGTTCTACGTTACTTAAAACAAAAGTTAGGACCCCCACCCACCCACATCAACAGAATGATAACACCAGTGACGTGCAGAGGTTTGGCGATGTTTTCTGATGCCCGGGGCCCGCTCCTTGATTGTAAGCGCCTAAAACTCAAGTGGAGGGGGGCTTACGAGCCTCGTGCTGAGAAATATGAGAATGGAGGACGTTTTAAATATGTAAGAAAGAAATGGTGCATGAAATAAACAATTTGATCAAATTGACTATAAACTAACATCTTATTTCACTCTTTGATTGGACTCCCGCCCGGTATGGATGCCCGGGGCCGCTCTAACCTCTGCACCTCCGTCTGTACGCTACTGGATAGCAGGTATTAGACTGGAGAAGCGTGTTAATTACGAACAACATTCCTGTTTTAAGAAAACCTGCTATTTTCCAAGATTATCCATAAACGTTGGTATTTTTATTCAATCTGACATTTTAAATATTTTTTGTAATTCTGAATAAACCTGTTTCATTATTATTTGCTTTACACTGTATTCCAACATTATATGCAAATTAATAACATTAAGATAATTATGGAAATAATGGTCCTAGATTGATCAAATATCTCCCAAATATTGATGATACGTTTATTGCAAATATTACAAAGTCAAACTACCGTAGGAAAATATGAAATTTAATATATGCTTCAATATTCAAAATATTATTGTTTAAACTGTTCCAGTTTATACGCCGATGTGTAAAACGAATCAATTTGAAGCGTTCGGGAGATAATAAAAGACTGTCAATGACAAAACACAATCAAACAATGATTTATTCAAACGAATAATATACATAGCAAAATATTACAACCTCAAATAAAACAGTAGAAACTAAATATTATGTAATTGCTGGGATAATTTTTATTTTTTTGTGATGATCTCGAGTAACTACATCCATGTGCAAATTAATTAAAACAACCGCTTTAGTTTTCTTTCTTTCTCCATACGGTCAGTTTTAGACCCACTGGAGTGACAGGGTGTAATCGATTTCTATTTTTTCCTCAGAATAGGACATTTAAAGGGGTCTGCAGTAATAGGAATCTGTTTTCGAGCTGTATAATGAAACATGTTTGGCGTTGAAAAATATTGCGCTATCTGTGATTGCATCACACCCTGACACTATTGTTTTGACTGTCGATTAGTTGTCCTACGGCCATTCTCTGCGATGGATGTTACTCCAAGGAAGGGTAGGAAAATTTTAACACTGCACGATGACACTGGCAAGCCTTACCAGTGAAAAAATCAAACTACTAACGACTGGCTTGGAAACTCTTCTGAATTAAATCCATCGAGAATCTGTGGTCAGTCTGCAAGGAACGAATTGTGGAATGGAAGCACGAAGTACTAGCATATGCACCGGGCCATGTTTGACTGAAGAAATATGAAAAAAAAGTAAATAATAACGGAGTTATTCCTTTTGTTTCAATTAATTTGCACAAGGGTGTAATTGTTCACAGAAAACATTACATTCGGAATATCTTCAAAGATGACAGCTTCACAAACAGTTTTCTTCCCAAAGTTTAATTTTCTTAACTACACTCATCAATTTACTCAGCTTAGCTTAGATGTGGCACATAGGCATGAATATGGGGCATTCAGTGTGGAAAGAAATCACTATAGAATTGTAAGTGATCTAGGGAGACAAGTTTGCTAAGCATTACACTAGGTGGAAGTGCCCCCATGACTGTCGACGATGCTACACAGATTAGCGTTAAAATGCGGTGAACACGCCAATCACTTCATGTCCCTTATTTTTAACATTAATTTAGCTATGCAATGGTTATCATACCAACATCAGCCATGATAGCAATATCAGCGCATATATATATATATATATATATATATATATATATATATATATATATATATATATATTTCATTGAAAACGACAGATAGGTGCTTTACTTGGTGTTTTAGACAATTTCTCATGCGATCTAATAATTCTTTTCTTTTTGGATGATAAATTATATAAAAACTGTCCGAATGTTCTTTTTATCCGAGCGCTTTCGGATATACATTTAGCCATTTCAAGGATTATATTTTAACTGTTAAAATAAGAAATAAATAAATTTATAAACAGGATAAATGCAGAATTAAGAATATTATTAAAAAAATGCATATCACCAGTTGACAATAGCAAAAAAATTAGATTAATTATTTATTACAAAAAATTTAAAATCTCTAACGTTATTGTTAAAAATAAATATTCACCTCCTCGAACAAAATTAAATAGGACAAATATTATTTAAATGCCCATTAAGGCATAGTATTCCTGATTGTTGTGGTAGGATCCACCTAATCTGCATAGGTGACTACCGACGATATAAATAATGGTTGGTACCGGAAGACAGGGAGGGAATACAGAGATCCAGCTGGAGACTCTGCCCGACTGCGACTTAGTCAACACATTCTCCAGGAACGGTCTTCCCAGAAATATACAGAAATACTATATGTAAATATTGTGTACATTTTCTTGTTATAATACATTCTTGTTCTAAGTACATTTTGTGTTGCATTATTATTCCATGCATTAGGCGAGATTCAACAATGAGTCAAGACTCAACACTGATCAATCAAAATTCGTAAATAATTATATAGGCCACACTACAACATGTTTGACACGAAGACTCACTCTACATCTTTCTGACCATAGCTCAATTAGATCTCATTTAAATATTCATGGGGACCTACCGGACACTATTCGTAACATACTTGTTGACAACACTAATATAATAGCATCATCTACATCAAGAAAAGGCTAAAAATAATGGAAGCCTTATTAATGAAAACAAAAAAAAACAACACTTAATAATATTAACTTTGAACATGGACATAATATCTCGACCGTGTTTTGAAAGATGAAAACATTTTATGAAACATACATACAACAAATTATTTCTTATTTTAACATTTAAAATATAATCCTTGAAAATGGCTAAATGTATAGCCGAAAGCGCTCGGATAAAAAGAACATTCAGACAGTTTTTATATAATTTATCACCCAAAAAGAAAAAAATTATTAGATCACATGAGAAATTGTATGAAAAACTAAATAAAAGCACCTTGTCTGTCGTTTTCAATGAAATGTGCATTAAGGAAGGATTGCTGCCTAAACACACAAAGATATATATATATATATATATATATATATATATACACACACACACACACACACACACACACACACACATATATATATATATATATATATATATATATATATATATATATATATATATATATACCACTTCTGTTTTGAATATCAGTGCCCTCTTCTTGAGACATGGCTAAAATTAAGAATTCAGCGTTAGTAAGGAAGTTCATTCAAAAAATCCTATTGCCAATTATCATATCCCAAAATATGACAAACTCTTTTACTTGCTGACACCTCATTCGTATAAGCTTAGGGTCGCCCTTCTGACAACATGCTGTTCGCCAGCCTTCCTGAAATATCCAGATTCGCCCTGCAACTTGTATAACACACAATGAAAATCAAACATTCAATACTTTCCAATTTTTTCGGCATTTGGAGAGTGCGAACAATTTGTTTGGTGTAGGTTCCTAACCGCCCCAGGGTGGGCCATCTTGAAGTTTTAGGTACATTTGGAACTCCGACAGATGCAAATAATACTTTGGTACTCAAGTGGATTCTCACGCATCTCTATTTCCAAAATGGCTTCCATTCATCAAGTAAGAAGTCTGTTCCTTTTGTCGACACTTTGAAAGAATGTAGTTGAGTTCTAGACGAATTTCTTGATAGCATGGCGGTCGCTTTTTTTTTTTGTCGAACATTTCAACAATATTCGCCTTTTCATTGTTGCTCAAAAATGTTTTACGGACCAATTTGCGAATAATTTAGAAGGTTAGAAAAGAAGGGGTATCATCAAATTGGATATCATTTGTTTCTTACTACGCAGAACTACTCTTTATTAGACATGCAAGTGCGGCTAAACATTTTATAAACTTGTTGCCAATATATTCAGTTAACAAGAGGATAATTTAAGAAAAAAGATCTGAATATAGTTGCACGCACTACATATCGAGTATAGAATTATAATATTTTGCCGTATCTCGTACTATAATTGAGACTGGGTACCCTAACTAGAATTATATTGAAGGTTCACTGCTGTATTAATTGTAATATTACTACTGCGTGTTTTAAAATATGCTGTGTAGAATCTTGTAAAGAATAACGCACTGATTATTTATTACTAAGTATCAAATTAATTTTAGCATCTCTAGAGTAAATAAGATCTTTGTTTTTGATATCCTTATTTGGTAGTGGGAGTAAAGCTTGGAAGTCTATCCCCGTGTTTATTTTCACTTTGTTTTTCGGAGGTGCTAATATAAGACGAATTGATTGTAAATACAGTACAACGATGCATACGTAAACAGTATAAAGTGTTGAGCAGTAAATTGGAGATGTGTTGTCTCGTCTTACAGCCACAATAAGAACAACAGTGTTTCTTTTCATCAGCTTGCATGATTGTAAATTGTGTTTGTTAGGTGGAGTTGCAGTTGAAAAAAAACGTGTAGATATCACATCAAAATATAACCGGAAATTTCTCAAGTTAAGGTTTTTATCACTTCATCAATACAGCGAATTTGAATTGTCAGTTTATACACACACACACACACACACACACACACATATATATATATATATATATATATATATATATATATATATATGTATGTATGTATCCATCGACAGGAATCGAACCTATATCATACTTAAATATTTGTATTTATAAACATAACGTATAAACAGAAAATATATTAAAAGTAATTGTCGGAGAGTCCATTTCATAATATATGATGTCCTTTGTTTACATAAAGATACGCCTCGAGCAGATATGACGGTTATCATGGGACGCACACACATATATGTATTTGTGTGAGTGGGTAGGTGTGGATGTATTCGTGTTAGTAGGACATAGAATCCGAACCAAAAAGGTAAATATGCAATATGGAAACGCTTTTTATTCACCACGCGTTTCAACTTCATGTGATAGGTGTCTTAGGTCAGTTGGGCACCGTCTGTGAGCAAAAGACCACATTGATGCAATACACTCTGCCAGAAATTTGAAATCGATATGCTGTATTGTTTGGCATTAGCGCCGTAAGCGTCAAGAGGGTGGCCGATGGAAGGCTTGATGTCTGGTAATGGGACAATATACCCCATACCACACAAGCAGGAGACCAAGTCATGGCTGCCAGACAATTTCTGCGACTACATCACCCCTTACATCTGGCCAGCTAACTTCCCAAACTGAGCGAGAAACCAAGAAAACTCATTGTAATACCAAAGATGAACTGAAAGCAAGGATTGTGGCAGTATTCTCCAGCTTAAATAAGGAACACGTCCAGAAAAGCCGCAGAAGATTCCGAAGACGTCTAGACGTCGTGGTTGAAGCCAATGGCGATTCCTTTGAATAAATTTACTCTTTAATATTTTATGGTATATTTGTGTATTTTCGGTACATATACCTGTTAAAATAAGATGTCTGTTAATTTCAATGTTGCGTAAATTGGACGTCAATTTATACATCGCACACTGTATATTGATTTTTGTAGGGATTCCTGACATGTAATGGAGAAAAGTCTACATTGGAAACATGTTTAAATTCTGGTGCTGGTCTCCATACTGAAAAATGTATCAACCGAATTGAAGTGCGGATGAAGAAAGATTTTATTGAATCAGTTGCGACTCATTGGTCTTCTGATTAATTTATCAGTGCTTGTTTGTCACAAGCTTCGCTAAAATGTTACATTAGGTGTCATGTACTGATTATAAATGTTTCCGTCAGCAGTGGGACTTTGTGTAACTTGTGTCCTAAGCCACAATGTCAGAACAAGGCTTGTCTACCAGGCATGATTAATACCAATTTCGAACATACGAATGATGTTTTTTTAAGCATTTCACCACAAGCAAGGCGACGGTGCCATTAGCATGCAAGGGGTTACACAGAGTGAAAGTAAGGGTAAAATGTTTGAGGAAAGGAGAAAGAGAAGGACGAGGATCTAGATGAAGGCATCAGAAAGATGTCTAGTGACATTACATTTGCCCATTTAAATATTATAGCTATCAGAGAAGCAAGTAAGAGGAAGGGAATTCCACTGTGGGGAAGTGTGAGAGAAGAAGCTGTTGGAGTAGAAGAGGCGGTGACATTTAACTTTCGACAGTGAAAGGATGGGGCCGAGAATCCAATCTAGCAAATTCATGCGGTTGAGGCACCAGTGAAATTAGCTCGTCAGCTTTTTTGGTTTTAAAAGTCAGGACATGAGGAAATACCAACTGCGGATAACTAGTTATGGACCGCAGATAGTTGCAATGGAATGGACAGCCATTACGTATTAGAGGTATCTAGACAGCAATTGTTCATTCCAACAAGTGCTAAAGCAAAAAAACAAAAGGCCCCTTTCTAACTTGCATTAGCACGGTTGACGATAACCTTCTGGAGATCGAATCGTAGCCCCTTCTCTGGTTGGTATTCCCTACTGACACGAAATGGAAACATTTTATCGAAATTGCTCTGTCTACTGCTATAAAAGTGGGCTTATTATGTTGTGCTAGAATATTTTTCTCTTCAAAATCTATCTTACATATTCATGTCTACCATTCGTACTTATTTTGAATATTGCTACCACATAGGGTGTGATGTCCCTGCTATATATTCAGAGATTATTGATAAAATCCAGAGAAGAATCTGCTATATAACTGGCATCTCAGCATCAGTTATTTTACCGCCACTGTTACTTCGCTTCGCTGTGTCTTTTCTGTAAATTATTTAATGGTAATTGTTCTGCTTATCTCCCTTTGTGGAACATAGACTTTATGAATTTAAACGTAGGACTACATTGGCAGCAAGCTATCATCAATTTACTGTTCAATTGGTTATATACACAAGTAAGTTCTATGATAACATTTTTTATCTCACTTCTAGCTTATGGAACGTTCTTTATACTCTAAGTTATCCAGACAGCTGTGATATTCAAAATTTAAATTCAATGTCAATTGTTATCTAATATATTCTTCATATTGTTATCTACTATATTCTTTATTCTTGGTCTTTTTTTGTTTTCACTCCTTAATAATATTATTTCTTTTTCTTATTCTTCCGCACTTAGTAACACCTAGTATCTTAGTGGCTTTTCTTCCTTGCTTGGATGAAATTATTTTTTTTAAATATTTCAGGGGTTTTTTTCGGGGTTTTTTTCGGATATCATATCTTGTGGATTGGTGATGTAAACGAACGGTTATGTCTTCCTGTTTGTTCTTCCGAAGATTTTGAGCTTTCCACTCGCATTAGTCAAGTATCCCGAAAGAAAGGTAAAAATAAAAAGGTAAAATTTAAAGTCCATTTACAGCTTTGGATTCTGCGTTGTGTGCATTTGTGCTGTCACTTGATAAGGGTGTTATATTTTTAATTTTTCGACTCGATGTCGCGAGAACGTGGCATAGTGTGAATTTATCATCAGAGATAGAGGAATTTAAAATTCAGGTCATTTTATGAATTCCGACATGATGGATTTGAATTCCTTTGCCGGAAAAAAAGATTAATCTGGCGTTCACTGAGATTACGTCGAAATTTAAAACCAAAAAAAAAAAAGGTTTTAAAAGTTCTACTGGCAATTAAAAGAATCATACGTTTATTCGAGATTGGTATTAATCAGACCCGGTTAAACAAGCTTTCTTCTGATATTATGGCTTAAGACACAAGCTACAATTCAAAGACCTACTGTTGACGGTAGCATTTGTAGTCAGTAAATGACAAGTAATGTGACATTTTACCGATGCTTGAGATAAGCAGGCCCTGACAAATTCTTCACAGGATCAATCAGTCGCAGCTGATTGAATAAAATCTTTTTTCATACGCACCTTTTACATCAATTCGATTGATACATTTTTCAGTATGGAGACCAGCACCAGAATGTAAAAATGTTTCCAATGGATAAATTGTCGTCTAAATGACGCAAAATTTAAAATGACACTGGCATCTCATTTTAACTAATATTTCTAATCTGGTGTCGCGGGGACATGGCATAGTGCGAATTTATCTTCAGAGATGGAGGAATTTAAAATTCAGGTCATTTTATGAATTCCGACATGATGGATTTGAATTCCTTTGCCGGAAAAAAAGATTAATCTGGCGTTCACTGAGATTACGTCGAAATTTATTTGTATTATTTCAACTTACATAGACATACAAAATAAACTGTTCACTCAACTAACTGCACTGCATACCACAAAACAGACATTGAATTCTATCTAATTTCATTTCTTTTTTGGTAATGTTCGAAGCCAGTTGTAAGCTCGGAAACATAACAAGAACTGACAGGAAATGTAGACAGATCCTTTGCATCTACAACCTCAAGAAACGAGAATCCAATACACGGACAAGAAAAACTTTTATTGTTCAAATATACACTTGTGTATATATAATTGTGTATTTAGGCAGCAATCCCACTTTTATTCATGTTTCGCTAAATAACAAGGTACTGCGATTAAACTTTTTATTTAATAATCTTTCTTGTATTAGTACAAGTGTTTTCTTTTCTGGACACAAAATGTGTAAAAACTATTTAAAAGTTCTGCATATCCGAGGGCTTTGGGCTATATTTTTAGCCATTATCAAGGATGATTTTATTTTTACTTTTAACTGAATGTATTGGTTGTGTAATCTATGTATTTAGAGTTATAGGATGTCTTATTTTCCGAATACGGTCATCAAATTGTGGCTGTGTTCAGAGTTAATGTTATTGTTTGTTTTATTATTAGGGCTTTCATTATTTTGTTATATACTTTTTTGCAGGTCGATGAGGTTATTATGCTTGCATGTTCAACTAGTATGTTTTGGATGGTGCCTGGTAGGTTTCATTCATGTGTGTTTAGATTAGTCCTAATGGAACTATGATTAGATAGGTGTAACGTAAGTCGTTTGAATAAGCTTGTAGCAGTGTCACCGATGTAATTATTTATGTGTTTGGTGTGATCAGGAATACAGCACATTGAGGGGCATCTGAACTCGTAAATACTTGTTTTTTTTTTGTAGTTTTGACTTTGCAGGAGCGTTATTATATTTTATGATAATATTAGCTGCTTTATTTTTTTCTAATAGATAATTAAGTCAATTTTCTTGTTCGTATAGACTAGGGTAGTGTATTTCTTTATGGTATTTTTAAGTGAAAATTCATCTTGCTTACCGTTGGCTGGTATTTGACTTTTGTAGATTATGTTAATATTATTGTTTTGTCTGTGTTTCCAGTATCGTTATTAGTTACGTTGAGAGGAAATAGTATAATCTGGTGGTCGATGAGATAGATAGATAGATAGATAGATAGATAGATAGATAGATAGATAGATAGATAGATAGATAGATGCATATGTAGGGTCTTGTGTATATGGTTAACAGATTTTGGTTCTCAATGTCAAATCTCTGAAATTTAATATTCATCGAAATTAAAAATACAATTAATGGTTGAAAATGCTTTATCTTCAAATATGACGCCGAGATAATGGTAGAATGAAGGATGAGTTTAATATCTTCTGTTAGATCTTGCACAAGTCTTTAGGTTTTCGTAGTTCCATATATTCCAGAATCCGGTATAATAAGCCAGATATTATTGACGCAAGTGTTCGAGACTCGTCGATGGCCTACACTTTAATTTTCTAACCATGCTTTATACTTGATGCCATAGTTTTATTGTCTGGATGAGGACGGAATAAAATGCAAATAAAACATTGATCTACTTAAAAGTCAATAATAATAATAAGGAACTAGACCAAGATGATACATACAAATAATTAGGAATTAATGAGAGACAGAATACAACATTCAATTATGAAGAAAAAGATCAAAAGATATTATAGGAGAGTGCGTATAATACTAGAAAGCGAAATTGAAGGCTACCAACACCTTAGCTATCTCCTTAGTAACATAAAGCTTCAACATTATTAAATGGAAGTTGAATGACATTAAATGATTGGACTCTGAGGAGAAAAATGCTTACCCAAATGAGGAAGCACCACCTGAAATCAGATGTTGATAGGCTGTATATTCAAAGAGCTTTAGGACGCCGAAGTCTAATCCGACTTGAACTAACTCTAAAAACTACAAAATCGAATTGGAAGCATACCTCACAAAAAACCAATGACACTCTCCAACAAATAGTAAAACACCAATCTACTCCATCAACAAAGAATCTACACTCTTCAAGAAACAGCTTAATATAACCGAATAAAAAAAGCGAATACCATCTATGCCAAACGAGTAAAACGGAAAGAAAAATAATTTGGCCAAATGAATTTACAAAAAAAAACAAAAAAACTGAGAGGACAAGGCCGTTCCTGGTAAATACCTAAAAAGAACAAAAGAAGCAGGCGTGGACCAACAGAAAACACATCAGTGGCTTAGTAGCAGAGGGTGGAACGCTGAGGCATAGGGTGTAATTATTTAATTATTGCAGCTCAGCACCAAAACCTCGCAGCAAGATCCTATCACTGTCATATAGTCGAGAATGGAACTAACCCGTAATACAGGATCTGCTGAAAATACGAAACAGACGACCATATTATCTCAGAATGTCCGGAACTAGCAAAAAATGAACAGACATAAAAGGTAGCGGCATAATGCAATGGAAGATATGCAGGAAGCACAAAATCGAAACCACTGAGAGATGGTATGAGCACCAACCAGACACACTTAGCCAAAATAACGATGTAACTATCCTCTGGGAAATGCAAATTCAAACTGACAGGCAAGGAAATGCCAATAAACCTGATATTATCATAAATGACAAGAAATTCAGGAAGTGTATGCTTACTGACATCACAGTACCATATGAGAGTAACACCTCCATGAAAATTATCGAGAAATTCTCCAAATACAAGGACCTAGAGATATTCAAAAAGCTGTCAAAATACAAGGACCTTGAAATAGAAATCACAAAAATGTGGCACATGGGAACATCAACAATCCCTGTTGTAGTTAGAGCCTTAGGATTGGTTGGAAAAGATTCCAATAGACTGGTTGAAGGGATCCCCGGAAGTCTATGCCTCAAAGAGATACAAAAAATTATACTGACAAGTACAGCTCACACTTTACGAAGGGCTTTATCTATGTAATTTTTTTTCAGTGGAAAGTGTCATGATACCATTTCTAACCTTAGGTCTCTGGGCGGGACTCGGAAAGAAATGTGTAAACGCCAGATATCAAAGGAAATAATAATAATAATAATAATAATAATAATAATTAGAAGAAGAAGAAGAAGAAGAAGAAGAAGAAGAAGAAGAAGAAGAAGAAGAAGAAGAAGAAGAAGAAGAAGAAGAAGAAGAAGGAGGAGGAGGAGGAGGAGGAGGAGAAGAAGAAGAAGAAGAAGAAGAAGAAGAAGAAGAAGAAGAAGAAGAAGAAGAAGAAGAAGAAATGCCCTGGTAATAAAACGGCGTCGTCAATTAAGATGGACTGCAATAAATATCCCGTTCATTACCAGAGAACCGCTGGAATTTAACCATTTCGACATGACCTATAGGGTCTGACTCAGTGTGCCTCTGTTTATGAGCGTAAATAGTCAGGGAAAACCAAGAGAGGGTTGTTTTATTTTTGAATGGTGAGGAAGCTGAGGTGATTGGGGAGATATGTTGAGATACTTGCGAGCTTCCTAAATCGAACACAGCCTAAGCAGACTGGGTTACTCGAAACTAAAGTTATTACTTATTATGTCCCACCTGCAAGACGGAGTGGGGTTTGGTTCAAAGCCTGCCACCAAATCGAGCACATTTGGCTATGACTGATATGTCCGTTAAACAGCAGATATCAATCATAGTCATGATGGTACATTGGGCTTATTAAATTTACCCTGTATCATTTTGATGGCGTGCTTGTATCTCAATCAATCAATAATAATAATGTTCGATATTGATTGGTCTATAAAAGAATTTAAATAAAGGAAACTATTTAATCCACCATTCAATTAAGAGGTATTATTTTTCAATGAATTCTCTCTGCACAAACCACTAATTTCGCTTTTCTTTTGTTGACGAGAAATTTGTCTAAATTAATATCAATGATTCTAGATGACTCGGACAGCGTAACACAAAAGCTTATATCTTTTATGAAATGTAACAAAATGCATCATACGGCCTTTAAAAACATTAGGTCACAATAATCATATTAATAAGAATAAAAGGAAAGAAATAAAACACAAATGACGTTAATTAAGCCGAAAGGAACAACAAAACCCGAACGAGAATAATTTTCATTCGACAGAAATGTTTTAACGAATAGAAGAATTACAGAAAATGCTTTCAAGAGGTAAAAAAAAGATAAGAAAAGACAAAATTAAATTAGATTGGATCTTTGAAATTTGATAATTTCACAGAATCGAATGACAGAACAGTGTAATGGTGTAATCATCGCATATTATCTGATTTCAAAATGACACTAACAGTAACAATGATTAACCTAATGACGACCAACGATGTTGTTAAAGTTTATTTTTCTAATACAAATTTCTACGTCGATTGATGTAGAAATTCTTCTGGCCTCTCAAGAAAATGCTGAGATAAAAATTAAAACATCATGCTTCACTCTAATTAAAATGAATTTGGGTGAAAACCAATATAGAGAGATAGTGACAAATTTACGTATATATATATATATATATATATATATATATATATATATATATATATATATATGTGTGTGTGTGTGTGTATCGTTATCTCATATATATATATATATATATATATATATATATGCATGCTTGTTTGAGTATATATATATATATATATATATATATATATATATATATATATATATATATATATATATGAGATAACGACATATATATATGGTTTACAAATTCAAGTGCCCTTTGGGATATTGTATCTCCAACGAATTAAATAATATTTATGTTGATCACACCACAAACTCGCTTTCACGACTCTTGACACTACATTTGAATGATAACTCTAACATTTGTAGGCATTTAAAACAACATGCCTGGCCGCGTACACAATTCCGGAAAATCCTTGTTGACAACACAACTATACTTAAACATGAAAACAATAAACAAAAACTAAAAATTCTTGAAGCTATATACATAAAACAGTTGAAACCTAACCTGAACAAAATAAACTATGAAATCTCTACAAACATTCTTAAATGCCTATAATTGGTAACAGAAGCCATTGGTTTATACCAACGGCTTCCCATACTTAATACTTCTCGTTTTCATTCTCGCCTGGTTTTGTGTGGCGTCATGAGCTGCGGTGCTATTTTCGCTTCCAGCGTCTTATATGCACGTGTTTATCGTTGTTTGGAAATCATCCATCTAAACAGAAACAGACTATCATCAATTTCTCGTTCGTGTATTGCTTAATATATTGAACTCTAATTGTCATCTTTGATAATAGCTATGTAAGCCGAAATCTTAGATTGGATTAAAAAATATGTTGTCAATATTGTGATTTTCTTCGTTTAATGATAATGTTATTAAGCTTATCAGACGATATGAAAAGAATTTACATAAAATAAATAGACAACACTTGTCTATATTATTTAATGAAACATGTATGAATATATACAGTGTAACCCGGATATAAGAGAAACTCGGATATAAGAGAGATTTTATCTGGTCCCAAATTAGAGCCTGTGTTAAGAAAATAAAATAGACCAAACCCGGATATTAGAAAAACCCGGAAATACTTATTAGTTAGAATAAATTCTATTTTAGTCAAAGCCCAACATTAAAGCAATAAATAATTATTATAACCTTAGTTCGTTGTCAAGTTTTTTTAATTCTCGTATACTTGTATTTTGATTGGTCATTCCAGCTTATGTAACAGCGTTTCCCATTGCGGTGGGTGGTTAATTGATTTGAACCTTTTAAAATCCTTTATTCTACATTGAACATCATCACTTGATAAGACACCAAAAGTGTTGAAACAAAATGGCCTTTTTTGTAGTGATTTTATATCATATTTATGTTATAATTTTCGAATGAATAATTGTATTTGGTCTACTCTGTATTGAACACTCTTTTAGGAATAGTATTTGTAGGTTATTGGAATTTATTCCGTATTCATCAATCCTATACTTGGGTGTATATATTTATATATATATATATATATATATATATATATATATATATATATGCCATAATATATATGCCATAATATATATATATATATATATATATATATATATATATATATATATATATATATATATATATATATATACCCAAGTCTAGGATTGGTGTATACGGAATAAATTCCAATAACCTAACCAACAATTACTATTCTTGAAAGAGTGCTCAATACAGAGTAGAGCATATATAATTGTTTATATAAAAATTATAACATAAATATGTTATAAAATCACTGCAAAAATAGCCATTTTGTTTCAACACCGCCGGTGTCTTATCATGTACTGATGTTGAAACCCTTTATTCTAAATTCAACATTATCACTTGATAAGACACCGGAGGTGTTGAAACAAAATGGCTATTTTTGTAGTGATTTTATAACATATTTATGTTACAATTTTAAATAAACAATTATATATATATATATATATATATATATATATATATATATATATATATATATATATATATATATACATAATACCTAAAACATTGATGCTGGTCTTCGGGCTTCTGAAGCCATAGAGATTAATGGTATTAACAGACTCGAATTGAGTTCACGATTGTTGATTGCATTGAATTCTAACTGACATTGAAGCGAAGCTCATTTTTGAAGCAAAAGTTTTCAACGTTGACTTTTCCTTTTTAAAATTATTCATTCTAAAATTAAATATGGTCTTAGACTTGTATTTAAATATTTTCTCCCTTATCCTTCATCTAATTTTTGAACTGAAGCATTTTAGAGTAGAGACGAGATGGGCGTGGGTTTGAAAAGTTACAAATTACGTGTAATGCACTATTATTTCTAGCCTAGGTTTAATGTCAGCAATTTCCTTCCGCTACTCTTCTTCGGCGTTAACACGATCAAGATTTACATGCAAATACCAGGGATTCAATCTTCTTTGTGAAGTCAACCGGAGCAAATCCACGCATTCATTTAGGACCTTAAAACAACGCTTTATTTAAAGACACAAACGTGTCTGGTGTATTTGTAATCTCATCTGAACACTGGTGAAGAGGATCTCATTTACCACCGTGTAGAAGCTATTACGGCCATATGACATTGAGTCACCGTTTCACGGCCGTTAAGTAAAATCTAGCGTGGTCATTATCTAGAGAGACGACCGCTTGAGAATGTCAGGTGCTATATGCTTGGATGCGCGGTGTTTCTAATGGATAACAGCTCGGAATGAGAAACTGAAGAACCGAGTTCGAATTCCAGTCTAGATCGTTACATTCACTTACATACCAAATACCCGTGAGGAAAGTATGAATCCCTTTATCGACACCAGCTATGGGTTAATAGCAGGAAAGACTGGGTACTATAGACTTGATAGGCAACCAGTCTACTGCAAAAGTAACGGCAGCCTACTGTAGGAATTCTTTTGCCAAGTCAATTTGTGAACCGAAAAAGACATGATCGACCAAGCACGCATCCCAGATTCCTACGAAGTAAGGAAGGAAGGAAGTTAGGAATTAATGAACGAAGGAAAACGGAAGAGAATAAGGACGGGAGTGAAGGAAGGAAGGAAGGAAGGAAGGAAGGAAGGAAGGAAGGAAGGAAGGAAAGACAGAAGTAAGGGAGAAAGGAATGAACGAATAGAAGAAGGAAGGAAGGAATAAAGAAAGGAAGAAGGAAGGCAGGGAAGAAAGAAGGAAGGAAGGAATGCGGGAAGAAAGGAAAGGAAGAAGGAAGGAAGGGCAGAAAGAAGGAAGTGAAGCAGCAAAGAAGGAAGGAATGATGGAAAGGAAGGAATGATGGAAAGGAAGGAAGGAATGAATGAGGGAAAAGAAAGAAGGAAGGAAGGAAGAAGGAAGGAATGAGGGAAAGGAATAAGGAAGGAAGGAATGTCTGGAAGGAAGGAATAAGGGAAAGGAAGAAAGAAGGAATGAATGAGGGAAAAGAAAGAAGGAAGGAAGGAAGGAAGAAGGAAGGAAGGAATGAGGGAAAGGAATAAGGAAGGCAGGAAGGAATGTCGGAAAGGAAGGAAGGAAGGAATGAGGGAAATGAAGAAGGAAGGAAGGAATGAGGGAAAGGAAGGAAGGAAGGAATGAGGGAAAAGAAAGAAGGAAGGAAGGAAGAAGGAAGGAATGAGGGAAAGGAATAAGGAAGGAAGGAAGGAATGTCGGAAAGGAAGGAAGGAAGGAAGGAATAGGGGAAAGGAAGAAGGAAGGAATGAGGGAAAAGAAAGAAGAAAGGAAGAAGGAAGGAATGCGGGAAAGGAATGTCGGAAAGGAAGGAAGAAAGGAATGAGTGAAAGGAAGAAGGAAGGAAGGAAGGAAAGAATGAATGAGGGAAAAGAAGGAAGGAAGGAAGGAAGGAAGGAAGGAAGGAAGGAAGGAAGAAGGAAGGAATGACAGAAAGGAATAAGGAAGGAAGGAATGTCGGAAAGGAAGGAAGGAAAGAATGATGGAAAGGAAGAAGGAAGGAAGGAAGGAAGGAATGAGGGAAAGGAATAAGGAAGGAAGGAAGAAAGGGAAGGAAGCGAAGCAGGAAGGAAAGAAACGAGAAAAGGAAGAAGGAAGGAAAAAAGGAAAAAGGCAGCAAAGCATGTAGGAAGGAAGGAAGAAAGGGAAGAAAAAAAGAAAGAATGAAGGAATGGAAGAAGTACGAAAGGAAGGAAGATAGGAAGGAACGAAGGGAAGAAAGAAGGAATGAATGAATGACGGAAGGAAAGAAGGAAAGAAAGAAGGAAGAAATGCGGAAAGGAAGGAAAGAAGAAAAGAAATGAAATTAAGAAGGTAGAAAGAAAGGAAGGGAAGAAAGAAAGAAGTGAATCAGCAAGGAAAGAAGGAAGGAAGGAGGAAAAGGAAGGAAAAGTAAGGAATGGGGGAAAGGAATTAAAAAAAGGAAGGAATGACGGAAAGGAAGGAAGGAAGGAGGGAAAGGAAGGAGGGAAGGAAAGGAAGGAAGAAGGAAGGAAGGAGGGAAAGGAAGGAGGGAAGGAAAGAAGGAAAGGAAGGAAGAAGGAAGGAATGAGGGAAAGGAATAAGGAAGGAAGGGAAGGAAGTGAAGCAGGAAGGAAAGAAAGGAGAAAAAAAGAAGGAAGGAAAAAAGGAAGAAGGCAGCGAAGCATGTAGGAAGGAACGAAGGAAGGAACGAACGAACGAAGGGAAGAAAGAAGGAATGAATGAATGAATGACGGAAGGAAAGAAGGAAATAACGTAGGGAAGAAGGAAGGAAGGAAGGAATGAACTAAGGAAGATGGAAGGAAAGAAAGAAGGAAGGAATGCGGAAAGGAAGGAAAGGAGAAGGTAGAAAGAAAGGAAGGGAAAAAAGAAAGAAGTGAAGCAGCAAGGAAGGAAGGAAGGAAGGAAGGAATAAAAGAATGAAAGAAAGGAAAGAAGGAAGGAAAAATGAAGAAGGAAGCGAAGCATGTAGTAAAGAAGGAAGGGGAAGCAGGAAGGAAGATGGAAGGAAGGAAGTAAAAAAGTAAGGAAGGAAGTGGATAAGGAAGGAATGGAGGGAAGAAAGAAAAAATAAAGGAAGGGAAAAAGGACGGAAGAAAGAAAAGAAGAAACGAAGGGAAGAAAGAAGGAAGGAAGGAATGAAGTAAGGAAGGAACGTAGTGAAGAAGGAAGGTAGGAATGAACGAAGGAAGAATGAAGGAAAGAAAGAAGGAAGGAATGCGGAATGAAATGAAAGAAGGAAAGAAAGGAAAGGAAGAAGGTAGAAAGAAAGGAAGGGAAGAAAGAAAGAATTCAAGCAGCAAGGAAGGAAGAAAGGAAGGAAAGAAGGAAAGAATGAAAGAAAGGAAAGAAGGAAGGAATGCGGAAAGAAATGAAAGAAGGAAAGAAAGGAAAGGAAGAAGGTAGAAAGAAAGGAAGGGAAGCAGCAAGGAAGGAAGGAAGGAAGGAAGAAAGGAAGGAAGGAAGGAAAGAATTAAAGAAAGGAAAGAAGGAAGGGAAGAAGGAATGAAAGAAGGTAAGAAGGAAGGAAGCGAAGCATTAAGGAAGAAAGAAAAAGAAGAACGATGGAAAAAAGGAAGGCAAGAAAGAAGGAAGCGACGTAAGGAAGGAAGGAATTAGGAAGGGAGGGGATACTAATGAGATAAGCCATTTTCTGATCATAAATTACGGATATATAAAGAACAAACTGTTCACTGGCTCTAAAGCGATTTACACTTATTATTATCTGTGATATGTGTGGATTTTCGCACTTGAAATGCATGTTTCTCAATAAAGAGACAATGTACAATCTTAAATTGGTTGTTTCCAAATTCGATCACATTCGTGGTAGAAACAAATATCGATCATGCTTTGTGGGCCAATTGCTGAGTGGATATGATCTTAGCATTCTGAGCAAGAATATCATTATGGTCAATCCTCGTAGTGGTGATAATACATGGAAAGGCGATCACAGCATACAGCGCTGTTGAAAAATCCCTGTTAATTCAATAGTTGTGTTAACACGATGTTACGAGTCATCGTTAGCTTACTGGCTTTGTTCAACAGCTGATCACGCCAGATTATGAGTTCTCTCCCAGAAACTGTAAGGTTCAATCAGTATAATTGCAATATCAACTACAGGTTGGCTCTGTGGTTTTTGTTGAGACATAAATATGTCTGTACATCAGTGATTGGTAAGCGACTCGAGCAGACAATAGTACACCTCAACAAGCATCTATTATTTTTAACTGTGTTGACTAACCTGTGGAGTATACAACCACATTCTCACCTGTCTAGTTTTGACTAATATACTATGTGTATATATAATATTCAGTGGTTGACTTGGTATTCAAGTACACCATCGGAGATGTTAGTAGCTAATTAAAGAATATTTTCGTTTAATCATTCGTACCTTTGTTCTGGGAAAAATCATGATCCTCAAGATTCATTTCGTGTTGAAATTCCCAATTTGATGATTAATATTTTCTAACAGAATAGTTGATATAGTGTCAGGTAAACCTATTTGAGCTTACTTAAGCAAGAGGGACATAATGAATATGCAAATAATAATGTACACTTAACAACGTATTTTATAAAGCATAATCTTGGGTGGGTACATAGGCAATCTTGCGGTGTGAGGCACAGCATCCTGAGGAGACAACCAACGTCTGGAACGCTTGGGAGTTTCGTACAGAACCCACTTTTCATCACTGGTAAGCACTCGATTGAATAAGGATACGGTACGGTGGCGAGAAAGCAGAGATACGCAGGCTGCCATTCGTTGTCCCTTGTGGACCTCCAACAGCGTTTGCGGAAGCCACTTGCTCAGTTTGTACGTCTTACCTAAGCGGTGCAGGTGAAGTCTAACTGTTTGATCGGAAACGTTGAACTGTCTTGCAAGTTCACCACACGTTAGACTACTGTCCTCTTCAATGGCCACCTTCAGGACTCCGTCATCCAATACCTGTGGTCGTTCACTGCGAGGCTCATCATGGAGAGACAAATCTCCCGACTTGAATTTTCGAAACCAACGCCTTGCAGTACGTTCATCCACAGCACTATCCCCAAACGCTTGACATATGCGGCAACTGCTGATAAGCCCACTTTGAAGTCGTAAAGCAAACAGCTCCGAACGAGATCTCTAGACACTTCCATCCTTCTCACAGCTGTCCGGCTTATAACTGATGACCCGGCACGGTGCGAGTATTTTTTTATAATGTCTGATGTCCCTACTTCCGGCTGTTCCGGCTACACGCATTTCGTATATATTTCAACTTCATTCAATGACTAATCAAAAAACGGATAGAACTTTTTGGTTACTTTGTATTATATTATAATATATATATGTATATATTATGTTATATATATTATATTATAATATATATATTATATTATAATATATATATATTATATTATAATATATATGTATATTATATTATATTATATATATATATTATATTATAATACATATATATTATAATATAATATAATATAAATTATATTATATATATTATATTATGATATATATATATATTATATTATAATATAAACATATATTATATAAAATATATATATATATATTGTGTATATATATATATTATATTATATTATATTATAATATAATATATATATATATATATATATATATATATATATATATATATATATATATATATATATGTTTGTGTGTGTATGTCTAAGTGTTTTGCATTAGGTTTTGCTTTTTAAGTATATGTTGTATATTTGATTTCTTATGTATCCGTATACTTGGAAAGGGCAATCGCCCGATGACCAGGTCTTCATACTAATGGAACATTTTCCCATTTATAAGTACAGCAGTCTTTAAGAGAATCATTATAAGGTTAGGATTTCGGGACTAGCTGAACCATATTAATAGTTTTGCG
>OZ038476.1:22290213-22302713 GCA_964036315.1 Acanthosepion esculentum | reverse complement strand
TTCAGATGTAAGGTGTGATCTGATAGCAGAAATTGTTTGACAGCCATGACTGAGTTCTGCGTGCTTTCTTCCTGTCCTCCATCTCTCAACGGTCCTGTGAGTATTAAATTTCCCAAGATTTTTTTCTTTTTTTTTTTTTTTTATAACGTGTCCCAGAAATTTCAATTGTCTTTTTTTTCTGGTCGTAAGTCTGAGTTACATTTTACTTGTCACTTCTTTTAGGACATTTTAGTTGCTCACGTTTTCTTTTCGTGGTACTCCCAGCATGCGTCAGTTAAAGTACGTTCCTGTCGTTTTGTATCTCTCCTGCTTCTGTATGAAATTGTCCAGGACTCTTCGCCATGCAAGAAGAGTGATATAACATAGCAGTTCTGTACTTTTTTTTCTTTTCCTGTGTCTTCCGACTTAATTTCTGAAATATATCATTCGCTATTCTGTTGAGTCTTCTGGACTCATGTTACATTTTTCATCGTCTATGTCGTCCCTACCCAGATAGGTACAGTTCTGTCCCTGATTCTTATATCCCAAACTAATATACAGACTCACGCACGCATAGTTCCATACGCATCACTTAAATTCTCACAGACATTCAGTCTCGGTAAACTAGCAGAAATTTTTTAAAAAGTATCAATAAACACAAAAATCCATAATAATTTATCAAATGCATTAGTTATATGTAGAAATTAATTCAACCACAATTTCGATCTAAAAAATGCCACGCGGAGAAAAAGAGAAAGTAACTAACTTAAACGGAAAATTCTTGACAGTGCTGTTATCGAATCTTACCAAAATATAAATTAGCGTGTCGGATTTTTTTCAAATATCTCCTTTCTTTTTATGAAGCTCAAATATATGACTAAAAAAATGTTAAACTATTAAGCGAAACAGGTAAATCCAAAATCTTCTGTTATATAAAATATATGATGCAAAAATGAATTAGCCAATATAAATTAGTATCAATAATAATTACCTTTTAAAAAAAATTGACATAAATAAGAACACTTACTCACTTTTGTTTACATTAAACTACATTACTTAGCGTCGTCCATAATTTACTTTAAATTTCAGATATACTGAAGTAAATTTATGAGCGTTCTGTAATATAAATTAATAATTTTACTTCTGCAAAATAAAATCCTTGAATTTACCTTAATAGCGTCCATCAAGGACGAAACACGTCGGAGAAGGAAAGTTTGTCTTTTTCATTTATTCACACACATACAAACACACATACAAACACATATACACACACACATACATACATACACACACATATATATATATATACATACATATATATATACATATATATATATATATATATATATATATATATATATATATATATATATATATATATATATATATTTGTATGTATTTGTGTGGATGTGTGCGTTATGTATACATGTATCTATTTGATTTTGATGTACCAAACTAACATACACACACATGCATACGCATATATCCATATAGACACATTTATACTCGCATACATACATAGAATATATATATATACACACACAAACACACATAGGCATATACTCGCATTCTCACATTCGCAAACGCTTAGATTTATAAACAAATATTCATGCATTCACACACACAGACACACACTCAGACACATACACACACACACACACACACACACACACACATATATATATATATATATATATATATATATATATTTGTGTGTATGTGTGCATTATGTATGCATGTATCTCTTTGATTTTGATGTCCCAAGCTAACATACACATACATGCACACGCATATATCTATATACAGACATTTATACTCGCATACATACAAATATATACACACACACACATGGGCATATACTCGCATTCTCACATTCACAAACGCTTAGATTTATAAACAAATATTCATGCAGTAACACGCACAGACATATATATATATATATATATATATATATATATATATGCAGAATCAGTTGTATTCTTAATTAAACACGCTCACATGTAGCAGACACTCTCAATTACACAGATAATGAAAGAGTCGCAAAGTTTGAAAAGAAAGCAACTTACACACATAGAGAGAGAGAGAGAGTGGGGAGTGAGCTGAAGAAAATGTCGGATTCTATTTGTCACCTAAAGTTAATTATTTGGAAAATGTCTGTTATGGACTCCTGAATATTTTAAGTAAATGCAATGATTGATAAAGACAGTGGAGACAATGCTAGTGTACTTTTCGTTCGATCCTCTTCTGTACGTATATGTATCGGCATTAGAATGTAAAACGTTGATATGTAAATACAATATCTTTTGGAATTCTTGCAAAAACTTGGCGACAATCGTCAGTTATAAGCTGACATTTATATGCTTGGTCCTCTCTTTCCAATTAACTGCATTGAATATGTCGTCAGTATTTATTTTATTCGTCAATCCAAATCTGTTGATAGAATCATGCGCGAGAATTCAACATTGCCGCTGATTGGATTTATTTATTTGTTCATTCGTTGAAGGCGACATTCAAACAACGGCCAGGGAAAAAAACGTTCACAGAATTGCTTGAGGAACACGTTAAGCGTGGCTATTCGGAAAGTACATAAAATCCTGATGCAACACAAGATCTATATAAACAGACAAAAATATATATACGTCTATATCACTGAGATGAGGTAATATCATTTCTTGCATTATTCGGACTGTTATTCTCATCTACATTTCAAATGTATATATTTTACTCCGGCCTTCCTCAGGTGATTTTATTTCGTCCACCGAGGTAGACTGTACTAGCTCCACGTGCCATGCCTTTTCTACTAGTCTCAGTTATTTCCCTTTAACTCACCTCCCTTTTGGTTCGCTACTGCCGTAGCCTAGTATTGAACTCACAACACTTTGGGGCTAGTCACAGTATTTAACTAACGTCTTTATCCAGTGGGTCATCAGCCCACGAATTTTTGGGACTTATAAACTTAATACTCAGCAATCATTCTTTTTACCTATACTCATATTGCAATTATTTTTTTGTTGTTATTAATTCGTTTTTTACCAGAGCTTATATTGCAATTTTTGTTGGTATTCATTGCTTTTCACTAGCACTCCTTATTATTGAATAATACCATATGGCAACCAAGGCCGGAGCGTACAACAGCCGAAACGTTGTGAATATGGTAATGAAGATGAAGAAAATAGTCTGAATAATGCAAATAATGCAAGTATATATATATATATATATATATATATATATATATATATATATATATATACTTGCATTATTTGCATTATTCAGACTATATATATATATATATATATATATATATATATATATATATATATATATATATATATATATATACTTGCATTATTTGCATTATTCAGACTATATATATATTTAGGCAGAAATTTTTCATTGATGCATGTTTCATTAAATAATATAGACAAGTTTTGTCTATTTATTTTAAGTAAGTTCCTTTCATATTGTCTGAATATCATTGAAAGACGAAAGGAAAACATGTATCAATATGGTGATTTCCTTTCGTCTTTCAATGATAA
This sequence comes from Acanthosepion esculentum, assembly GCA_964036315.1. Lineage (NCBI taxonomy): Eukaryota > Metazoa > Mollusca > Cephalopoda > Sepiida > Sepiidae > Acanthosepion > Acanthosepion esculentum. Next base: position 22,299,198 of record OZ038476.1, on the reverse strand, counting down.
TGTTATTAAGTTATCAGACAATATTAAATGAACTTACTTAAAATAAATAGACAAAACTTGTCTATATTATTTAATGAAACGTGCATCAATATATATATATATATATATATATATATATATATATATATATATATATATATATATATATATATATATATAAAATCAACGGTAAAAATTATACATCGGGTGTTAAAAACCTTTTCATGATGTTAAGCACATTTACCCATAAATAAAACATGCCTTAAAGCTATATTTTATTATATACTAAGTATGACTAAAACGTATTGGAATTGTTGTTATGGTAACGAAGATAAACTATGCAAAATGAAACAGCCTGTCACAGATTGACCTTGAACTCTGTCGCGCATGCTCACTAAGTTATATCTCGCTCGCTTCCATTTTTTATACAATCAGTGTGGCATCTGGCGCCGACGCTGGCATCAATACCTAAGACCAAACCCAAAACTACATCACAGACTGCAACTATGGGCAATTTTCTTTCATTTTATTCTACGAGAGACAGTATTTGTAGTATCATCTCAAGGAGATGATCATGGTTGTCTAGCCATCTTCGCGTGCTGGCTTAACTCATTGAGGGATCTGGGTGGTGGGCCATCTTTACTTTTGTAATTCTTTCAGTAGGCTCTGTGTCTGCGCGCCTTTTTTTGGATCTTATATCAAAGCAAATGTATCCTATGCACACGGGACTCGAATTCGCACCTCTAAATTCAAGTCATCAGAAGAGAAAATAATGACATAATCTACATGCTGAGCTTCCTGTTTTCTCCAAAAACTGTTCAGAAGCAAATGCCCATCAGTCCTAGGAAAAACAATAAAAGGTCAATGGAGTCGTCTTCTTCTTCTTCTTCTTCTTCTTCTTCTTCTTCTTCTTCTTCTTCTTCTTCTTCTTCTTCTTCTTCTTCTCCTCCTCCTCCTCCTCCTCCTCCTCCTTCTTCTTCTTCTTCTTCTTCTTCTTCTTTAGACAGTTCTAGTTCCACGTGCCATGTTTAATGGATGTCAGTTATCAGTTATCTCCTGTCAATTCCCCAACTCTTTGGGTCCTGCCACTGGATCTAACCAATGCATTTATCCACTGTGCCATGTGTCCTTGAGCCAGTGAGTGAAATAAAGGGTTCAGTTCAACATTCCAACCACATGAAGAAGGTCTGAGAGTACAACGGCCGAACCGTTGTATGGCGACAAAGATGAGGACAATATTCCGAGTAATGTAAATAATGTACATAATACCTCATCTCAGAAATATAGACAGATAGTGAAGGACCGAAACCTTGTAATAATTATGGCGACAAAGATGAGGACAATAGTCCGAATAATGTAAATAATGTACATAATACCTCATCTCAGAAATATAGACAGATAATGAGAAAAACTATTATTAAGGAGAAAGGACAAAAGAATACTAATTAAGAAGATCGGTATTGTATTTAAATTTTTGGAGATCAACGTTAACTGTAAAGCAAGAAGCCAGAAGAGAGTTCCACAAGCGGGAAGTGGGATAAAAGAAACTGTTAACATATAACTTCCGGTTACATTCAGCCATTTTAACTGTAAATGTATTTAACGTTTCCCAGCTGAACATTTACCTGTGTGTCTATCTATCTTCCCACCTAAGTCGTCACTGTATAGTTCTCCTCTCTTAAAAACAGTTATCCGTCTCTGTATCTCTACTCCCAGGTCTGTTTGCACTTTCCCAAGATATTTAAATACGTAAATATTCTCAGGTTCTGTATATCTGTAGAAGAGACAAAATGAATGGAAAAACAAGAGGAAAACTATACACCAGTATCTAACTGACGCGTTTCGTCAAGTATATATTTGACAGTTACTCAAATATTTAACCTTAAGGTGGCTCATAAATATTCAAAAGGTTAACTGAATGTCTAGGCATTTGGACCTTAGATTACGTCATGTGGCATCTTCGAAAGGGAATTTTTAAATTTAAAGACACTTTTAAATATTCAGCGGGTTAACTGAAAAGTTTAGGTCCTATAGCATCTTCGAGTACCTACAATTTTCAGTTAAGCTGATGAATATTTATGAGAGTTCTTTAAAAAAACATCATATTTGCCCCAATAAAGCCCGACAGATGACGAAACGATTCAGCTAAATCTAAGTATAGTTTTAGTTATATATTTAAATATATTATCAACACATTTCCTAGATTTATTTATTAACTTTCTCAATACTTCATCAGTTCATAGCGTAATTTGGATATAAAATGCCACAGTGAACGTTCTGCTGAATGTCAATACAACCCTCGAATTGTTTTGATTAAACTGACGTTTTCTCGCTCTTTCTTTCGACAGATTCTATCTCTTGATTCGTCGAGGTTTGTCTTTGATGATTTTTTTTTTACTTATGCTCATTATCTTCCCAGTTTTCCTGATAAACCGGCCATTTAATATAAATATTTGCTCGTGCATTTTATCTTCTGCAATGTAATTATGTCGGTTGCACCTCCCTTTTATTCTACTAAAAAAATCCCTTAATGTTACTTGTTTCTTTCTTGAATACTGCTACCTGCAACTGGCGTTAGAAGTTAGAGAATTTTCTTCCTTGTCGACTGGTTTAATCAATCTTATCTGCAGACTTTAACTTCCATTGGCCTTTTATGTGACTTTCACTGCTGCGTGACATGGTCTCATTTCTTTCCAGTCTTTTCCCTCTTTTATTCTCTACGCCTTCTGTCTATCTCTCCCCATCTGTTACATTTGTGATCTCACAACCATCTCTTTTGCATTTTCTCCACAGTCTCTTTCCTTCACCCTGCTTACATTTCATTCTCTCTCCTATTCTTCTTGATTCTTGTCTATCCCCCAATCTTCGGTAATTATAGCCGTTTGTCTAACTATATATTTGTTTCATTTTGAAGTACTTTGCCTTACTGTTATATATATATGTATATATATATATATATATATATATATATATATGTAAAGAAAGAACAGTAAGATATATAATCCGGTGTTCTTATAGATATTAAGTTTATTTTTACAAAATAGTGCTCAATGTAAATTTACAGAGCATTAATATTATAAATTCACTGATTTAAAATATGTTTTTTCGCTACACAGTAATAACCATGTTTCAAAAATGGAAGCTAAAAGCTTCGAATTTAATATTGTAATTAAATTAAAACATTAGTTCCATTTCATCCTCAAGCGAATTTTGGAGTCTATATATCTATATATATATATATATATATATATATATATATATATATTGTGATCCACAGACAGACTGTTTCGCTGTATCACAGCTAATCAGTGTGGCTAGAAACCCGACTGAATTGGTACCAGTCGGGGATTCTACGACTAAGCCGTTAGCGCACGACAGGGATTAATGTGAATTTAAGCGTATATTTTTAGATAAACACACAGTGACTGTGACAATTGGATTCGATTTACAGAAGAATCTTGCATTATTAGCCGTAATATTCACTGTTTACAAACCCACACTTCCTCCTCAGAGCGCTCAACCGAAATAAAATTTTCAGGAGCATATATATTGGCATCCACAGACTGACTGTTTCGGTATATATATATATATATATATATATATATATATATATATATATATATATATATATATATATATATATATATGTGTGTGTGTGTGTGTGTGTGTGTGTGTGTGTGTGTGTGTATAAAGAAAGAACAGTAAGATATAAAATCCGATGTTCTTATAGATATTTTTATTTTGACACAATATTAATCAATATAAATTTACAGAGCATTAATATTATAAATTAATTGATTCAAAATATGTTTTTTCGCTACACAGTGATAACCATGTTTTAAAAATGGAAGCTAAAGCCTTCGAATTTAATTTTGTTATTAAATTAAAGACATTTTTGAAACATGGTTATCACTGTGTAGCGAAAAAAACATATTTTAAATCAATTAATTCATATATATATATATATATATATATATATATATATATATACATATATATAGTAGTAGTAGTAGTAGTAGTAGTAGTAGTAGTAGTAGTAGTAGTAATCTTATAAGTATAAGAAATTATACTTGTCGGAAAACCTTCGGTGTCTTGATTTGAAAATAATCAAACCAATACTAAAGGGAAAAAAGGTATATAAAAAAGAAAGAACCAAGAACATGTACGTTAGCCGGTCAGTCATTGCTTACCCAGCTTTTGATATATATATATATATATATATATATATATATATATATATATATATATATATTACACAGCAAAAAGACATAAAAGTATCCCACGTGTAAAGTACGTTTGTCTTCAACCCCGGTGGATGATTATTCAGCTCTCTTTGTGGATCAGTTTTAATATTTTATATTATTAGGATCCACCTGGATTATATCTCGACGGATTTATTAACTGTACGAATGATGTGGTGGTCTCCCTCTAAAGAATCTATGTTGGACTCTTCCGCCTACTATAAGATTAGTAGGAGAAAAGGTCTTGGGGAACAGTCGCATAGATTGTTCATTATTATCGACCTCTCTACCTTGAGCAGAGAGGAACCCGGACGAGGCTTTGCCGCAGAGCAAAGTTTCATCCGGGTAGGTAGACAGGCCTTGAACCTGTTTATGCGGGTTCTAAGAGAATATCTTTGGCCGAGACTACGGGCTCGGCGAACCAACGGTAAACTCGGCCTTGTGCCACATACATCCCTCGTGGATGTTAAATATTAACAGTCGAATAGATTGAACTCTGGGTCAACTGAGAGACACTCACTAGTCGTGTAATACTCTTCTATTGTACTTACTGTTTAATATATGATATATCTGCAACACTTGTTTTGTTATTTCTTAACCATTTACTTGGTCACAACATCTTAGCGACGAAGGTTTCGAAGAAGCGGACTTCACGTTAAATCATAAACATTTTTTGCCAGTGTCTACAACAGTGGTGAAGAAAGGAATTCTAATCCAACTCTACAACAAAAGGATATCCAGTGTTAATTACAACACTGACAGTGACAAAATGAAACTCTTCTAGACAATAGGATTTCTAAAAGCTCATTTCAGGGGTTGGGAAGAAGGTTGGTGAGCCTCGTTATTTTTTCCAATCCAACAAGTCAGTAAATAACTGTACAAATCAACCAGACTTATTGTTTTCGCTAATAGGGTAAAGTAAAAATTTACCCCCTCTCCCGCTTTAAAATTTTTCAGTAAAAGAATTGCACATGTCAGAGAGACTTATTATTGGTTAAGAGACCCCCCCCTCATTTCTTAATTTTACGTACTACCGCAGTAAAATGGATGAATTTAAAAGTGCAATGCTAGAGTTGATGAAACACCAACAGGAACAACAACTACTGTTGGAACAGAAATATGAAGAAAGACAAGAGGAATTCCAACGAGAACAAGCAGAATACCAGAAGAAATCTTAGGAATTGCACCTAGAAATTCAGGTTAGAGAACGGAAACTGGAAGAAATACTCCTTCAAACACGGAATGAGCAAAGGCACTTGTATAAAATATCCATCAAAAGTCAAAATGAGAACAGCGAAAACACGTTCTCTCAAAATGCTGTATGGAGTGCTATTGAAAATTTCACGTTTGCATCTGAAGAAGAAATTACATTCGCTTCGTACTTTAAACGTTACGAGAACTTATACAATACGGATTGGGCTGACCATAAAAAGGTTCGCCTACTCCTCAGGAAATTAGGTAGATCAGAATATACTAAGTTTGGTAACTATATATTGCCTAAGAAAACCAGCCCGACGTTACTTTACAGCAAGTTGCCGAGGATTGCCAACGTTTCGTGAACGTCAGAGAGGATTCGAAAAACATTGAACAGAGTGGCGTGGCTCACATTAAAAAACTACCCCAAAGAAAAATTAAAAAGGGTCAACCAAAAAATAATATAATTACTTTGCCGTCAAGACCATGTTTCGGGTGTGGTCAATTACATTAGTATAGAGATTGTACTTTTAAAGATAAAAAATGCTTTAATTGCGATAAATTGAGACACAAAGTTCCCACTGCATGATTAAGAACAAGACAAAAAACTTTTGGAAAAATTACTAAGTCTGATGAACCAAAAAGTCGTAGCATCAGGAAATATATTGAAATGCAAATATTTAACAAAAATATAAGCCTACAGCTTGATTCGGATTCAGACTTATCCATAATTAATTTCCAAACATGGAAAAAACTGGGTACGCCGACTTTGTTAAGGACGACCCGAATTATTAAAGATGTAACTGGCGATCCTATTAAGCATATGGGCGAACTTATAACGAACTTGTCATTCAAAGGTGAAACGTTAAAACTAAAGACGTATATTATGAAGAATACGCGTAATTTGTTAAGGACTGATTGGTTAGAACAGTTTCAACTTTGGGATATGCCGATTAACTCATTATGTCAAAAAGTCGAAAATTTGACTGACGAAGGAGAAAAGTTGAAAGGTGAACTTAAAAAAAAAATCCCGACGTTTTCAGTGGAGGACTATGAAAATGCAAAAAATGTCTGCCAAGTTTGTGTTAAAGCCAGACGTAAACTCAGTTTGAAGAAAAACTTAACGTTCCATTTGCCTCGTGGAGCAAAATATTTTTCTAAGATTGACTTGTGCGACACATATCTACAAATACCCGTGTACGAGGAATGCTCGAAGCTCCTTTGTATAAACACCCTAAAGGGTTTTTACAAATTTTTAAGACTTCCGTTCGGGGTTAAAGACGTCCCTTACATTTTTCAACAGGTCATGGACACGATGTTATATATATATATATATATATATATATATATATATATATATATATATATATATATATATATATATATATCACTGAAAAGTGAGTTCGATCCTCATTAGATGCCCCCTACTTTCGGCCTTGTGCCACATCGAAGGTACGCGTAGAAAATCATTTTAGGGCACCCCGAGGCGATGTAATGGTTAGCAAGCTATTCTCGCTAGAACAATTACGACTGAGTAGTGAGTTCGATCCTGATTGGGTGTCCCATACATTCAGCCTCGTGCCACATCTAAGCTACGCTTGAAAAATCACTATATATATATATATATATATATATATATATATATATATATATATATATATATATATATTTATATATATATATATATATATATATATATTATATATATATATATAATTTATTCGAAAATTATAACAGAAATATGTTATAAAATCTTTACAAAAATAGCCATTTTGTTTCAACACTTCTTGTGTCTTATCAAGTATATTTGCTTGACTGTGTATTGAGCACTCTTTTAAGAATAATATTATGGGGTTATTGGAATTTTTTCCGTATACACCAATCCTATACTAGTATATATATATATATATATATATATATATATATATACAGAAATATAGTCTTAAAGTGTGCTATATTTATGGGGTAAAGTGCTCGATATCAGAGATAGAGCGTGTGCAAATATAAAAGTGGACATGGAAGTCAGCACTTAGAGGCGACAGTCTGTTTCATGCTAGTGCAATCGTCAGGCGACTAGTGCTGTTATTTTTCTCGGCTGTTTATATAAGGGTCAGTGGTGCATTATGGGTAGTATATTTTGGCGGGTACTTTTACCGGAAGTCGCTTATTTGTTTATTTATTTATGTCAAATTATTTTGCTTGTTTTTTTGTTTGTTTTTTTATTTTTATTTTTTATCTTATATATTTATTTATTTATTCTTTTATTTTGATCGGTGTTTTTGGTTAACGTAGTAAAAAAAAATTGTTTATATAGCTTATTGTTGGTAGTCTATAATGGCCGCCATTTACCGGAAATCGCTTGTTCGCTTATTTATTTGGGTCAAATTGTTTTGCTTATTATTTTTATTTGTATAACAGTTATAACTTTCGTCCGTTCTTTTGTTTTGATTTTATTTCGCATATTCTAACAGGTGTGGTTTTGTGATTTGTTTGGAGTAGTTTATTTTGCTTATTTTATTGTTGTTTGTTTATATATTTAATTATTTTTCTATTTTAAGTTACGTAGTAAAAATTTGTTTTCATGTCTGCATTTTGAGATTAGCTCGGATCTTTTATTTAATAATTTATTTTGATCTGGGAAGGTAATGATAGCTATTTTTTCATCCAAGCAAAGTTTGCAAGTTTTTGGTAGGTTGTTGTAGGCTGATGATTTTTTCCTTATTTTCCAAGATATTTTTGGTGTGGTGTGTGTTTTGTTTTTTATTTCCCAGATATACTTAGAAAGCATTGTGCTGTTCGCATATTTACTATTTGTGAAAGACATTTTGTGTACATAATTTCTTTGTTTCCATGGTCCTTCGGTTACTCCTATGTATACTTTTTCTTCATTATCTGCTGATTTTGTCGTGGCTTGGTAGATTACGTTGTTTTGTAAACAATTACCGTTTAAGGGACATTCGTTTTTTATTCTGCAGCTGCACGTGGGTTTAATTTGTTCGTGTGGTTTGTTAATAATTTTTCTGTTGTGCTTTTTTATTATTTGTGCCATGTTCTCGGTGCAACTGTAGCTGATTTTTACTGTGTTTTTGTTGAATATTTTGTGTAGTGTGCTTGATTCCGGGAAGTTTTTGTGTAAAAGCTTGAAGAATATTTTTCCTATGTTTGTTTTTACGTTTTTGCTGTACGGTGGGTTGAACCATATGATATTTCTTTTTCTGTTGGTCTTTTTTGTGTTCTGTGGTGAGTATGTGAGTGTTGCTGGGAATCCGCTATCTTTTAGGGCTGTTTCGTAGTCTTTCTTGGCTTTGTTAAATATAGATTCATCGGAAGAATTGTCGGAAAGCCTGCGGTTAATCGATTTAGGTATCTGTTTGATTATAGAAGGCGGGTGGTTGGAGTATATATGTATGTACTGTGGTTTATCATTCGGTTTTCTGTATGGTTTGTGTGTGCCTTTTCTTAGGTTGAAGGTGACATCTAGAAAATCTACTTCGTTTAGGTTAGTTTTTATATCTATCTCGAATCCGTTATTTTTGAAGATTTTAATTATTGCTTTTCTAGTTTTATCTGT
>OZ038476.1:22230213-22285213 GCA_964036315.1 Acanthosepion esculentum | reverse complement strand
ATGCAAATCACCTGAAATTGTTGGCGGGTGCTTTCGATTGACGGCTTTGTCTACTGTCTGCCATTGTGTTGATTTTCGATGACAGAACAAAGCTTTGGAACAAACCTACCATATGAAAGACACATTTGGATGACTAAAAAGTACTTTTCAATACGTCGCTTTCATTGATCTGAATTGATCTGTAATCGAACTGCCGAAATTACTTACCCCATAGCTTCATTTCAGCTTTTGTCAGTGTACATCATATAAAGTCCACAACTAAGCAATATCGTAGACTATTAGTCTGTGAGTTACCTCTTAGAATGACAAGGCGATGCAGAGCGGGAAAAATATCTGACTCTCTATAGCTGTATACTTTGTTACAGATGCTAACGATTCAATTCTTTTTATCTCAAAAGTGCATCAATACAAACCTTTGATCGCTAAAGTACAGAGCGCAAAATTACAAATAAAATTTACATTCTGACAAAAATTCACCAGAAAACAACACCTTCTGAGTCCGCTATTCTGGATGTGAAACTTCAACCATTGAAGACTTGATAGTTAAGCAGAGAAAGAAAATGAGAATTAGGAAGACGGTCTTTCTTGAAATCCGAAAAGGATATTTGAAACTCTGGTGCACATTTCGAGAGAGGGCGACTTGATAAAACTATAACTCACGGATTATAATGAGAGAATGAGTGAGAGAGAGACAACGAACATTACCTAATAAGTGTTATGGGTCCTTACCTATAACTACAGAATTAACTCTTCCTATCACTATGTATACTACGCCTCTCAAGAGAGAGGAACGAATCGAGTCGAGCCGATAGTAATTCACTCCAAACCAGACTGACAGTCATACTAATACCTTCCACATCTTGTATTATTATTTCGTGTAATATATCTTCGTCATTTCTACTCTTATGTTCGTGTTATTCTTCCTTGGTCCTAACCTGTATGTATGTATGTTGCGGCATTCACTCTGGATCGGTTAAGCCGACTCCTTCCAAGGAATTCACCGCGTCCGGAACGAAGGCCGACCAAGCAAATGCTGAAACGAGCGACAGCCATACACGATTCCAAAGGCGGCGAATTCTTGAAACGGAGTAACAAGGGAGTTTGAACTTCACACGCGGTCCCCACACCTCGCGTGCTATCCCAGTGGAGGGAGGAATATGCTCTTACTTGCCGCAGAATTTCCACAGACGCAGAGGCATGAGTAACCAAGAGGCCGCCGGATGCCGGTGCAGACGCCGAATGGTTTTAAGTTGACCTTCTCCTAGACCAGTTGCCATCCAAGGCTATAGAACCTAGTCCGTCCTGCTATTTACCCATAGTTGGAAGGAGAAGAAGAGGATTCACACCTTTCCCAAGGGTGTTAGCATGTAAGTGAATGTAACGGATTCGATTGGAATCCAAGCCGTTATCGATTACTCCACCGTGCCTCCTAACCTGGACCATAACAATAACTTTATGTGAATGAAAAGCAGAGAAGTGACAAGCAACGATTATGAAGAATCAAAATTAGATTAGACTTACAAGAGACTTGTAGATACCAATGATAGGCCAAATTCTAAAGAGACAGGACTCAATAATGATAATGGTATCAGTCTATATTGCAATCTAATATAGATTAGAAGAACTACACCGAAGGACACCACATGGGCCAGTGGATAAAAACGCTGGTTAGATCCAGTGACTAGCCCCAAAGAGTCGTGTGTTCAACGCCAGGGCACAGCAGTGGTGAACCAAAGCTCGGAGAATTGGGTTTAAGGGAAAACCTGAGACATCTGGAAGAGGCATGGAACGTAGAACTAGAACAATCTACTCCGGCGGTCGAAAAGGGTTCGGTTCGAAATTCTAAACATCTGAAGAAGGCCGGAGCGTACAACGGCTGAAACGTTGTGAATATGACAATAAAGCTGAGGATCACAGTCCAAATAATGCAAGGAATCATAATACCTCATCTTAGAGATATAGACATATACAATTTGAAATCTGCTTGGTATTCATGCGATTAAAAGAATTCGTCTTCGTCAAGATTTGAACATCTATGTTTTTTATAAACAAGTGATGTCTTTCAAGATAGAGAGTTTAGGAGTTATAATTTATGTCAAATTTCCGTTTTTTTATTTAACGGTCGTAGAATAAAGATCTGAAATTTTTAAAATTTTATGATGAAAAACGAACTAGGGAAGACATTAGTGTTAAGGAAAATAATTTGATTCATGAATATAATAGTTTGCGATAGACATACAAGCAATAAAGATAGATAGATAGATAGATAGATAGATAGATAGATAGATATGAACAAACTGAGATAGATATGAACAGACTGACCTATATAGATAGATAGATAGATAGATAGATAGATAGATAGATAGATAGATATGAACAAACAGATATAGATAGATAGATAGATATGAACAAACAGATATAGATAGATAGATATGAACAAACTTAGATATGAACAGACTGACCTATATAGATAGATAGATAGATAGATAGATAGATAGATATGAACAGACTGAGATAGATAGATAGATAGATAGATAGATAGATAGATAGATAGATATGAACAAACAGATATAGATAGATAGATAGATAGATATGAACAAACAGATATAGATAGATAGATATGAACAAACTTAGATATGAACAGACTGACCTATATAGATAGATAGATAGATAGATAGATAGATAGATAGATAGATAGATATGAACAGACTGAGATAGATAGATAGATAGATAGATAGATAGATAGATAGATAGATATGAACAAACAGATATAGATAGATAGATAGATAGATATGAACAAACTTAGATAGATATGAACAGACTGACCTATATAGATAGATAGATAGATAGATAGATAGATAGATAGATATGAACAGACTGAGATAGATAGATAGATAGATAGATAGATAGATAGATATGAACTGACGGAGATTAATTAAAATAGGTAAGTAATGACTGAGATAGATAGATAGATAGATAGATAGATATAAACAAACTGAGATAGATATGAACAGACTAACCTATATAGATAGATAGATAGATATGAACAAACAGATATAGATAGATAGATATGAACAAACTTAGATATGAACAGACTGACCTATATAGATAGATAGATATGAACAAACAGATATATATATATACATATATATATATATATATATATATATATATATATATATATATATATATATATATATATATGTATAGATAGATAGATAGATAGATAGATAGATAGATAGATAGATAGATAGATGTGAAAAGATTAAAATAAACGTCTATGAAGCGACTACAAAATAAAAGGGGAAACAGATAGATATTAACAAAATCAGAGAGATACACACACACAAAAAAGAGACAGCAGCAGAAACAGACATAACGGATTTGAATGAAAGGAGATAATCAACTATGAACGTACTAAGCTCGATAACAGACATTATGAAATAAATATGATATCCACATACAGAAGGACAGAATGAAATATTAACATTCCGACAGATAGATAGATAGATAGATAGATAGATAGATAGATAGATAGATAGATAGATATGAACTGACTGAGATCACCGGTGAGCCTCTAGTGGTCTGCATGTGGCAACATTGCCGAGAGGAACTCGCTGGCGGTCTGATAGCTAGTAAACGCTAGAGGCATGCCACCTAGTGGCAGATTGGTGGCTTACGTGTTGGGACATGTGCGAATTTAAATGTTATGGGTGAACAGACATACATAGAATAGTGACAAAAATTGCTTAAGCGCTGTCCGGCTTCTCTTGAGTCGTCTCGGGCGCCAGGTAATAAATCTTCACCGCCTCCTGAACAAGATGTATTTTCTGGTGGACGCCACCTACCTAGGGGTTTGAATACATTATATGAAAGGACTTACTGGCAGTCCAGCAAGTGAATGCTAACAAAAATCTTTGTCTGTTTATATAATATACTGGTTACTTGTCCAAATCCACATCAACATCCGCTGACGCGTTCATATTTGGTCATATGTTCCCACTGCGTGTCGTGTCCCCTTTTAAAATCTCATATTACTGAAAATAAAAAAAATCGTTTATTTTGATTCATACTCCACCCTATATATATATATATATATATATATATATATATATATATATATATAAAGAAAAAATATAGTCTTAAATTGTGCTATATTTATGTGATAAAGTGCTCAATATCAGAGATAGAGCGTGTTTAAATATAAAAGTGAACATAGAAGTCAATACTTAAAGGCGACAGTCTGTTTCATGCTTGATGCAATCATCAGGCCACGAGTGCTGTTATTTTGTCGGCTATTTATATATACGGGTCAGTGGTACATTGTGGGTAGTCTATTTTGGCGGTTACTTTTACCGGATGTTGTTTATTTGTTTATTTATTTATTTGTGTCAAATTATTTTGCTTGTTTTTATTTAGTTTTAATTTTATATTTTATCTTATATATTTTTTTTTTTTAAATTTTGATCGATGTTTCAATTAAGGTAGTAAAAATTTCTTTATGTAGCTTATTGTGGTAGTCTATTTTGGCTGTTATTTTACCGGAAGTCGTTTATTTGTTTATTTATTTGCGTCAAATTATGTTGCTTGTTTTTATTTATTTTTATTTTTATCTTTTATCTTATATATTTATTTTTTTATTTTTTATTTTGATCAGTGTTTTTATTACCGTAATAAAAATTTGTTTATATAGCTTATTTAATAGTTTTGTTTTTGTTTGGGAAGATAAAGCTATTTGTTGAATTTGGGGGTTGATTGTTGTGGTTTGTTCTGACTATTATTTTGGCGGGAACAGTTTTTAATTTATTTATTTGGATTGATTATCTTTATTTATTTTTTTCTAAACGGCTATTTTATCGGTACTGGTTGTTAGTTTATATATATATATATATATATATATATATATATATATATATATATATATATATATATATATATATATATATATATATATTATGAAATGGACAAAGTCCGACAATTATTTTAAAGACATTATTATGTTTATACATTCTTTTTATATATACAAATATTTATTAAATGCTCCGTTTTTTATAATAAACAGTATTAAACAACATTTACCGACCTGAATGTCCAAGAAATTTTCATAGAAAATTTTCATCCTCCGACAAGAATCGAACATGTATCCTATACGGAACAGTCATATAGCCTGTCGTGCCTTAACCGTTTCGGTCACAGAAGAGCGTTCGGTTAACAAGGTCGATTTTACTGTCTTTAAACTTTAATCTTCCATGAATCTCTCACGTACATTCATATCTGCTCATGGCGTATCAAATGTAAACAAATGACGTCACACATTATGAAATGGACAAAGACATTTTTTTATTTAACATTCTTTTTATAGATACAAATATTTAAGTAAATGCTCTGTTTTTATAATAAACAGTATTTATAACCTTTTCCTGTCGCAGGACGAATATTTTCTATGAAAATTTCTCGGATATTCAGGTCGGTAAATGTTATAAATACCGTTTTTCATAAAAAAAGTTTAAAAAACAGAGCATTTACTTAAATATTTGTATCTATAAAAAGAATGTATAAACATAAAAATGTCTTAAATACATATATATGTGCACACAAACCTACATATATGTAATGTCATACACAGACAGAGTGTTTCGCAGCTCTTCAATGTGGCTAGACGTCCGGTTGCCTCTAGCTAGGATTAAAACTGACTGAATTGGCGTCAGTCGGAGATTCTACCACTAAGCCGTCGGCGCACGGCAGGTATGAAGGTGAATTTTAGCGTATTTATTTTTAGATAAACACACAGTGACCGACAGGACTCAATTCGCTTTACCGAAGAGTCTTGCTATATCAGCCTTAATAGTCACTGTTTACAAACCCACACTTCCTTCCCAGTGAGCTGAATCGAATTTATTTTTTTCAGGAGACTATATATATATATATATATATATATATATATATATATATATATATATATATATATATATATATAATAGATGAAAGAGTTGAATCAGACCAGGAAACAGCAGTATTAAAAAGTGCTCTATACACGTGTGAAAAAAAGGAAGTATAAATAACATGTAGACATTCTTCTTCTTCTTCTTCTTCTTCTTCTTCTTCTTCTTCTTCTTCTTCTTCTTCTTCTTCTTCTTCTTCTTCTTCTTCTTCTTCTTCTTCACATCATTTCTATTACACCCGACGTAATGTGTTTGTTTATTTATTTTTGAAACTTCTTTAGTTCGTTTGTTTTCAAATAAAAATGCGTTAGGTGGTCATTTGATAAAAGATCGCCTGAGGATACCGTAAAGTTGAAACCAAGGTAGCGTATTAAACTGATATCCCGATTTTTAAGTATATATATTTGTATATAAACATATATATATATACATACATATATATACATATATATATATATATATATATATATATATATATATATATATATATATATGTATGTATGTATGTATGTATGTATGTATAACGCATGCTCTGAAATGTGATATAACTCAATAATCTAGAGGTTCTTCTCCCTGCTAACAAATTATTGTTCAAAACAGGCGAAATTTGTAGATATTAATAAAATGTCCTAATTCGAGTAATAATTATTTTCATTATAAAATATGTTTTATTCATTATAAATATCAAGTTGTAACAAACTTTGGAAAATTATTTTCGTTCTTTTGGGTGAAGTATTTCGACAACAATGAACTCCAACAGTCAAGGAGAGTTACTAAAAATAATCATTTAGAATTCTCAGTTAATCCACTCTGATTGGTAACTATTAATTAATAGACATGATGTCTTTAATTGTTTGCTGTCTAAATTAAGGAAGAAAAAAAGTACCTATTTTAATACACTACAATAATAATTCGACTCGCACAGTCGATACGATGAATTGATAGTTTTATTAAACACACCAGTTCAGTTGACCGCAATGCCGACCACATGTCAAAGAGCTTTTAACTTTTTCCTCTTCAAATTTCAGTTGAATGCAAAAGTTAGCCTTAAATATCGAGGCATAAATAAAGTCGGAAATTTGTATCCCTCAGAAAACAGTTAAATACGAAACTAACTTAAACGTGTTAAATATTTATCAAAAGTGTGTTACAAGTAAAATATTTTTATCATTTAACATACAATTTCGCCCTAAATAATCCATGATTTCATTGTATCCTTTAATAAAGTATATTTCATAATTATATAAGATCGAATAGATATGAACAGACTGAGATAGATAGATAGATAGATAGATAGATAGATAGATAGATAGATAGATATGAAAAGACTGAGATAGATAGATAGATATAAAAAGACTGAGATAGATAGATATAAAAAGACTGAGATAGATAGATAGATAGATAGATAGATATAAAAAGACTGAGATAGATAGATAGATAGATAGATAGATATAAAAAGACTGAGATAGATAGATAGATAGATAGATAGATAGATAGATAGATAGATAGATAGATAGATAATGTACGACCTAATCGTACCATTTAATAAAGTTTATTTCATAATTATATAAGATTAAATACCATAAGATTCAAGATTCAAAATTTAAAAATAAGAATATTCGTTAGAATATTCTTCCTGGCATCAGAAGTAACTGGGAAGAATTTACCAAGTGAATTGCCCTGCTAAAGGTGGACATTCAGCTGTAGCCTTTCTCCTATTACCCCAACCATAAAAATTAAAGCAGCTTAGTGAGTAAACGCTACAACGCCAAAACCTACATGAAAGATCAGTTGCAGATTTTAGTGTCGATCTTTCCACTCTCTGTTAAAACATTTCCCAGCTGTTTAAATTGTTGTACTTGTTTGATTTTGCTATTTCCAATTTGTAATTTGCAGGTTGTACCGATGCTTTGGATACGGCGACATTGACCCATATTCCTTTGGCGTCAGTAAGAAAGAAATGTTTGCCAAAATGGTAATGAACATTTATTTGCACGTGTTTTTTAGTCAGACATCGCAATATACCAGTGACGTGACAGTTCTGTTAAATTTTCTATCACAAAGATCGGTGTGATAAACGAATCTAAGCCTTTTGCTGAGTGTCGAGCTGAAAATATAGGGGTTGGACAAAATAATCTAAACACTTGTTAAATTCAAAGAAAATGTATTTAGTATGGGGTTGGTCCTCCTTTAGCCTCACAGACAGCTTTAATACGTCTAGGAATGGAAGCATACATCTTCCTGACTTCATCCAGAGGAATTTTCAGAGGAATTAACACCTGCTCCAGCTCTTTAAGACACGACGGTGGTTGGAATTGTTATTCCAAAATGCACCACAAATGTTCAAAAATATTGACATCTGAATATTGGGGAGGCCACTCCGTATGTTGTAGCTCACTTTCATGTTCATCATACCAATTCTTAACCACTTGAAAGATGCTGTCACCATCAGGGAATAAAGTCTGGGCTATTGGATGAACATGATCTCTCAAAATGTTCAGGTAATCTTTGCTGTTGATTCTACCACGCAGTGCAACTATTGGACCGAGGCATTTCCATGATATGGCGGCCCAAACTGATCCACCTCCATGCTTCTCTGTTGGAAGTGATCGAGGCTCCTGTCATGCGAGCTCTAACAATTTGCCCTCTTTCGAACTTGGGGAGGTCACGCATTTAGCTTAAATTTTACTAAATTCTAAAAATAAATAAGACAAAGACAATAAATTAGATAGATAAACGTATTTACAATAGATATAACCTGCAATTACGAAGTTTTAGTTAAAGTTCTTAATATAATAGGTCTTTGAAATATAGGAAGAGGAATTTGCAATTATTTCCAATTATTTTGTCCAACCCCTGTAAATAGGCACACCCGAAAGTAGAAACCATAACATTTGCTCTCATTACAGAAGTTACTTTTTCTATGTGATGTATTCTTTCAGGACATTAGTGATTTGGCTCCCATTTTCTTTGTAGCTGTTAATCAATTTTCTCTGCTATCTCTCCTTAAACCTTGTTTGCCATCAATTAACTCAAACTTGCTCGGTAGGTTATGCGTTGTTTTCCTTTGTCCCTCTTTCCTTTAATCTGCCTTGAGAGTATCAAATTTTCCAAACCGTCTATCCTCATTATATTCCCTAGAAATTCCAACTGTTTTCTTTGTTACCATTTCCCCGTTGTTCACACGTTCAGTACATGGTATTCTCAGCATCCTTCTGTACAACCAGATTCTTGTTAACTCAGGTCTCTTTTTCATCTATATTCAGTGTCATATAGGAGGACTGATATTACATAACACTTGGGTACGCTTTTCTTTGTTTCTACCGATAGTTTCCTGTTTCTTAATAATAGGCTCAGCTTTTGGAAGGCATCTTTCGCTATCCCAATCAGCTATCGGATATCTGTGTCGCAGTTTCCGTTTTCTGATGAAACCCTTCTCAGAGATTTAGATTGTTGCATTTGTTTGATTTTGGTATCTCCAATTTGTAATTTGCATGTTGGGCTGATGCTTTTGCTACGCCGACAGATTGAGCCATATTAATTTTGCTTCAGTTTAAACAGACGCCTTATTTTTTTTTATTTTTTTTTATTTTAGATAAACAGAGAAAGTTATAGTCATTTTTAATTGATGACAAGAGAATATGGAGCTAAGTGTCATGTATGGTTACAGAGGCAATTTGGGAAAAGCCTTGAAGAATTAGAAATCAGATGTGGAATCATCCCGACATTGGCATTATTAAATTCATTCAGAGCAATAACACAAGCTTTGAAGAATTTAATCCAAATTGGGATATCTTTATCCGTAACAAGAGCTATGAGATCCTGATGGTGTGGAAAAAAAATGGTCAGAGAAACCAAAAAAGATGAAGTAGGTTTTCTTTTCTGTCATTATTTCTGAGATGAGGTATTTTAATTATTCACACTATTTACAGTGTTCCTACTGTTGTCCTCATCTTTGTTGCTATATTCACGACGTTTCGGCCGTTATACGCTCCGGCTTTCTTCAGATGATGCGAATTTCGAACCGAAACCTGTATTAAGGACACATGGCAGAGTGGATAAAAGCAGTGGTCGAAGTAATCCAGTGGCTTGACCCAAAGAGTTCTGAGTTCAATACCAGGCTAAAGCAGAGGTGAACAAAAAAGAGTTGAGATATTAACTGATACTGGGATAAGCGGAAGAGACATGGCACTTGGAACTAGGACAATCTACTCGAGTGGACGAAATAAAGGGTTTCTTTCGAAATTCCAGTCACATGAAGAAGGACGGGGCGTACAACGGCCGAAATGTCGTAAACAACAAGGATGAGAACATCAGTCAGGACAATGTAAATAGTGTAAATACGTTTTCTTTCGTTTTTGTTTTATACGGAAATGTACACGATTGCCATCAATCGTCATAATTCCTAAATTAAGTACACTTCGTCAGACTGTTACCAACCAAAGTTTTGGTAGGTTTATTGCCACGACATCGATATGTCTGATTAATCAACTTGACTTTCTGCAGAATTCTAGTTCTAGATTTCCCATAATGTGTCATGGAAGAGGAGCTGAAAAGATCTCAGCCTAATCCATTTACCAAAATCTCACTAAATGAGCAAACATCGGAATTGTTTCTGGAATCCTTCTTGGTTAAGATGTAGACTTTTCAGCACAACCTTTACAGACGGATCGTAAAATGTTTCGTTGCTCTGACCGCAGTTATTAATTCGCCAGCTCTAGCGTAAAAAAAGTCTTTTAGCAATACACTTATCAAATAAACGCATATCTTTTTTTTTTCGGAAATTAATAGTAAATTATATTATTTTGCTACTGAAATTCCATCTTTATGACTGTGTTTCAGGATGACTCTAGGGACAAGGTGAATTCAAGTTGGAACGATCATAAGAATAATATCTTCGAGGTAGCTTTTAGCCGATTAAAGTAGGCGAAACACAACTTTTAACTTTTGACCTAAAGATGATACTGCTATTAATAATTTCATGCAAAAAGGTCTACGAGCATTTCTCTACAATCGACAGTGTGTTTGACGCTTTTAAACTAATGGAAAATAAAATTACAATAAACTGAACAACGATACCGATTTGGACCTGTGCACAATATCTGCACACCAGTTGGTAGAAGATATTCAGGTGGAAATTTTAAAGCATTTGCTTACCTTATGACATAGTCCTGGGTAAGACGATAAACTACATCTGGCTGCAAGGGAGATTGGAGGTTTTGAGGAGAATGAAGCCCCCTCTTAATTGCTATTGTTCCCAGGTCCACACTGACCTGGGGTGGTAACACCTGTTAAGGTCCCAGCTATGGGCAAACAGTAACCCCCCAAAAAAGACTATGAAATCATAAAAATATGTTTTTATAGTAAAATTACCAATAATACCTATTTCTAGTGGAATGACCAATAATACATTTTTTACACTATTTACATTATTCGGACTATTGTTCTCATCTTTGTCGCCATATTTATTACAACGTTTCGGCCGTTGTACCCTTCGGCCTTCTTCAGGTGTTTAGAATGTCGAATTGAACCCTTTTTTCGCTCACTGGGGTAGACTGTTCTAGTTCCACGTGCCATGTTTAAGACCCCTCCATAGAAGAGAACATGACTAAAGACTGTGTGTACGCTATCCCGTGCAGCGGCGGAAAGAAATATAAAGCGGAGGCAGCCGCCCCTTAAGATAAGGCTTCAAGAACACCAGAAAGCTGTAACACGAGGGGAAGTGGAAAGATCAGGCGTGTCTGACCACATATGGAGAGAGAAGGGAGATCACCGCACTCTGTGGGATCAGGTTGAGATCAGAGACAAAGAACACCATTGGAAAATTCGTAAACTTAAAGAATCAGCACATTTGCTAGGCCACAAAAATCTTCTGGGCAGACCAAGCATAGAAATGAATGGAATATGGGATCCAGTAATAAGGAGTGCCAGAGAAAAGCGATAATAACAACAAAAATTGCAATATGAGTTTTGGTAAAAATGAGAAACGATAACAGCAAAAACGGGAGAACTGATAAAAATGGTTGCTGAAGACATTAGGTTTATAATACCTAGAAATTCATACACAGATATCACCAAGGACACAAGGTACAGTGGATAAAGGCGTTAGTTAGATCCAGTGACAGGACCCAAAGAGTGCCAGTTCACTACCTGGTTAAGGTGGTGGAGAACTTGGAGATGGGAATTAACAGGAGATACCTGATAACTGACATCCATTAGACATGCCACGTGGAACTAGAACAGTCTACACAAGTGAGGGAAATAAAGGGATCAGTTCGACATTCCATCCACCTGAAGAACGACTGAGAGCACAAAGGCCGAAACGCTGTAATAAATATAGCGTCAAAGATGAGGATAATAGTCCGATAATGTAAATAATGTAAATAATACCTCATCACAGAAATATAGACATATACTGAATACATTTTTAGCAAAATGATCAAAAATACATTTTATCTGTTGTTGAAGGCATATAATTACGTTCATAATATATTTAGTTGAAGCCATAGTGTTCAAAACATTTAGATTTCGTTATTAAATAACACACAGGGGTCGATATGCCGCAAAACAAAAGCAACCAACCAACAATGTCTAAGGTTTAGACGGTGACACATGCTTCCAAAGTTTCAGTGTGGTGAGAGTAGTGCGAGGCAGCTGTTCCCTCAGACCCGGCACCTCTCAGTAATATTTTCAGTTGCACTCTGTCCGCAGATAGGGGCACATTTGGGAGACAAAATATACTTTATCCGCCCGAAGGCAAATACCACATATTGATCCCAACCCGATGGCCAGGCATAAATCGTACCTCGACAAGCACTGGCTGTTCGTTCAATGAATGCCGAATGTTTCTACACAAAAAAATGACCTTTAATTAGAGTGGTTTGACACGGGGTTAGAGAGTGGACAATCGAGATGTTGGGTGAGCATTTGGGATAAGGGAGTCATGAGGAAAATGGGGGGAGGTCGGATAGTTTCCTAATGGCCATAGTTTCCTTGTGATATCAAACAGATTGGAGATGTTGCGCTTCTGAACTTATCGGTTTTTCTTTCAAGAATCAAATAAAAAATATCTTTTTTAAACTGTTCATTTTTTTTCCAGAAGATTTGTAGAGTTTTCACATATTTTTTTTATCCAGAGTAACCCCCCCCCCCTCACCGGCTCTTAAAATATTTCATCATTCCTGGTAGATCTTCTGTTATCTAAGCGTGGGATATCTAATGATGGAAATAAAAACAATATGAATGAACACTATTTACATTATTCGGACTATCATCCTCATCACCATATTTATCACGACGTTTCGGCCGTTATGCGCTCAGGACGTCCTCAGGTGGTTGGAATGTCGAACTGAACCCTTTATTTCGGTCACTGGGGCAGACTGTTCTAGTTCCACATGCCATGCTTTAATGGATGTCAGAGTTATCAGTTATCTCCTGTTAATTCCCCTCTCCAAGTTCTCCACTGCCTTAACCGGGTATTGGACTCACACTCTTTGGGTCCTGTCACTGGATCTAACCAACGCCTTTATCCACTGTGCCATGTGTCCTTGGGGACATCTGTGTATGAATCTTTGGGTATTACAAACCTGTCTTCAGCAGTCATTTTTCACCAGTGCTCATATTGCAATTTTTGCTGCTATGTTTTTACCAGAGCCCATATTACAATTTTTGTTTTTTATTATCACTTCTCTGGCATTCCTTATTACTGGTTCCCATATTGTATTCATTTCTATGCTTGGTCGGCTCAGGAGATTTTTGTGGCCCAGCATATGTGCTGATTCCTAAAGTTTCTGAATTTTCCAATGGTATTTTTTGTGATCTCAACCTGATCCCACAGAGGGCGGTGATCTCCCTTTTCTCTGCATATATGGTCAGCCACGCCTGATTTTTCCACTTCCCTTCGTGTTACAGCTACCCCAGTGAGCGGAATAAAGCGTTCAGTTTGACATTCCAACTACCTGAAGAAGGCCGGAGCGTACAATGGCCGAAACGTTGTAATAAATATGGCGACATATAGTCCGAATAACGTAAATAGTGTACATAAATACCTCATCTCAGAAATATAGACAAATTTGAATGAAATCGGCGAGATTATATCCAAAAATAAATGAAAATTCCCAGCATCCCTCTCTCGTGTGCATGTGTAGACGCACCAACGAATTTAGTCCGATGATGTCCCAAAGGATGAAACGCGTCATACGAAAACTTTTCCTCCAAATCTATAAATCAACCATTCGCCCTTGCATGGAGTATTGCTGCCATATATGGTCTGGAGCCCCTGCTGTTTGCCTCAGGGTTCTTGATAAGATCCAGAGACGGATACGCAACGTAATTAGCCCTGATCTGTTATCTCGTCTGCAGTCGCTCTCTCACAGATGCGCCGTTGTCTCGCTCTGTCTTTTTTACAAATACTTTCACGGTAATTGCTCCGATGAGCTGCTTTCGCTGGTTCCCAGGCCTCATGAATTTAAGCGTCCTACGAGGCTGGCATCCCGTTCCCACCCCTTCACCGTTGAAAATGTTAGATGTAGACGTCTCTCCTACTCCAATAGCTTCATATCTCGCACATCTTGCCTGTGGAACTCCCTTCCTTATTCCTGTTTCCTGACAAATATAATCTCCAACTATTTAAGTGTAACGTCAATCGACATCTCCAGTTGCCTTGATCTATACACTTCCCTTCTCCACATCCTTTCCCCTTTCATTCCTATCTGCTCTTGCTCCAAATCTTCTGTAACCCTCTTGCCTTGTTCGATCCACTATCTTTCTCCACATCCTTTCCTCTACCACTCCGATCTGCTCTTCCTCCAAACCTTCTGTAACCCCTTGAGTGCTAGTGGCTTCCAGCCTTGCTTGGGGTGAAAAGCTTAAAAAAAAATTTTCCCCACTCCCAGTATTGTTCTTCATATATAAAAATATATATATCGTTACCTCATATTTTATATGAATAATAAAATGAAATCAGAATTTAATAAAACAGATTTTCCTTTAACGAATTATGTCTAACTCGCTATTCTGTAATTTAGGCAAGAATTTATATAAATAATTCAAATGTAAAAGATGTTTAACCAGAAAATACAAAAATAAAAAACACTTTTTCTTCTCTCCTTTCAATAATTATCGAACGGTGAAGCCCCAGACGTTATGATTATGCCGTGAAACAAATACCACGAAAATATTTCCCTCATATGACCGATGGTCTATAAATAAACAATTATCGAACGCTGAATTTCTCAGCCAAATCTCTAATCATGTGAAAGGAGTTGGTTTACATTTCTCTAATACGTCAGGCCTTTGAATATTTCCGATCGAAATTTGAAAGAAGGACATGATTAAGAATTTCATTTTGCTTCATGTCTAATGGATAAGACAGCTGTTAAGTCTTTCTGTCTCCATCATTCTGACTCAATCTTATCTGTATCGTCGACTTATAAACTTGGAAATGTCAAAATAGAATTATTTCGTCCTCAGAAAGAAACTGACTCTAATACCATGTTGAAATATGCTTATCATGCAAATTTCACAAATCAAACAAAAAGAATTTATTTATCCACGGAGCTCTAATAAAAATATCTTAGGCTAGATTAGTGATTATTACGATTATTATATAATTGATTAGTTATTAATCCTATTTTTAATGTAGTTGACTTAATTTTTTTTTAAAATGTCCCGAATATACGGATCATTTTATTAATTATTTCAAATTCCATGTCTTTTTTACAATGATTTCATTGACATGTTTCTGCTTTTTTACGGCTTATCAACATTTTACTTGTTATTTAAAGCTGAATCATATTTTCTAGTTTGTAAGTACAATTCCCTTTTCGCGAATGAATATTGCACTACCATTTTTTTTTTGTTCTTTGTTGTTGCTTTTTTTTTTTTCGAATGACAATGTTTTTTTTTCCTGAAACATGTCTTCCTAAAAATGGTGGAATAAAGGATAGCGGCTCGAATCGAGGAATCGGAGAGCAGGATGCCAGTCGAGTTTGTTATATTGGGAAAGTTATGAATCCATCTTTTGTCACCAACGCCCCCCCCAGCAGGACAGACTGGGTCCTATAGATTGGGTGGAAGCTAATTTTGAAGAAGGACATCTCTGAATACAAAACTTCCAACTATGAGTTAAATTGTCTCACCAACCCTCAATTGACTAAGCGTGATGCGTATGATTACAACTCTAAAGATATGGCAAAGCAGGGATGGGTTCCTCCTTCTGGATTTGGATTCGGATGTTCTGCTATTTAACTCATAGCTGGGGATAGGAGATGAAACCATACGTTTCCCGATGTTATTTGCTCTGAAGTGAATATAATACAAACCCGACTGAAATTTGAACTATGCTCTCTTTTATAGGGAATATGACCTTATATATATTGAAATATTATCCTTATCAGCCCCCCTACAAGGCGATAAAGTCACTAAGATGTAAGGTGTTACTGAGAATGGGCAATAAATGAATAAGGTTCAAGTAGACAGAAGATGACTATTGATGCTCTGTTTGAATTTTTGAATGTCGGAGTTGACATGAAAGCAAGAAGCCGAAAGAGTGTTCCATAAGCAAAACGTGTGAAGAAAGAAACTATCTTTTTTGTGGTTAATTAAATTAATTTCAATAGTAAAATGATGAGGCCTAGCTGCCAATATAAGATTGCGCTAAAATATTTGAATTCAGAGTAATGGAGAGCAATTGTCATGAAAATATTTAAAGAATAAAGATAAAAAGATAAAGAATAAAGATAAAGAAAATGTACGTTTCGGTAGCCAGAAAGTGGCTAAAGCCGATATGCCGTGTCAGGACCTATAACATTGCAAATTCTTCTTTGAATTGTGTTCAGAATCTTTACATACGTATCAGATTTCTCTTTTTAAAGATATAGAGATTAGAGCCGTACATATACATATGTATTAAAGGCATTTTTTATGTTTATACGTTATTTTTATAGATACAAATATTTAAGCAAATGCTCTGTTTATAATAAACAGTATTAACAACATTTACCGGCCTGAATGCCCGAAAAACTTTCATAGAAAATATGCGTCCTTCGACAGGAATCGAACCTGTATCCTATACGGAAACGTCATATAGCCTGACGTGCCTTAACCGATTGGGCCACAGAGGAGAGTTCGGTTAGCAAGGTCGATTTGACTGTTTTTAAACACAATTCTTCATGATTTTCTTTCATTCATCTATATCTGCTCAATGCATATCCAAATGTAAACAAATTACTTCATACATTATGAAATGGACAAAGTCCGACAATTATTTAAAGACATTTTTCTTTAAGTTTATACGTTCCTTTTATAGATATAAATATTTAAGTAAATTAAGGGACGTCAAGCTATATGACGGTTCCGTATAGGATACAGGTTCGATTCCTGTCGGGGGACATACATTTTCTATGAAAATTTCTCGGACATTCAGGCCGGTAAATGTTGTTTAATACTGTTTATTACAAACCACGGCATTTACTTTTCGTGAGCAGATATGACCGATCGAGAAATATCGTCGAAGATTATGTGTTTATAAACAATAATTCGGACTTTGCTAACCTGACGCTTCTCTGTAGCTAAATGGTAAAGCACGTCAGATCAAATGACGGTTTCCGCATAGGAATACAGGTTCGATTCCTGTCGGAGAATGCATGTTTTTTAAGATATTTCTCGAACATTCAGGCCGATAAATATAATTAATACTATTTAATTAAAAACAAAACATTTACTTAAGTAAATTGTATCTATAAAAATAATGTATAAACGGAAAAGCATTTTAACAGATATATTTACTAAAATCACAAAAAAAATATCTTCAAATACGAAGGAATAAATTTATTCAATAAAATCTCCATTGTCTTTAATCCCGGCCTCCAGACGTCTTCAGAATCTGCTGCAACTCTTCTGGAAGGTTTCCTTGTTTAAGATGGCGAATGCTGCCATAAACCTTGCCTTCAGTTCATCTTTGGTGTTACAAAGAGTTTTGTTGGTCTCCTTACTCAACTGCGTTTTATGGCGAAATGAATTGCGTCGTAGTACTCTTTTTCTCACAGACGGTGCCCAACTGACCCTCCTGTACTGTGCAGTCGACAAAATCAAAACCAATAAACGGACATACGCGAAAATAAAAAAATAAAATGACGACAATTTACTCATCGCACCCTATATGTTATCATATAGGGTCACCGGATCTAACTAACGCTTTATCCACTGTAACATGTGTCCTTGAGATCTAGTGGCAGAGCCCACAGAGTGTGAGTTCAATACCTGATTAAGGCGGTGGAAAACATGGTGAGAGGATTTAATAGGAGATAACTGATATGAGACACCCATTAGACATGACACATGGAACTACAATTGTCTACCCCAGCGATCGAAATAAAGGGATCAGTTCGACATTTCAACCACCTGAAGAAGGCCGGAGCGTACATATGGCAACAAAGATGAGGACAATAGTCCAAATAATGTAAATAGTGTACATAATAATTCATCTCAGAAGTATAGACAGATGTAAAATAGACTAATCTACTCTGCTATTTAATCTCCACAGCTTTTGCGTTCAGACTGGTTTTTCTCAACTGTCAAAGCTAAAAGTGACTTGTCTGTTCTAATATATCCACAAATGAGAGTGAAGGAACGGATTCATGCTTTTCATATTGATCTGAAGAAAACGCAACAGCCTCGATTGGAATTTAAATTCAGTTTCCGTTTTCCTTGTCGATAATCGTTACACCACACGCACATTTGTACATTGATACTTTCAACGCCAAGACAATTATTCACAAAATCTCTACCCTGAATGGCTCTTATGTCTTGTTTTCAGTGAACAATAAGATCAAAAACATCCAGAGGCAAAGAATTCATTTTTAACCAGATTTGGTAAATAGGAAACGTGTAATAAGACTGGCTGATGTGTTTCGTTCGATTTTCCTCATTCTGACAAGGTTTGTCTATAACAAAGATTTTAAAACTGTAAACAGGGAAAACCAGTTTGAAACCAGTTTGAAACCAATGTTCAAATAAAGACCGATACGTTAATGGCCTAAACACGGGCGGTATGTCAGCATTTTACGCTTGTGGTGTTCAACCAGTGATTAATACGTGTCTCGCCATGTCAAAATAAATGAACGCAAAGGACAGAAGATGGGACGCAGAAGGACGGATTGAATCGTGTCTTTTGGCATCGATTGTCAAATATGGAAGAGGATTTCACGGCAATACGCATGAATAAAAGAAGAAAAAAGGACAACTGAATCCATCGAGACTTAAATGGGCAGTGAAATTTTGATGACTTTTAAAAAGATTATTAATGTCACGTTGCTTACTCGATTATGATAATCACAGATTCCCTTTTAACTCCTTATCTTATGGTGGAGTAATGGATAGCGGCTCGGATTGAGGAATCGGAGAGCTGAGTTCAAATTCCAGTCGAATCCAATACATTCACTTACGTCCTAATAACCTTGGGAAAGGTATGAATCCTCTTCTTCTCTCGCCATATATGGGTAAAAACAGAACAGACCGGGTTCTATAAACTTGGCAACTGGTCTACCTCAGAAAGAAATGGCAACCTAAAAAAATCTGCCTCGTCAGTTATGTATCGAAATACGCGTATCATATAACTGATTGATATCTACCAACTCTGACCTCTTTGGAAATACATTGTCCTAGAGTAATATTGCTTTATCCACGATGTTGCATTAGGAACAGTCCTCGAAAGTCCAGTCTACACTGCTATTTCGCCAATGTCTGCTGCCAGAAGGACATTTCTACGAAAGTGAATCTAACAGACTCAGAATACAAAATCGGTTCAGCGATTCCACTTACCACGCCCATAACCGTTAAACGACGTTTTAGCCAGATCTGACATGTCATTACTGCTATGGTGAGGTCAATCCTCATTAGGTGGCCTGACGATTGCATCTAGCATGAAACAGACTGTCGCCTCTAAATGCTGACTTTTATGTTCACTTTTATATATATATATATATATATATATATATATATATATATATATATATATATATATATATATATATATATATATTGTGTGGTAATTGAGAAGTTAGATTTAAGTTCCGAAACAGCAATTTCCGTGTCGCGATGTAAATATTTTATAAATAGAAATATTATAATATTATGCTCTACGTTGTATCAACAACTTAAAAAAAAATGCTAAAGAATTGCTGATTCTAAACCTGACTATATATATATATATATATATAGACATTTTTATTTTTATACATTCTTTTTTATAGATACAAATACTTAAGTAAATTCTCTGTTTTATAATAAACAGGATGAAACAACATTTACTGGCCTGAATGTCGGAGAAAACTTCATAGAAAATATTCACCCTCCGACAGGAATCGAACCTGTATCCTATACGAAACCGTCATATAGCTTGACGTGCCTCAACCGTTTCGGCCACAGAGGAGCGTTCGGTTAGCAAGGTCGATTGTACTGTCTTTAACTTTTAATCCTCCATGAATCTCTCACGTAGATTCATATCTGCTCATGTCGTATCCAAATGTAAACAAATGACGTAACACATGTATAAACATAAAAAATGAATGTATAAACATAAAAATGTCTTATATATATATATATATATATATATATATATATATATATATATATATATATATATATGTAGCAAATTGTAATTGGTAGAGATTAATTTAATCACACAGACACATATAAGCAAAATGTATTATTCTTTTAATATAGAATTTGTAATTCATACATTTTTTATTCCTTTCTTTTTATGCCGCATGTCTCGCTTTTTACTTTTTCATCACTATGTGAACCTGTTAAAGATCGCTAACATACACACACATATATATATATCTATAAAAGGCAGGTAGTGTGTGCGTGCGTGTGTGTGTGTGTATGTGTGTGTGCGTGTTACGAATGAACGGCCGCAATTTTCGACGGATTTGCACCAAAATTTACATGCACATGCTCCAAGTTAGTGAAAAAGCCAAGCATTTCCCAACTCCCATCGATAGTGGAAATAATCGATTTTTTCATGCTTCTACGGTAGTTTACATGTAGTTTGCGGCCAATTTCTACTGGCCAGCGTGAGAGCCAACAGCTGACTGACACGAATGTTAACTAGCATGCTAGCATGCAAAAAAAATCGATAGCTGCATTCGTCACAAGTGGGAAAAATTTTAATCTGCATGGCACTTTACTCCAATTGGCTCATTCGCTTGCTTAAATTCAACGTTGATTCTGATTCGCGCAGATATTTGTTGTTAACATTCTTTTTTCATTCGGTTTTTCCAGTTACGAGTCCTTTTTTAAAGCTGATCGTTTTGTGTTCATTTTGTTTAGTTCTTTTTTCGTAACAGATTCAATGTTTAGTATAGAGCTTAGAAAAAATTCGCAGTGTGAGATAGGCAAGAAGTAAGGCATGTAGCAACATCAGCACGGCAAAGGGCACTCCTTTAAAGGCAAGGAAGGGTAAAAATATTTTAAGTCAAGTGATAGCGATTGCTGTATGAGTCGTACGATTTTTGAATCAAGCACGGGCAACGCCGGGCCATGCTGCTAGTATATATATATATATATATACGCGTGTGTTTGTGTGTATCTGTATGTCCCAGTTCATTTCCATATATAAGGTCATTAATCCAGTTGAATAATAAATGCATATTCCATTTGTAGATCGTCGGCAATGCCTGCCTATTTTAAGCCTTAGACGATTTAAACATGTCCTAACTGCTTTCATCTTTACTGCTTCTGTCTTTCATTACTGCCTTCGTCGCACCCGCCTTAATTATTTATCGTAGCTTCCAAACTCCCCGAACACTACAGCATGAAATGAAATATGCTACAGCTTTCTATTTTTGACACAACACTGCCAAACGGATTATTTACAAAACGTGAAGTTGTCAAAGGTTTATCTGGAAAGTTAAGAGAAGAATCGGCAAGAGACAGTATTTAATGTTGCTAAACGTTCTAAAGAGAATTGGTAGATTTCATGAAGGAATAGCGATCGTTGCCCACATAGATAAAATGAATGTGCATCATGTATTCGAAAAACGGAGAGCGGGAAAAAGCAAAAGGAAATATAAAAAAACTGACTATTATACAAGAAAATTTGACCAACAGAGAGCATGTTTACCAAGTAAAACAAGAACAGCAATCATAGAATGAAAGAATAAAAAAAAAAAGAGTGAACGAGAATGAAAAAACTTTCGAGAATAATAGAATGAAAAAAAAAATGAATAAGAATAAAAAATGAACGAAAAAGAATGACCGCAAGTGAAAGAATGAAAATACAAGAACAAAACGAGAATGAGAAGAAAAGAATGAGAAAAAATTGAAAGAAAAATCGGGGATAAAAACTTACGTGCAAATAACTTACAAAAAAAGCAGAATCTGTCTCCTCCTCCAGCTAAGGGTTCAATAATAGAGCTTGTATACTGAAAAATTGTTTTTATCTTCAAAAGAATTTAATGCAATATTCACTTTCAAAAAGTCTATTTATGCTTACAATCCTAAAATATGTTATGGCTTTAAATTATCCACAAATGGTTGATAAACCGAAACGATAAAGAAATCAATAAATTCAATTCTCAGCAATAAATGGAAATCTCCTTTGGTATTCCTGATTTCCCCCACCCCCCAAAAAAAGATAAACTTTGTCAATAACAGGATCTGCATCTTTTTGATCACATTGCGCATTCTTTCACAAATGATGCCAAAGGATGGTGAAAATAAAATATTTTGAATAGTGATTTTCAAGTCATACAAGCCCTCCGCGGATATGCAGTTGGTGTAACTGCAAAAATAGAATCAGTAAACCATTTTCAAATTCCTGTTCAAGCTGGTATTTTCATTTCTCTGAAATGAAAACCATTGTGAAGACAACTGGAAACTAAATCACAGACATTTCCAAGAATAATAACAACGATTCAGTTCACAATTTACATATATTAATGAAAAAAAGCAAATGTACGTTTGGAAGAGAAATAAATCATTCCTCTTTTGAAAATATAAACACTGCCTGTGCGGAGATTAGAGAAACATTATTTCATAATAATAAATAATCGCTAAAGATGCTGGAAAAATGGTCGGTTTTCCAATTCATATTTTGGTGATACGGAAAAGTACTAGAAAGAGGAAAAAACCAAATAATTATATCCTGACCCCCAAAAGAAGATGCATTGAGCAAAACTTAACGAGAAGATTAGCCCAGGGGGAGGTGTTGTAATGGAATGTCCCACACACCCAATAGCCTATATAGATTGACTGCATCAGGATATACCTAGGGGCATGCCTCGAGAATTAATAGCCTGCCACCCGATTCCCTGTCTTTCAGTTGTGTATTTTCTTTTACAATAAACCTCTCTTCTTTCATCTACGCGCATGTTGCTATTCCTTCACTCGAGTACCGCCGTTGTCTGTTTGTAACCGCTTTAAGGATACAATATTTTTTACAATATTTTGTATGCTGTCAATTCTTTTCTTTCGCGTACGTTGTCACCATTTTTCGTCTGATGATACGTTGACATGTTTATAATAACTAAATAAAACAAAGGCTGATGCGAAGGTGCAAGGGTCGATGAGTACGACGTGTATAGTAGGTCATCCAAAGTTGTATCAATTTCTGTCAGGTCTGCAAAGAGATCTATCGACGTCTATAGTCAGTGATTATCATAGCGTTGCAAGCTACAGCGTGTTTATTTGTGTATAATACGCACAATGATTCAATTCACAATTTACGTATATTAATGAAAAAATCAACTGTGTCGATTCACGATTATGTAATTTTGGAAGAAAAATAAATCATTCCCCTTCCACAAATATAAATCTTGCTTCTTTTGGGAGTTTGGAAAAACACTAATTCATAATGATTTTTCTCTCTTTTGAACTAGGGTCTTATAAGGTTAAGCTCATTACATAATTTACTAAACACTTGTTAGAAAGGCAGCCGGGCAAAATATTACTAAAATTATGGGTTTGGTTCTTATTGGATGCTATATATATATCAGAATGAATGTAATGTTGCGTTTCAAATTGTAAACGAGACAATGCCTTTTTTTTATTGATATAATTAATCACCACTTCTCCTCATTATCCGTAATAAAATCGAATCAATTTGTCAAATTGTTCATCCTCCAGATGAAACATTCTTCAGATTTTTACGCAAAGAATCATTCAATATCATATTTAACATCTTCACAATTAATAAACTGTTTTCCCTCTAATAAATGTTGCAATGATAATAGTCAGATGGAGCAAGGTGAGGAGAGTAAGTACGATAAGCTAAACCTTCCATACTTAGTGTCATAACCTTCTCTGGAGAAAATCGGATAATATGTGATCTTGTATGATAGTGTAGTAGACACACGTCTTTACAATTAATCGATGATGAGTGGCTTTTTTTAGATAAGTTACTAGCAGCCATAATCAGCTTGTCGATCAGAATCCGAAAAAGCGTTCAATTAGAATGGAGCAAAAGCTGCATCATGTTTAGATGTAACAAAGTCTATCTTCTTCACTTACTTTAAAGTACTTTCATTAAAAACATTTTGAATTAATGTAGCTACTGATATAACAGAAAAATCTGTATTTATTCAATCGAAGTTAGCCGACGACATGATGGGGTAAAACAGGCAAGATGAAAACCCACTTCAGACCACAATTATTTGTGAGTTTTCGAAATTCAATTTGACAATGTGCTACCAGGGATGTAAAAGTGGATACATTTATAAAGCAATTGTTAAGTTTGATGAAAATTGGTTGAAAGATCAACAAAAAAAGAGAAAGAAACCAGTAAAAATCGCCATTTTTTGTATTTACACAGGTTTTAACTATCTGGGTGGACTCAGTTATCAAGTGAAATGACTGTTAAACAATCAACTTATTGTTGGATACAACTGAGTTAAGTTTGTCTTAGATTGCTTGAAAATTGAGGGAGTTTTTGTTTAATATTTGCGTTGAAACTTATTTGAGTTGAAATCGATCTTTCGTTTTTCGCCGTTTTTCGCTAAATGCAGTAGCGTAGAAATAAAAATGAGGTATCGTTGAGCTCATCGTGATGTAAGTAACCTACATACCGTGTTTGAACGAAATCGAAGAAAAAGTTGAATTTCTCGATTTTTGATCGGCTTTATCGATTATAGATTTTTTATATTATCGAAATTTTACGCTAAGAACCTATATCTTACATAGTACAATGTATGTGCCAAGTTTGGTCAAAATCGGTTGGATGGATCTAGAGTGAAAAGGTATCACACAACCAAAGAGACACATAGGCTCTGTTTTATATATATATATATATATATATATATATATATATATATATAGAGAGAGAGAGAGAGAGAGAGAGAGAGAGAGAGAGAGACTGTGCAATTCTTTCCAATTAGCGTTAATACACTATATTAAAAGTTTTGTTTTTGCTTTAACACTTCATGATAGATAATACCTTTCATATGACATCAAAGTATAAATTTTTTCAGTTGAAATCTTAGTTTGGAAATGGGTTCCCGTTTTTCAATGTCTGCTAACCATTATCATTTTTTTTTTATTATAGAGAACACACTTTTCATCACTGGTGATGATTCTACCCAGGAAAATGTCCAATAATGAACGGAGGACAACTCTTTGTTTTAGCTGAAAAGCAGTCAGATGATGAGAGTTGGTTTTCTTTTAATTTATAGTCTAAAGTGTCTGATATGGATTCTGACCCACACTAATTTTAAAAGGGTAAAATCGATACGAAATGTATTCCCTCTAATATAAATTAAACGACAAAGAGAAAATCACTAGAACGTAAAAAGTAATGCTTAATTTATGTTAATCAATGAAAAATGCCCTGAAATTCATGATGACAAAAATGCGACAGAGTTTTCTTTCCAATTTCATTATTCAACCTTATACCAGGCCGAACGAACGTCACTGTTACAAAAGAATAAGAACAAAAAAAGCTAAAGAAGGAAATTGAATATCTGTCTATATTTCTGAGATGAGGTATTATGTACACTATTTACATTATTCAGACTATTGTCCTCATCTTTGTCGCTATATTTATTACAACGTTTCGGCCCTTCAGTATCTGTCTATATTTCTGAGATGAGGTATTATGTACATTATTTACATTATTCAGACTATTGTCCTCATCTTTGTCGCTATATTTATTACAACGTTTCGGCCCTTCAGTATCTGTCTATATTTCTGAGATGAGGTATTATGTACATTATTTACATTATTCGGACTATTGTCCTCATCTTTGTCGCCATATTTATTACAAAGTTTCGGCCTTTCAGTATATGTCTATATTTCTGAGATGAGGTATTATGTACACTATTTACATTATTCAGACTATTGTCCTCATCTTTGTCGCTATATTTATTACAACGTTTCGGCCCTTCAGTATCTGTCTATATTTCTGAGATGAGGTATTATGTACATTATTTACATTATTCAGACTATTGTCCTCATCTTTGTCGATATATTTATTACAACGTTTCGGCCCTTCAGTATCTGTCTATATTTCTGAGATGAGGTATTATGTACATTATTTACATTATTCGGACTATTGTCCTCATCTTTGTCGCCATATTTATTACAAAGTTTCGGCCTTTCAGTATCTGTCTATATTTCTGAGATGAGGTATTATGTACACTATTTACATTATTCGGACAATTGTTCTCATCTCTGCCGCTATATTTATTACAACGTTTCGACCCTTCAGTATATATCTATATTTCTGAGATGAGGTATTATGTACACTATTTACATTATTCGAACTATTGTCCTCATATTTGTCGCCATATTTATTACAACGTTTCGGCCATTGTACGCTCCGGCCTTCTTCAGTATCTGTCTATATTTCTGAGATGAAGGTTTATGTACATTATTTACATTATTCAGATTATTGTCCTCATCTTTGTCGCCATATTTATTACAATGTTTCGGCCGTTGTACGCCCCGGCCTTCTTCAGGTGGTTGGAATGTCGAACTGGACCCTCTATTTCGTTCACTGACGTAGACTGTTCTAGTTCCACGTGTCATGTTTAATGGATGTCAGTTATTAGTTATCTCCTGTTAATATTTCCATCTGAAAGCTATCCACTACCATAACCGGGTATTGAACTCACACTGTTTGAGACCTGTCACTGGATCTAACCAACGCCTTTATCCACTGTGCCATGAATTTTAAAATTCGTAAACTTAAGGAATCAGCACATATGCTCGGCCACAAAAATCTCCTGAGCCGACCAAACATAGAAATGAATACAATATGGGAACCAGTATAAAGAGTTCCAGAGAAAAGCGATAACAACAAATAACTTGCAATATTGAGCTCTGGTAAAACTGTGTGATAACAGAAAAAATTGCAATATGAGCACTGGTAAAAATGTTTGCTGAAGACATTAGGTTTATAATACCCAGAAATTCATACACAGATGTCCTCAAGGATACATGGCACAGCAGGGGAAATTAACAGGAGATAATTGATAATACATTAGGTTTATAATACCCAGATATTCATATGTGTTAAATATAATAAACATTAAACATGTCTACCCCAGTGAGCGAAATAAAGGGTTCAGTTCGACATTCCAACCACCCGAAGAGCGTAGAATGGCCGAAACGTTGTAATAAATATGGCGACAAAGATGAGGAGAACAGTCCGAATAACGTAAATAAGGAAATTGAATAGTTAATGTTTAGAGAAAGAAATGTAACATATTTAGTGAATGAATGAACGTCACCAACAAAGTCAGAAATAAAACAAAAACCAAGCAAAAAATGCAACTAAAAATTGAAACGAAGAAGAAAAAACAGCTACCATTTTCCGCAATGCCGTTTAAACACCTGTTTTTCTTGACAGTAATTTTTATGCGAAAGTTTTAAACATTTATGTACAGAGTTTTCTCGATATATTTATATTTGCGTTTTCTTTATGTCAATATTTATTTTCTTAAACCAAGACACGACATTGTTGTGACGTTGAAAATTATTTTAAACCGACGAAGTTTCATTTGATTTTTTGTACGTTTCTACTTTTTTATTTCAGTTCAATTTTTACCTTCTTATTTCTCCTTGTATTTTCTTCTTTCTTTTCTTGTATAATTTTCTTCTTTTTCTTGTCATTAATTTTTCACATATTTTTCATTAATTCTCTTTTTATTTTCCCTCTATTTTCCTCTTTTTAAATTATATTTCCTCTCGCCTTCTCTTCTCTTTCTATTCTTCCTTATGTATAAATGTATTTGATTTTTATTGTTTCTTCTTATTTCTCTTTAATATGCCATGTCTCTTCAAGACCTGAATGGGAATGGTTCTCCAGAACTTCGCCTCTCTTGTCGTTCGAAGCAACATTTGACTCTTTAATATGTTTTTCGACCTCCTTTTGCCATTCTCACAGACGCATTAGCTATGTTAATAGCTATTTCCTTCCGCCTCTTACGCCTTTAGTATTCATTGTGTGCATCAAATTCTACAGGCCCACCTACTTCTTTGTGTATCCCAAGAGTTTCACCTCTTACTTTGTAATCTATCTATATGGATAAATGCGAAATTGGAGCTCAAATCTCCCACGAATACTGAGGTTAAAAGCTCTATATCTGAATTATATATTATCTACTTCTAAGCGATATCACTTTTCAGGTTTAACTAATTTGCATATTGATTTTTAAAAAAGTATATTTCATTAATTAAGTGTCCTTCATTACTGTTCTTTTATTCGAGGACTGTTTTCATTTTTAGAAGAAAAATAGTTCTGTTTTGGAATATTTTCTCATAAGTTGCAAAAAAGTGTTTGAAATTTGCATTTTACTTGGACTTCAACAAGTTGGCATCTATTCGTAAAACTTTCATTAACTATAACTAGTTTTTCTCTTACACCTGACCAATTAATTTCTTCTGTCTTTACAATCATATTCTTTGAACAAATATACTGAACGTCCACAACCCCTTCAACATTTCATAAATAGTGAAAATTAATCCCATTGAAAAACAACTAATTTTTGCTATAAAAATTACCAGATAGCGAGTGGCCGAAGCCCGCTAGTTTTAAATATAAGTGTCCTTTTAGTCTCTTTTTCCTTTAAACCTTCCTTGTTGTTGAGTCCATGGTTTTCTCATCATCCATCTGCAGATCCACAACTCTGTGACTTCGAGTCACGTGTTAATCTGTAAGGAAGTTATCCAGCATTCACTTTCATAAAGGAAGATGGAAATAGCATAGATTTTCCGCGCCCTTTAACTTCTTTCTAATGAATTTCTGGTTTAAGAGAACCGTTGAAACATCGGTTCTCGTCCGATCACCGAAGTGAAGCAGCGTTGAGCCAAGACAATACCTTGATAGGTGACCGCTCTGGTATACCAGGTACTGTAAGCTGGGATATGCGGGTGCCTGAATATAATAGATAGTGGCTCGTAGTGACAAACAGGAGAGCGGAGTTCAAATTAAAGTCGGTTTCCTGATATTCATTTGCGTGCAAATAAACTTAGGAAAGGTATGAACTCACTTCGTCTCCTCCCACCTAGGGGTTAAAAAATTAGGTTAATTATAAGAGATCAAAATTTTAATAATAATAATAATAATAATAATACAACTGAGACTGTACCAATAGCAATCAAATATCCGGATATCATGAGAAGAGGAACGGACAATTTTACTAACAGTGTCTAAGGTAACATCAATATACAAGTTGCCCAGAAGATCGCTCTACTAGGAACATCCCATATACTAAGAAAAGTGCTATCAATTAAATAACATTTCTACTATAGGGCCTAAGGACCATAGTTTAGACCCGGCTCTACAGGATACAAAGCAGGAAACATAACATACACAAATAATAATAAAAATTAAGGTTGATAAACCGTAAAAAACAAATCAATAAATCTAATGAATTGCTTTATTTTTCAATCCTGCCTAATTCCCTCATCATATTTTATTGATATATTCGTTTTGTTAATATCTTTCTCTCTTATTTTTTTTTTTTGCAATTTCTTCCTTTTCCGTAATTATAGAATAATTTTGTGTGAAATGTAGCTTAATATTGACGCTGTTTTCCTATTATTTCTTCATCAAATGTCCTTTTATTTCCTTAGACAGTAGAGGATACTTTCTGTTTTTTTCTTTTCCGCTTTTAAATTTCACTTCATTCTCTATCGTGTTGTCGATTTTTTTTAAAGACCGGTTTATTAAATCTTAACTCATGTGGCATCTTTTATATATAGTTGTTTATTTCCATTCAGTTTTCATATCCTCATTGTCAAGTCTTATTTGGCAAATAATATCAATTACTAAAAGGTGAAT
Source organism: Acanthosepion esculentum (assembly GCA_964036315.1). Taxonomy (NCBI): domain Eukaryota; kingdom Metazoa; phylum Mollusca; class Cephalopoda; order Sepiida; family Sepiidae; genus Acanthosepion; species Acanthosepion esculentum. The sequence continues at coordinate 22,254,988 of OZ038476.1, read as the reverse complement.
GCGACTCTACGACTGAGAACCGAGAAGATGATGACAATAATTACAAAAGACAACTTTTTAGGCGTTCAATATTTTCATTTTTTTAATAAAAACGAACGAAGGAGAATTTGGTAATATTACGATGCTTCAGCCATAAATTTCAGCAGAAATTGATCAGACGTGACTCATAGTACATTTCTCAGACAAAACGAGATCATTGCAGCTAATACTATTTCTAATAATAATACTAGTAATAATACTATTATTAATACTACTACAAATAACAAAGCTGAAATTTACCATTGAAACAATGGTTATCATATAGGAGATAACAAAACTTTTATATAGTAATAATAAAACTGAAACTGTACCAATAGTAATCGGTTCTCTGGGCCTCGAGAGAAAAGGAATGAACAATTTTACTAACAGTGTCTCATGTAACATCAACATACAAATTTCCCAGATTGCCCTACGAGTAATATCACATATATTAAGAAAAAGTGCTATCAATTAAATGACAATTCTTCTATAGGGCATGAGGACCATAGTTTGGACCCGGCTCTACAGGATACAAAGGAAATATAACATACACAAATAATAACAATACAAAATATTATTATTATTATTATTATTATTATTATTATTATTATTATTATTAATAATAATAATAATAATAATAATAATAATAATAATAATAATAATAATAAAATGTGTCACATGGGAGCATCAACAATCCCTGTTGTAGTTGGAGCCCTAGGATTGGTTGGAAAAGATTCCAGTAGACTAATTAAAGGGATTCCTGGAAGCCCATGCCTCAAAGAAATACAAAAAATGTTCTCACAAGTACAGCCCACAATTTACGAAGGGCTTTATCTATTTAAAATATGTTTGTTTTGTTATTGTTTTTCTTTTTTTTTATTAGTGGAAAGATATTTGTCGTTGCTCTATACATACGTTGACAGATTAAAAATAAGAACCACCAAATTGTGGACAGTAACAAGGTGAATGCAGACAACACGTTTCACCAAAAGAAAGATGGCTGGCAAAGCTAGAGGACGATAAAACGTAATAATGAAGAGAATTATTTTAGGCGCAGTTTTAAGTAGGGTGTGCTGTTAACACAAGAAAATGACTGATAATGATCAGTATGAGATCTCCATGAATCTTAGACACGTTCTGGCCAATTTTAATGAAATATCCGTACATAAATTCTGGTTGAATCTTCAGTTATTATGATTTATGTCTTTACTGTTTACAATTAAACGCAAATGATTGGAGAAACTAGTCATTTCAGATGGGCACAAATCTAAGTCCTACATATCCGCGGTTACGGATTTCGGGTTTCTGTTTCCCACGGCAATACCGCAAACCACCCAAAACAAATTAAAATTATTATTTTTTCTCATATCTATCTATCTCTCTCTATATATATATATATACACACACACACCACACACACAAACACACACACACACACACATATATATATATATATATATATATATATATATATAGCCCACGTCTGAAGTTATTAAGCAAATCATATAAACTTTAATATGTGGTGTGAAAAAAAATTGTAAAATTTTAAAGAATCAGTTTAGATGTCAAAGAATCCGAAGTTAAAATTTTAGGTAGTATCAATATGTTTTATTGAAGTTATTGATGTTATTTGATGTATTCTAAAAACCGCTATCTGATGTTATTAGGCAAAACCAAATAAAAAGGTAATAAAATAAAAAAATAAAAAACAATTGAACAACACCTCTAATAGAACAAATAATTAACAAATAGGATTAGTCTTTGAATCATTTATCTTTTAATATATTGACTCTTCTTCTCAATAACATCCAGTAATCTATTATTCATTGATTTTGTTATTTTTTTCCTGCAGCAGTTTTTGATTTCTGGCATCGTAGTTTTAATTGCTTCCCATAGGTCTGCTTTGTGGTCTGCTTCATATAATTTCACCTTCATAATTCACCATCGATTTGCAATCGAATTCAGATCAGGACTTGATCATGGCCATTCTATTATCTTCTATTCTATAAATCTTTTATGCTCAAAGAACTCACGGGTAAACTTAGATGCATTGGAACGAGCGTTGTCGTGCATAAATATGTGCTTCATTTTGAAACTGTGACACTGGGACTTGTCTCACTAAAAGAGAGTCTTCTTTATAAAATCGCAATAATTAACACTGTTCAGTTTACCTACTTCATCGACTTTGAATGGTCCAGTAATAGTTTGGTCAAGAATTCCAGCCCATATCATAAGTTTCCCGCCTTCTTGTTGCCTTTGTTTAGCCACAGGCACATCGGAATTGTATAAAACCCATCCCTTGGACCGTCCATCAGGTCCATCATATGTCACTTGAGATTCGTCCGTGAAAATTATTTTAGAAAAATTCAATTTTCATTTATTTCTTGGCCCAATTTTGATGGTTTAAAATATTTTCTTTAAGAATTCTATTTTTATAAATCTCAATTTACAAAGTATTCTGCACCGTTCGTCATTCTTGACACCTTCAATTCCTGTCTTTTCGAATATCTGAATGCTCGTCAAAAGTAGTTGTTTCGCTTGGACTCGCTTTAGTTTACGTTCATCTCGAGGAAGCAAGTTCTTAAAGGCTTTTCCATTTGCTTTCGGTTCTCAGCTAATATTTTCAACAACCATTTTTATGGATTGATGATCTCTGCAAAGTCCCTTTGATATTGCCAATGGGCGCATTCCCTCACTCAAAAACATTATTTTCCGTTTCCAACATACAGACAAAAAGAAAAAAATAGTTTTTATTGAATTTTAGGCGTCTGAAGCTAATACTACGTAAATCTGTATAACTTTAATCCGTCTATTTTCGAAAAGTCCGAATATCTCAAAGATTAACGATTAAAATGACAGAAAATGTAGTTAAATATTTTACTCAGAGATTAAATATAACAAATATTGGCTCAGAACAGCTTGAGTTCATGAGGTTTATTTGACTTGCATAATAACTTCAGTTTCTCTCTCTCTCTCTCTCTCTCCCTCTCTCTCTCTCTCCCTGTATATATACATATATATATATATATATATATATATATATATATATATATATATATATATATAAATAGAGAGAGAGAGAGATATAATGTTTTTCAGCAGTTGTTACATGCTTCTCTTTACCCATGTTTCAACATATATTATGGACAAAAAAGTTTTAAAAAACTGTTTTTATTAGATTTCAGATGTCTTAAGCCAATATCAGTTTAATCTGCGTATTAATTTCAGTAAGTACATTTTCGTAAATTCCAAATATCTCAAAAATTAAGCATTAAAATGTCAGAAAATTGAATTTAATATTCGGATAATGGTTGCAATGGACAAGTTTAAATTTGTCAAATATTGGTTCAAAACGTTACTGAGGTCTATTTGTTTTGCATACTAACTTCAGACAGTGTGTGTGTGTGTGTGTGTGTGTGTGTGTGTGTGTGTGTGTGTGTGTGTGTGTGTGTGTGTGTGTGTGAATTGAATTATTCCAGTAGCATAAGACTGTTATTGATTTATGAATTTAACCGAAATAGAGGATTATTTTATGAAACAAACAATTCTTCTTTGGTGCTTTACCTTCCAGGAACTGAGCTTGCCCAGCTAAGCTTAAATCTGAAAAAATAGCCATTTTATAAACCGACAGATAGTTAACAAAGAATTATCTTGATTTTCTTTTTTCTGCTTGCGTTCATTCTTTGCAATGTATATTTTCTCTTAGCTTGCGCGTTTCCATAATGGTAATTTTGAGAATAGAGATAATATTAACAGTTTCTTTATAAGGAAACAGTTGCCATTCACTGACCGAACAGCAAGTGTTACATATTTTACGCTTGTATTCATCCCCTGGCCATCGAACCGGGATCAATGTGTAGTATGTGTTCCCGTCCTGTTTTCCTGGTAATAGTAATATAAACCGATTCGACGCTTACTTATTATGATTATTTGCTACTTTAAATTTGAAATTTTCCGATTGTTTCTTTGAAATACAAATGGCGCCGTTATCGTCTGTGTTTTTCATAAATTAGCAGGAAAGCTATCTAAAATTTAATTTCCTCAGATTATGCTAGGTAAAATCACCAACAAAATAATACCTTGGTAAAATTGTAAAGTTTTTATCAATTTTCTCTTCAATTTAACTCCCAAATTTTAATATTTCGCGGATAATTAAAGGCAAGCATATTGTAAACTGTTTATTCCCCGCCATATATGTCTGCAATTCAGGAATGGCTTCCTTCCTCGTCGACAGGGTTAGCTGGCGGAATTTACAGGAATTAGTATAATAAAATCGTATACGAAATTATTTGCGCCATTTAACTCTCACTGAACTTGTGTCATTTTACATTTTACTTGAATTTACTTCAAAGATTAAGTCCTTGTATATTTATTTTAAGGGTTACTTTTTGAATCTCATCTCAGTTCAATATTGTGAATGGAAACATTGTAATTTACAAGAACTGAAACGCGAAAAGGAAATTCATAAAAAACTTTAGAATTTTATCAAGCTATTTTATTGTTGGTGATTTTACCTGGCATAATCTGAGGAAGAAAAAATTAGACATTTTTCCCGCCAATTTATGAAAACACAGACGATAACGGCGCCATTTGTATTTCAAAGAAACAATCGGAAAATTTCAAATTTAAAGTAGCAGATAATCATAAAAACTAAGCGCCGAGAATCAAAGAAACATGAATAAATTTTAAGACTTTTTACGAAGTCACAGTATTCATTAATTGGAATGGTTTGTGAGAATAAATCGATATCGACTTTTACATTATAACGGAAGTGTGTATATATATATATATATATATATATATATATATATATATATATATATATATATATTTATAATTTTTTTTGCAATAACGTTCGATTGGCTGAATTTACCGTAAAATCAATGTTCTTTCTTAATGTCAGTTGATTTGAATTGAATTGGAATAAATATGTTTAAACGACTGGATTTAGCGCTTTAACAAATACGAAGTGAATGCTTGTTTCAATGCTTCTGTGCTCATACGCAGTCTAACTCGGCTGACCTAGCAGAAAACTAGTCAATATTGCCAAAATTTCACCATTAAGTATCTGATTATTCAAAATTGGTCTTTAGACGAGCAAATTTAGTTCTTTTGTTTGGCAATGTTTATTCTGGATCATTTAATGTTAATGTTAAGACTGCGGATTTTGGTTGCAACAAATCATTATTTTGGCAATTTTAACGATCTGTATAATTTACATTTTATTAGAACATCTTACTGCAGTACAAAATCAAATACAAAATGGCAGTGGGAATAGTACGTAAAAAACTCGTTTTGTTCCAGAAAGAATTCTTATAAGGACCACCAACGCAGATATGCGCATCTTTGACAACGGAGACATTTCAATCCATTCGAAGGTTTTAAGAATCTACTAAAAATTATCTAAATATTGGATTTTAGCAAAATACATATTCATTTATTAATTATTAAATTCATGAATTGACTACTACGTAAAAAATACTTGTAGAAAGAACAATCAACCCGAATGATATTCAATTATATAAACCTGTTAAAACCCGTCTATATTTCGGAGATGAGGTATTATATACATTATTTACATTATTCGGAGTATTGTCCTCATCATTGTCGCTATATTTATTACAACGTTTCGGCGACTGTGAGTTCAATACCCGGTTAAGGCAGTGGAGAACTTGGAGAGGGTAATTAACAGGAAATAACTGACATCCATTAAACGGCCGAAACGTTGTAATAAACATGGCGACAAAGATGAGGACAATAGTCAGAATAATGTAAATACTGTTACCGCTTCATGGAGAAAATCTGTATCTGTCACGAAAATAAGGATTAGAAACTGAATTTTACATGGACTCGTAAACCTAGGTAAGAAAAAGGCAACGATAATTCTTATGAATTCGGTTCCAAACGATTCCTTGGAACAATCTTTTTATGACAAAAGTATGTATCTATAAATTTATAGCGAATCAGAAAATGACTTTACTATAATTATTTATTCTATTTCTCTATTATATTTTTTATTTATCTATATATTCTTCGGCTACAAATGTTGGTGTTGTGTTTGTAACCAGTGTAAGAGGATTACTTCTCAAATTTCTTTAATCTCTCAAAAGTTCTTCCTTTTTATCTTTGCTACTTCTTTTCCTGTATGTTCCAAACCATCTTCAGTACTTCCACTCTTTAAGATCTCAGGTAAACCGACCGAACCTTCTAATTATTTTCCTATTAGTCTCTTATCTGTTCTTGATAAAGTACGAGACTGTCTAATCAACTCTGAATTGGTTAAGCATCTGAAATCGCAGGCTTCTCTGATATAAGACATATACCTCTTGCATTGATAGGTTAACAGTTGATGTATTAACGGTTATTGCTGAAAGAATCTATTCATTTTTACATACAAATGGTGAACGTTTGGCACGCTGGTCTTCTTTAAAACATTGAAAGGTAATGGTATTTCCGGACGAATTTTTCATCTGATTCAATCTTTGTCATCAATTCGTGAAATGAAAATCGTCTGGAACGGCCAATCTTATAGATCTTTTTCCATTAATGCAAGTGTCGCACAGAGACCTTTCCTTGGATCTACAGTGTTCCTAATTTTCATCAACCACCTTTAATGTCATAAGTTTTCAACTCGGTATCAATGTTAATAAAACAACTATTTACTACTGTCTTAATAGTAAGTCTGATCCGTTCGGTAAGGTCAAATTGGCAAAAATTACCTATCATCTGTTGTTAACGGGCAACGACATGGCTTGTTAATTTTAACGCCTCCAAAATAAAACTGCTCGCCTTTAATCGCCTGAGAGAACGTTTATTGTCTTCCGTCAGCATGGCTGGTGGGTTTGGTTTGCATTGCTTTGCTTTGCTTTACGGTATATCAACCTCAATGGGTTATTTAATGCCGACAACATTTTTAGGATAGATTCGTATGAATAGAATATGTATTCTTTGGTTTAGATTGGTTTGGTTTATTTTGTTTTACGGCATATCAACCTCAATGGGTTATTTAATGCCGACAACATTTTTAGGATAGATTCGTATGAATAGAATATGTATTCTTTGGTTTAGATTGGTTTGGTTTATTTTGTTTTACGGCATATCAACCTCAATGGGTTATTTAATGCCGACAACATTTTTAGGATAGATTCGTATGAATAGAATATGTATTCTTTGGTTTAGATTGGTTTGGTTTATTTTGTTTTACGGCATATCAACCTCAATGGGTTATTTAATGCCGACAACATTTTTAGGATAGATTCGTATGAATAGAATATGTATTCTTTGGTTTAGATTGGTTTGGTTTATTTTGTTTTACGGCATATCAACCTCAATGGGTTATTTAATGCCGACAACATTTTTAGGATAGATTCGTATGAATAGAATATGTATTCTTTGGTTTAGATTGGTTTGGTTTATTTTGTTTTACGGCATATCAACCTCAATGGGTTATTTAATGCCGACAACATTTTTAGGATAGATTCGTATGAATAGAATATGTATTCTTTGGTTTAGATTGGTTTGGTTTATTTTGTTTTACGGCATATCAACCTCAATGGGTTATTTAATGCCGACAACATTTTTAGGATAGATTCGTATGAATAGAATATGTATTCTTTGGTTTAGATTGGTTTAGTTTATTTTGTTTTACGGCATATCAACCTCAATGGGTTATTTAATGCCGACAACATTTTTAGGATAGATTCGTATGAATAGAATATGTATTCTTTGGTTTAGATTGGTTTGGTTTATTTTGTTTTACGGCATATCAACCTCAATGGGTTATTTAATGCCGACAACATTTTTAGGATAGATTCGTATGAATAGAATATGTATTCTTTGGTTTAGATTGGTTTGGTTTATTTTGTTTTACGGCATATCAACCTCAATGGGTTATTTAATGCCGACAACATTTTTAGGATAGATTCGTATGAATAGAATATGTATTCTTTGGTTTAGATTGGTTTAGTTTATTTTGTTTTACGGCATATCAACCTCAATGTGTTATTTAATGCCGACAAGATTTTTATTACTGTTAGTATTTTTCCAAAAATGTATTACTGGTAATAATGTGTTCCTGGTAATAATTTTTCCTCGAAAAATGTATTGCTGGTATTAAAACCTATTTTTACTCTATCATAGTGTTTTGACCCGTGTTTTGGGTGTTAAGTATTTACCCATAATTGGCACTATAACAGGTGCTACCACCCCAGGTCAGGGTGAACCTGGGAACACTAGCAATTAGGAGGTGGTTTCACGCTCCTCCAAACCGCCTATTCAGAGGCCTTGCTGTCGGGTGAAGTTTATCGTTCTTACCGAGGACGCCAGCATGGCTGAGGCTAAATTCCAACAGAATGACACCTGATGAGAGTGACCCTTTTTGCCTTCTTAAGCTAATGTTTTCTGCTGACATGAAGCGGGAATATTACATTGAATCAATTGCTTGGTCGCTTTTTAGCAATTAGTCCATTGTATGAGGCTGGACCAATTTTCTTACCAGAATCGAGTTTGCATGTTTATATATCTGTCATTCATCCATGCATTAAAGACTGCTGTCTCATCGGGTATGGTGCTTTTACTAAACATTTAGAGATTTTTTATAAAATACAAAGAAGAATCTGCACTGTTACTGGTCCTAACCTGGTGGTGTCTCGGCTTCAGTCACTCTCCCATCGCCGTAATGTAGCTTCCATGTGCATTTTCTATAAATAGTTACATGATAATTGTTCTGATGAGCTTTCCTGGTACTACTGTAAATATGGGGACTAGTTAATATTTCCATAGAGACAGTGAGGTATTATGGTGGTTGTAGTAAGAAAGGTACCTATGAATGTGTTGTTTTGGTGTAAGGAATATTGTTCGTACGATTGGGTCAGTGTTTGCGGCTAGCTAAGTTATATTTAAGACAGAAGAAGACCGTCCTTTCCCCAGTGCCCCTTCGGCCTTGTGCCACATTTCTGTAAGATATACAGAATAAATATCGCTTTCCTGCTACTCCTGCTATATAATTAGCGATTCTTGATAAAATCCAAATATGCATTTTTATTTGCATTCCGGCTTCAGTCGCTTTCCCACCGCTTTAATGTGATTTTTCTATAAATATTTTCATGGTAATTGTTATTATGAACTTTCCTCTTTCGGACCAAGACTTTATGAATTTAAGCACAGTACTAGATTGGCGGCTAGGTCTCATCATTTGAACTCGCTAGATGTAACAGTAAGCTCTATGCCATCACTTCTATCGCACTTCTCGCTTCTGGAAAATCACTTCTGGCCTCTTGCTTTCCAGTTCACTCTGATCCTCAGACGTTTAAATGCAATGCCAATCCTTATTTTCTACCTCCTTAATTCGTGTTCTTTTATTTTTCACTCTCCTTAATAGTGTTTTCATTGTTCTTATAATCTCTTACGCTCTGTAATTCCTTGTATGTTAGTGTATTTATTGCCATGATTGCGGTGAAATGATATACGAAATTTTAAGCGTTTATCGTCCCGACAAACTTTCAACACCACAGGGATAGATATAGATAGTGTGGACATGGAAATCAACACTGAATGTTGAGTGTTAACTGCCCACTTCAAACTAGTTCGAGAACATTCTTTTTCTGTGTTCACGTGACAAATATTTACAAGCGCTTTATCACTTAGAAATAAAGAACATGTTAAACAATATAATTATATCTACACACACACACACACACATATACATATATATATATATATATATATATATATATATATATATATATATATATATATATATATATAGTGTGTGTGTGTGTGCCTGTTCCAATAACTTGGACCTATTTTAAATTTAATTGACATTTGAAATCGCTCCACGTTTTGGAACTTCCTATCTATTTATATATCTATCTATCTATCTATCTATCTATCTATCTATCTATCTATCTATCTATCTCTTTCTCATTATATATATATATATATATATATATATATATATATATATATATATATATATATATATCAGCTGTAACAGCCAAATTGTCCAAATCGTGTGACAGCATATTTATCTATCCAACAAAATGTTTATTATCTAAAGAAATCCACTAAATTAATTGGGTTTCTTTTTTCCAGATATTCAGATAAGTCGTATAGCCATTTTTACACCATTTGTAGTAAGAATCACTTATATAAACCCTTTCATTTATTCAGTTAGAAACACAACAGTTTAAAATCATTTTGTCAGCACTACTGTCTTCCCAAATGAACAGTGGAAGGAAGGGAAAGATCATTCAGGCTTTCAGTAATGGTATACCAACATTCATACTCTGGCTTCCATATTCAAAGTCTATGAATGAACCATCAAAAGAACGGAGAAAAAGCTTTAAAAAGTGGTAAACGCAGAGAGGAGAACGAAATCAAGAGGTCACAACAGTAATAGGGATACTCATTTCAACTTAGAGCTAAAGAGATCAATTAGAAAAGATCCAACTCAATACATAAGACGTTTGGCAGGTGGGAGAGGATATATATATATATATATATATATATATATATATATATATATATATATATAATGAGAAGCCACGTATACTTTCTTAATATGTATATATAGAAAAAACAACTAAAAATTTGTAAATTAAAAAAATAATGTTTTCTCACCTGTGATAGTCATAACATAATCTACTATTTATTCTGCACAATATGTCCCAATAGTGGATATATTGGCGAATCTGGAAATAATTTTAGTTTTCGCTTCAACAATCATAAACAAACCATACGTCAAAACAATCCTTATTCCCCCATAGCTGAACACTTTAATCAATCAGGACATCATTAGACAACTGTAAATGTTTATTGATAGATTCTGATTTCAGTTCCACATACACACACATAAAAAAGAAAGATACTGGATTTTAAAATTAAATACATATAAACTAGGGTTAAATAAAGACTTGGGTATTTTAAATCTTTATAAATATTTCAATACTTAAACATTTTTTAGATATAGTTAAAAGATTTTTTACACAGCATCTAAAAATATTATTACACTTAGATTTACGTTAAAAATATTCGAACACAGTTGCATTCCATATCACGTGACGTCCGCCGGACCTACTTGAAAACAAACCTCTAAAACCAGTTATTTCTGAAGAAAGATCGAGGTCGATCTGAAATATCAAATTACATATATATAAAAAAATATAAATAAATACTTTCATAAAAAACATTGTTTTATATATATATATATATATATATATATATATATATATATATATATATATATATATATATATATATATATATATATATAAATATTTGAACGTTATTTCAATTCTTCATGAGCTTCCGATCCTTAACTATGATTAATTAATGATGAACATGTCATTTATGTTTATGATTTAGTAAAGAGTAATTACAAATTCTTTTTGCTCAGTGTCGTATCCAATAGTGTTGTAAAAACCTTGGGGATTTCCAGTAAGATATCTTTAATCATTTTTAAGATACAACGGTTCAAATCTTAATCTAACAATTGAACAATTTTGCTGACACTATTTGGGCAAACTAGTAATTTAAGATCTGTGTCTGCTATTCCGCGACCGTTATCGCCGCATAGCAAACTTCTATTAAACATGACAGGATACCATCTTTGATGGTGAATATCTTTGTTAAAATGTTTATATAACCACTCTGATGATGGCTCATATAATCCGAAAGCTTAGATCGAGGAATAACATAATAAAAAATATCTAAATTTTGTACAGTTTTCCCGAAATTAAACCAAATATACTAAGTTTGGAACGGCTCATGATCAAACATAATAGACATTCTTTGTCTGTTATATTTAGTAATATATGTTTTAATAATGATCTCCTGCCCCATTACTATCTATCTATATATATATATATATATATATATATATATATATATATATATATATATATATATATATATATATATATATATATATATATATATATATATATATATATATATATATATATAAACATTGTTTGTTTATACATTCCTTTTACAGATACAAATATTTAAGTAAATGCTCTATTAAACTGGCCTGAATATCCAAGAAATTTTCATAGAAAATATTTATCCTCCGACAGGAATCGAACCTGTATCCTATACGGAACCGTCATATATCCTGACGTGCCTTTAACCGATACAGGTTCGATTCCTGTCGTAGGACGAATATTTTCTATGAAAATTTCTCAGACATTCAGGCCGGTAAATGTTGTTTAATACTGTTTATTATAAGCAGAGCATTTACTTAAATAAAAAGAACATACTTTTACTTCTATAAAAAGAACATAAAAATGTGTTAAAATAATTGTCGGACTTTGTTCATTTCAATATATATTTCAATATATATATATATTTCAATTTCAATATATATATATATATATATATATATATATATATATATATATATTAACTTTCAATAAATATAAATATATAATCTTATTATTATTTTCCCTTATTTATTGCTTCATTCTTTTATAGGAACGACTTGCCTGTAATAAAAATGGTGAATAATTTAAATGCTTGATAGCAAATACCAATATTAGAATTCATTGATATCGGAAATATATTCTGTAGTGATAGCTGTAATTGTAGTACAATGTATGAATCAAGAGAACGTACTGTTTATATAATATATTGTAATTCCAAGTTGTTTGATAAAAAATATCCGAGTAGATTAATCATATAAAATGTCCATAATGTTAATTAAATGTTTCCTTCTTGTTTTCCTTATATTCCCAAAATAAATTCCAATTAAATAAAACGAAGTAACCTGTTGTCTAACTATTTTATCTTTTTTAGGTAAGACTGTAATATCTCTTCTTTTTGGAGGAAATTTTCTCGGAAGTTTACCAAGTATTAAAGACATTCATTTGACTGTAATCAAAGAGGTAGGTTTAAATTTCAACATTTACTATCTGTTACTTCCTTTCAGATTTAATTATTTCTATTTGATTGTTTTTTTTACCTTTGTATTATTGTAAAGATTGTTAGGATTTATATTACGCACCTTCTATATAATGCTGTTCAAAATTAGCATCACGTACAAAATGAAATATTTATTATCTTTATCATTTTATATAGGTTGATTCATTTTTCTTCAGTCAAGCAATAATTACCAGGAGGCTGGGAATGTCTAAAAGGGGGTTCTTGGAAGGAATAGAGTTTTTTATCATTAGGGAAACGCAGCAATAAAAACGACGATATGATTTATTCTAAAAGATATAAAGATTTGTCTATATTTCTGAGATGAGGTATTATCTACATTATTTAAATTTAATCGGACTATTGTCCTCATCTTTGTCGCCATATTTTTTACAACATTTCGGCCTTTCAGTATCTGACTATATTTCTGGGATGAGGTAATATGTACACTATTTACATTATTCGGACTATTGTCCTCATCTTTGTCGGCATATTTATTACAACGTTTCGACCTTTCAGTGTCTGTCTATATTTCTGAGATGAGGTATTATGTACACTATTTACATTATTCGGACTATTGTCATCATCTCTGTCGCCATATTTATTACAACGTTTCGGCCTTTGATTATCTGTCTATATTTTCTGAGATGAGGTATTATGTACACTATTTATATTATTCGGACTATTGTCCTCATCTCTGTCGCCATATTTATTACAACGCTTCGGCCTTTCAGTATCTGTCTATATTTCTGAGATAAGGTGTACATTATTTACATTAATCGGACTGTTGTCCTCATCTTTTTCGCCATATTTATTACAACGTTTCGGGCGTTGTACGCTCCGGCCTTCTTCAGGTGGTTGCAATGTCTAACTGAACCCTTTTTTTCACTTACTGGGGTAAACTGTTCTTGTTCCAGGTGCCATGTATTAATGGATATCTGTTTATCAGTTATCTCCTGTTAATTTCCCTCTGAAAGTTCTCCACTGCCTTAACTGGGTATTGAACTCATACTCTTTGGGTCTTGTCACTGGATCTAACCACACATGGACACATCAACGCAGTGGCATCAATTTTCTTAACATATGTTTGCATTTACTTTGCTTCGCTGCTTGGTGTGCCAGTTTGCATAAGTATGCTGCAACCCTATGCATGCGCACGTAAAAGTCTACTTTGTCCCGCAATTTTCCTCTCCTATTTCCTCATTATGCACCACAGAAAATCCAACTGTTTCTTCTTATTTTCTCTGTATGTTCACCGGTTCTCACATGTTCGGTTCATGGTATTCTCAGCATCTTTCTGTAGAAACATCGCCTCAAGTTTCCTCTTCATTTGTGTGGAGAGGGTTTACCCTTTATAGGATAACTAGTCTCTATCTATAAGAGGCAGGATGTGTGTGTGTGTGTGTGTGTGTGTGTGCGTGTGTGTGTGTGGGGGTGTGAATGTGTAACGAATACACGGCCGCAATTTTCGACGGATTTGCACCAAAATTTACATGCACAAGTTAGAGGGAAGGCCAATATCAACTTTGCATTTCCCAAATCCCATCGATAGTCGAAATAATTTATTTTTTCATGCTTCTACGGCAGTTTTCATGTAGTTTGCGGCCATTTTCTACTGGCCAGAGTGAGAGCCTATAACTGGCTGCGACGAATAGGCAGGAAGATTCTATTGGCCAGCGTGAGTGCCAACAGGTCAGCTGTTGGCACTCACGAATGTTAACTAGAATGCTAGCATGCAAAAAAATCGATAGCTGCATTCGTCACAAGTGGGAAAAATTTAAATCTGCATGCCACTTTCCTCCAATTGGCTCATTCGCTTGCTTAAACTCAACGTTGTTTCTGATTCCACAGAACTGGGTTGGGTGTGAAAACGTATTTGTTGTTAACATTCTTTTTTCATTCGGTTTTTCCAGTTACGAGTCCTTTTTTTAAAGCTGATCGTTTTCTGTTCATTTTGTTTAGTTCTTTTTTCGTAACAGATTTAATGTTTAGTATAGAGCTTAGAAAAAATTCGCAGTGTGAGATAGGCAAGAAGTAAGGCACGTAGCAACATCAGCACGGCAAAGGTCACTCCTTTAAAGGCAAGGAAGGGCAAAAATATTTTAAGTCAAGTGATAGCGATTGCTGTATGAATCTTACGATTTTTGAATCAAGCACGGGCAACGCCGGGCCATGCTGCTAGTATTATATAAGAATTCTTTCATCTTTCCCTCGTTTCTAACCCTTTTTTTCCTGCTTCTTTATACTTGTATTAGCTTTTGGAAGGCACCTTTCGCTGTTCCAAATGCAACTTTGGTTTTCGGCGTACTTC
Organism: Acanthosepion esculentum; assembly: GCA_964036315.1. NCBI lineage: Eukaryota > Metazoa > Mollusca > Cephalopoda > Sepiida > Sepiidae > Acanthosepion > Acanthosepion esculentum. The sequence goes on along the minus strand of OZ038476.1, from coordinate 22,239,741 downwards.
TGTTAAAATACTTCCCGGATATTTAAACTTTTGCACATTGTTGTTTTTTTTTTTTGAACCTCTAATTTTTTATTTACATATTGGGATATTGCTTTTATCTGGATGAATAATAAGAGGAAAATGTCAATTTTTATCAGATAGTCATAGGTGTATTCACTAAGAGTTAGTGAGGTTCAAATTCACTGTACGAGACGAGAACATTCAGCACGCCACCTTTCCCTTCAAACACACAATATTATTATCAATATTTATTGCAAATGCTTAGCGGAGAATACGCATAGACAGTTACCTTCTGAAAGTCAGCTTGGCTTTTATAGGCCGTGTTCTTTCAGACGTCGGCAATCACGGCTTTTCACAACTGCCTCTCTTTTGCTTCTCTAATAACTTTTGACTCTTTAAGCATCGTTCTTTATCCTTTTTCTACCAGCCATTTATTAAAACAAACATTAGGCAAGTTATTAGCAGTTTCCCTCTCTTGCTCTTGCTTTGATTATGTCCTGCGAGTGTTATGTTTTGTATACCGTGTTTAGGTTCCTCCATGAATGTTAACTATCTCTTTATTATTGCTAGTATCATTTTCCTTCTATTTCTTATTCTCCTTAAAACTTACTTGTTTCTCACATGTTCAGTCAATGGTGTTCCCCACACGTAAAGGTAAAATAACATCTCGGCCTCTTCAAGTCTCTTCTTAATCTGTAATGAAATAGCTATTGTACAGCTTTGTTCTAACGAAATATTTCTACGCCTTAATAGATTACTTAGTTTCTGAAAGGTCTTTTTAGCTATTCCAACGCGCCTTAAATTTTCTATACTTGGCTGAATTTAAGATAACAAATACGTAGCTCACATCTTGAAATGTCTGTTTAGTATTCGTTGAGGCGAGAAATTACCTCAGCCACGCAGTATACATTAAATATTTATTCAATTTAAATTAGTATAGCGTATAGAAGTATTTAATGAAGGCTGAACACACTATATTAACGTGCGATTTGTGAAAATATAATACAGTGATCAGTCTAATCCATTCATAGCAATCCGCTTAATATAGCGATTCCATATTCACAAACTGAAAGTAACGTTGTTATCATTTTCATAGTAATTTAATTTAATGTATATACAACTCTCTCACACTCTCTTTATCTGTCTATCTATCGTAGTCTGTTCATATCTATCTATCTATCTATCTATCTATCTATCTATCTATCTAACTATCTATCTATCTCAGTCTGTTCATATCTATCTATCTCAGTCTGTTCATATCTATCTATGTATCTATCTATCAAATTCTGTTCATATCTATCTATCTATCTATCTCAGTCTGCTCATATCTATCTATCTATCGATCTATCGATCTATCTATCTATCGCAGTCTGTTCATATCTATCTATCTATCTATCTGTCAAATTTTGTTCATATCTATCTATCGCAGACAGTTCATATCTTTCTATCTATCTATCTATCTATCTATCTATCTATCTATCTATCTATCTATCTAACTAACTAACTAACTATCGGTTTGTGAGATCAGTTTAACCCATTCATAGCAATCCGTTAAATATTGCGATTGCATATTTCACAAACTGAAAGCAACGTTGTTGTCATTTCTATAGTAATTGATTTTACTGCTATACAACTCTCACTCTCTTTATCTGTCTATCTATCGTAGTCTGTTCATATCTATCTAGCTAGCTAGCTAGCTAGCTATCTATTGCAGTCTGTTCATGTCTGTCTGTCTATCTATCTATCTATCTATCTATATATATATATATATATATATATATATATATATATATATATATGTATATATGTATATATATATATATATATAAAATTCTGTTCATATCTATCTATCTATCTATCTATCGCAGTATGTTCATGTCTATCTATCTATATAACTATCAAATTCTGTTCATATCTATCTATCTACCTATCTACCTATCTATCTATCTATCTATCTATACTCTGGATACGGCTCAAACATATATCCTGTAGTCGTGGATGCTATAATAATTACTGTTGCTGATAATGTTCTTATTATAATACGTAAAACAAATATAAAAGTCTACATATAAAAGTCTACATATGTTCTGCTTGCAAATATGGTTTATCTCAAGTTACTTTAAAATTTGATGAAGCTTCCGCCAGAATACCGAATAAACTTCTTCTCTTCCTTTTAGACTTGTTGTGAGTGACGACCGCATTTTACAACTCTCCTTTGAATACCAAATACTTTAGAAGTTGACAATGTCGCTGTAAATAATTCTAACTTCTGCTCCTTGTTCTTGTCCAAGAAGACTGTCCGAAAGACAGTAATAGGCTTTTCAACACTTTACTTAAGCCTAAAACTGTCACTCGAGATAAAAGAATGCTTTTCAATGGCGGTCTTCAAAATGTCACCCATTGAGAATATAATCTTAGGTTCCACAGTACGCATGCGCGTTGCGAAACTTATTACGACCAATATATAGAGGTGTCTAATCTTGTTATATGGGCATTTGTACTCCGACTTGTCAGACCGATTATATAAAAAGTTGTTTGCGATTTACTTGTCCAATAAAATTAACGTCAAATACGTTTTACTTGCATTTCGTAATGCACTGCGTAAATTACCGAGTCAGCAGATTCCATTATTCCTTGTAATCAGAATCCTTTTAACAGTGCATCATAATTCCGGACCAGAGTTCGTATCTGGCATAGGGGTAAGCAGATATTGGGAAAGAAATTTACTGCTTTTTTTGGTTCCACATATTCTTCGATCTGTGTAGGCCAAACTTATAGTGACTTACTAAGTGTAGCTTAGAAATGAAACAAAGCCGAACGTATGGGGTACTCAGTGAGGATCGAACTCACCATTCAGTCGTAATTGGTCCAGGAAGACAAGCTCGTTAACCAATACACCACGTCGATATGCTCTAGGTCTACTGTATTTACTTGCGTATCAGACGATTTTCTATATAGCTTGGCCCCTGAATTTTTTTAATGAATTTTCACCCCTCCAGAAAAAATACATGTGTATAATGCAAAGGGTCAACGAAAATGCATGAATTTTAACCTCTTCAGAAAATTCCCGCGAACAGTGGCCAAAGTAAAGTTTTTAGCCAGAAGAAATAAACTACATCCAATTTCAAAATTTAATTACGTAATCCCTATTCAGCATAAATAAACAGTATTTAGAACTAGTATGGAGTAGGTCTTCCGTTTGCTAGTTTCAGTGCCTAGCTGTTTCAAAGTCTTTCTCACCGCATATGGCGACATTTCCATGCTGTTGGCGACATCTTTGACGCTCTGACGACGGTTTCTGATGACTTCCCTATTTATTGCCCTTTTCGTTCGCTCAGACACGATGCTTGGTCTTCCTGAACGTTGTTCCACACGACAATGGCCTTCTTCATTAAATTTCTTGACAATATTATTAACCTTTTGATGATTAACTTGGAAAAACCTAGCAATTTTTCTATTTGACTTGCCACACTGATGTCATTCTATTATTTGCTCTTGTTGAAATTCAATAACTTTGTTGCTTCCACCAAGTTTCATTGCAAGATATAAGTCAACTATTGCTTATAGATGAGAATATCTTGATACTTACACGGTATTGTCTGAAAAAAAGAGACGTTATTAAGCAAGCCAAAATTGCTGTAATCAAGGTTGGCTAAAATGTTATCATAGCCCACTGTATAGTGCAACACCCTATTTTTTCTGGGGGAAAGGTAAAAAACTGATCATAAAAACTCGCATAAAATTGTGTTCTCTCTTTCTTTCTTTCTCTCTCTCTCTCTCTCTCTCTAACTTTCTTTTTCTCTCTCTCTCTATCTTTCTCTTTCTCTTTCTCTCTCTCTCTCTCTAACTTTCTTTTTTCTCTCTCTCTATCTTTCTCTTTCTCTTTCTCTCTCTCTCTAACTTTCTTTTTTTCTCTCTCTCTATCTTTCTCTTTCTCTCTCTCTCTCTAACTTTCTTTTTTTCTCTCTCTCTATCTTTCTCTTTCTCTCTCTCTCTCTCTCTAACTTTCTTTTTTCTCTCTCTCTATCTTTCTCTTTCTCTTTCTCTCTCTCTCTATCTTTCTCTATCTTTCTATCTTTCTTTGTCTTTGTTTTCTTTTTCTTGCTAAGTTTGTGTGATGATCGACAATCACTCAGATCCCACTTCCCTTGTTTTCCCAGCATGCAACATCTTAGGAAACCCCATATAATTGTAAACAAACGGTCGCCAAACGAGAAACACTCATATCGGGGAAATTGTATGTACAACACAAAGACAAACAGGTTTTATACATAAAAAAAATATCAATACTTTATTTCTTTGTAAGATTCCTTGTTTAATAAATTGCCGGGACGAAGCTGTTGTGAAGTCTAGGTTCCGATTGAATATGGTCCGTCTTTCGATTCTGTTGCCATCTTGGACCCTTTTATCAGGTCAGCTCACCCAGAGACTTAGCCACCGAACGCCTAATATGTATTACACTTTACTGAATTCTTACTCTAGACTAGCTGTCCAAATAAACAGCTTTTTATTTTCTCTGTCGTATCAGACAAATCCATCTACTCATTCAGGACCCTAAGTAAATTGTCCGGCATTAAACACTCAATCAAGTATGAAGTTGGACCCCAGCATATCCTGTTTGCCTTACACTAATCAAATTATTTTTCGAATAATATCTTTTTACACATCTAGTTATTTCTTTCTTTCTTTCTTTCTTTCTTTCTTTCTTTCTTTCTTTCTTTCTTTCTTTCTTCCCTTACACACCGTGCGGACGGTAGCGTTGTTTTACATACACCCCTGTGCAAATTAATTGAAACAAAACGAATAATTCCTTTATTATTTATCCTTTTTCGTATTTTTCCAATGAAACATAACCCAGTACACATGGTAGTACTTCGTATGTCCGTTCCACGAAGTCGTTCCTTGCAGATTGACCACAGATTCTCGACTGAATTTAAATCAGGAGAGTTTCTGGGACAGTTTTTGATTTGATTTGCTCACTGGCAATGCTTGCTAGTGTGTTAGTGTAACGTTACAGTTTTCGTACGCTTTCTAAGAGTAACGTCTAACGCAGACAATGGCCGTAGGACAACTAATCGAGAGTCGAGACAATAGTGTCTATCCGTGATGAAAATCTGATGCAATCACGGTTGACGTAATATTTTTCAAATCCAAACAAATTTCATTATACACCACGAAAATAGATTCATATTACTGCACACCACCGCAAATGACCTAATTTGAGAAAAAAAAATAGAAATCGATGACACCCTGTCACTTAAGTTGATTTAAAACTAACCATATAGTGAAATAAAAAGGAAAATAAATCGGTTGTTTCAATTAATTTTGACAAGAGCGTAGTACCAGTAGCCGTAAGAAGCTGTTGCAATAGAAAAGAAAGCTACATTTAACTGTTTCGACAGTGAAAGGGTGTGACCGTGATGCCAACCTAGTAGCACGCTTAAATACATGCAGCTTGGGTAACAGCGAAAGTAGCTCGTCGGAGCAGATGCCGTGAAAATACTTGCAGAAAAGACAGAGGGAAGCGGCGGAACGTCTGTGAAAAAGTAATTGTAGACGAGATGCCAGATCAGGACCCATCACATTGCATATCCGTCTCTGGATTTTGTCGAGTGGGTAAATCGCAAATCTATCACATCTGAATAGAATTTATATAAGCTTAACCCTAGAACACTAACCATCAATTAAAGTTACACCATTATTAACAATGGATATATCATACCCAATTTTGAAAATATCAAAAACATATTAAATATAAATCTTTATTTGAAATATTTTATATACAGACACTTCAAACTTTGTACTTTGAGGTAACATTAATAGGAACTGAAAAACTTATTATTTAGGTAAGAAAATCAGGTACTGAAAATTGCAATTAAAAATAGGAAAATTTGCGCTGGGTACTATATACCCATGGCTAGTGTTCTAGGGTTAATATAAAATTGGTTACAATTAATACTAAAATACCAAAATACGTCATTAACTTGAAGGAGGAATTTGTTCTGTCATCCGTAATAACTCCCACAAATAATTCATTGGTGAAACTTCAAGGAAATTTAATACAAGAGTATATGAACATAGAAAGGCTCTTTTACAAAACAACTCACTGAATTCGTCTATCACTGTAATGAATCTGTCTATAATTTTGGTTTGGTTTGTTTTGTTTTACGGCACATCAACCTCAATGGGTCATTTATTGCCGACAACTTTTTTTTCCTGGTAATATTTTTGTTTTGTCAAAAATCTATTTCTGTTATTTTTTTTTCCTCAAAAAAGTATAGCTGGTAATATATTTTTTCAAAAACGTATTGCTGGTAATATTATTTTCTCAAAAATGTATAGCTGGTAATATTATTTTTTCAAAAACGTATTGCTGGTAACAGTTTTTTTCATCACATTTTATTTCTGGTAATAATTTTTACAAAGTATTTCTGGTATTAAAAACCTATTTTTACACTTTTATAATGCTTTTTACCTCAGTTTGGCGGTCAACTATTTGTCCATAGGTGGGACTCTAACAGGTGCTACCACCCCGGGTCACGGTGGCCCTGGGAACACCAGAAATTAAGAGGTGGTTCCACACTCCTCAAAACCTCCTGGTCAGAGGCCTTGTTGTTGGAGGTAGTTTATCATCTTACCCAGGACGCGGATGCAGTTTATCGTCATACCCAGGACGATGTTTATAATTTTGATTAAAAAATGCTACTTTAATTTAAAGTGAAATTTCCTAACACCAAAATGTATAGAAAGAACTTTAATTTCTAGACCATTCAGAGTAAAGTTACCTTTAGGTTTTACATCTCACCTTTCTTAGCAGATCTTCTATTATCAACATGTCGATGATTTAATAACAACAGTGATAAAAACATGAAAGAAAGGAAGTAAAAAATCTAAATGAAATTTGCTAGACTATATACGCAAACATATATAAAACATTTCCTAACATCAGTTCGATTATAACAATGTTTGTTCCCGAAAAAAAATTAACTGAATCTGATGTGTTGGTAATTTGTTAGTTTTGTTTACTTTTCCGTTTGAAAACAGTACATCACGGTAAGTTTTTAATAATTCGTGACCAAAACGCACGGTTGTCGCTGAAGAACTGATTGAATGCTCTCCCAGTTTTATGACAAAGTTAAATAAGAAAGAAGGGGTCTCTGCGGACACTAAACAACCTATTAATCATTACAATATTCTGTTTTATACTGCGGATGATCGATGACGCAGAATCATATTATTTTCACACACACATACACGCACACACACACACACACGCACACACACATGCAAATATATATATATATATATATATATATATATATATATATATATAGTCTTAAAGTGTGCTATATTTATGGAATAAAGTGCTCAATATCAGAGAGAGAGTGTCAGGATAATAGATTACAACGTTACAGTAATGCCGTCACGTCATAACGAAAATACAATGCGTTTGAAGCGTTGGAAAAAAGTCCCTTATTAGATGACAGCGTTACCGTAACGTTGTGACAACGTTAACGTGCCGGCGTGACCATGTTGGCATAACGTTGTGATAACTTTACTGTAACGTTATAACAACTTTGCCATAAACCTGTGACAATGCTGACGGTAAGTGGTCAATTTAGGCTCAGTATAATTGTAACGCCGTTACAATGTCATATAGCCCTAACCAAAATAAATCGCTCAGTATATGTCTATATTTCTGAGATGAGGTATTACGTACACCATTTACATTATTCGGAGTATTGTCCTCATCTTTGTCGCCATAATTATTACAACCTTTCGGCCGCTGTACGCTCCGGCTTTCTTCAGGTGGTTGGAATGTCGAACTGAACCCTTTATTTCGCACACTGGGGTAGACTGTTCTAGTTCCACGTGCCATGTTTAATGGATGTCAGTTATCTCCTGTTAATTCCCTTCTCCACTGCCTTAACCGGGTATTGAACTTACACTATTTGGGTCCTGTCACAGTGGATAAAGGCGTTGGTTATATCCAGTGAAAAGACCCAAAGAGTGTGAGTTCAATACCTGGTTAAGGCGGTGGAGAACTTGGAGAGGGGAATTAACAGGAGATAACTGAGATCCAATAAACATGGCACGTGGAATTTAACAGTCTACTCCAGTGAGCGAAATAAAGGGTTCAGTTCGACATTCCAAATACCTGAAGAAGGCTGGGGCATACAACGGCTGAAACGTTGTAATGAATATGGCGACAAAGATGAGGACAATAGTCATCTCAGAAATACAGACAGATACTGAAGAAGGCCGGAGCGTACAACGACCGAAACGTTGTAATGAATATGGCGAAGAAGATGAGGACAATAGTCCGAATAATGTAAATAGTGTTCATAATACCTCATCTCAGAAATATAGACAGATACTGAAGTAAACGGAGCGTACAACGGCCGAAACGTTGTAATAAATATGGCGACAAAGATGAGGACAATAGTTCGAATAATGTAAATATTGAAAATAAATCGCACCTCAAACGTTGTAGGAAATTTCTTTATTAGGTGGAATGGTACCAGTAGCAATCATAGATTTAAATAATGAACTTTTGACTTTTCTTCATTTTGATATCTCCTTTTTTGTTTTCTTTCATTTTCTTTTGCAATATTATCCTTCTTATCAATGATTATTATTCATATTGTTATTACGACCGTGATTATAATCTTTGTTTCGATAATTACTAAACATCTATGACGGCCTCATTGTTTCAATATTGCGTATCTCCAGGCAACAGACCAGTTGTTCAATTTATGTACACAAATTCTTGTTCTCTCAGAACACGACGATCGACAACCTAGAAAACTGACGCCTCCCAGTTTATTTGTATGACCTTATAATAAAAACACTGCCACACTGATAAGAGGGGGCCTCGGGGAGTGACTCTGTATGAGGGGAAGAGTGTATCCGTGCGAATTCGATGACATAATTGACAAGTGCACAGGTGTTTCGAGAAATCAAAACCATCTTCAGACATGACTCGAGGTAATTTCACAGCAGAGGCGACCAAAATGATTTTTTCCATGTCGACAATACAGTTAAATTCCCAGAAACGCGTGGGCAAAAAAATAAGATTTTTTCCAATTGTCATTTTATACCAATTTGTCTTGTCCACAGAATTGATCTGGAAATTTAACTGTATTGTCGACATGGAAAAAAAACTCTCTTAGTATAAAGGAAATTTACATTAACCAGAAAATTTTTTAAATTTGGATTTTTTAATATAACTATAACAACAAAGACATTTTGATTTCATTTTTACCTTTAAAAAGTCGAAAGACGAAACGCGTCGGTAAAAAACTAAGATTCTTTTCCAATTGTCATTTTATACCATATATATATAGTCATTCACAGACAGACTGTTTCGCTGTATCACAGATCATCAGTGTGGTTAGGCACCCGATTGCTTCAAGTTGGGATCGAAACACGACTGATTTAGCATCAGACAGAGATTCTACCCCCAAGTTATTATAACACGGCAGAGAGAAATGAAAATTTTAACGTTTTTACTATGGGAAAGACCTC
>OZ038476.1:22192713-22225213 GCA_964036315.1 Acanthosepion esculentum | reverse complement strand
TTGAATTCAACACTCAGAGGCAACAGGCTGTTTCATGCTCGACGCAATCTTCAGGCTGGCCTGACGACTGTGTCTAGCATGAAACAGCCTGTCTTCTCTGAGTATTGACTTCAATGTTCAAATTTATATATATATATATATATATATATATATATATATATATATATATATATCACCATCTCCCTCTCTCTCTCATATATATATATATATATATATATATATATTTAAATATTTTTGAGGACACCCCTGATAATTTTATAAATTGGCCCATAAAGTAGTTGTTTATACTTTACTTAAGAGAAAATTATTTTAAATGGTAAAAAAAAACTGTGAGGAATGATTTTCATTATAATCTTTATTATGGCTGAAAGAAAAAAAGCATTTTTTAATTAAATGTTGATCTCGTCAAAATATCCGCCTTGAACCTTGATTACTGCAACACAAATTTAGGGCATTCGTTTCAAAGGTTTTGTAATTATAAGTTTGATAATTAATGCCATTATTTTTCAATGACTCTAAGAGCCCTTTTTTCATTGTATAATAATATTAATAATTATACATTAAAAGCAAATACTAAGAGGAAAGTCTGTGGAAAATCCTTTAATTCCGAGATCATCCATAGAAATTTGCGCTATGATTCTTCCATTTTTTGGCAGATCTTCTATTATTAAAATGTCGGGTACTTAATATCAAAAGCAATGGAAACATAAACAAAAAGTGTAAATGAATGTCACTGGCACGACTGTAAACACAAACACATTTTTTTAATTAACTTAAAAGTTTAAATTTTTAGCCTCTTCTCTTCTTCGTTTACATGGGTAAAAAAAAAGCAATAACAAATTTACCCCATCTTAAGTAAGGAAAAAAACAGACGCATAGAAGGTCTGTGAACGCGTGTGCATATGTATATGTGTGTGCGAGAAAATATTATTCTGTGAACAAAATAGATTAACGATCTATAAGTTGACACCGCCACTCGATAAAAAAAATCGCTAAACAATTCCACCATTGAATACAGCGACCAAATACGTACGTATACACGCGATGACGCGCGAACGCACATATACGTGCAGTCCCACACTCTTCATATATATATATATATATATATATATACACATTATATATATATATATATATTTCTGATTTAACTACAATATATCTTTAAAGTACATTATGAAAAATGTTTTCCTTTTGTCTTTATTCCTATACATACATACATATATATATATATATATATATATATATATATATATATATATATAGATCAATTGAGTGAGATAGATAGATAGATAAATAGATAGATAGATAGATAGATCGGCAGGCAGCAAGTATACACACACACACACACACACATATATATATATACATATATATATATATATATATATATATATAGATAGATAGATAGATAATATTGTCAATTTTTGTTATACATAAACACACACACACACACACACACACACACATATATATATATATATATATATATATATATATATATATATAAGCAAATGAAAACTACAGAGTAAAGTTCATTTTCTCCATCAAGACATTAATTTCTGTAGTTCACTGCTACTAGCAAGCAGAAAATTATTTTTCTCCTGATGATGGCCATGTTAGCCGAAACTAGTCGATGAATCTTAATGAAATAATAACAAAAAGGAAGGAATATTAATATACAACCCACTGTGTCTTAAGATTTAAAATTTTTTATATTTCTATTGTTCAAGATAGATAGATAGATAGATAGATACATACATACATACATACATACATACATACATACATACATATTATTTTCTTTTACAATGTTTTAGCTGAACTATTTACTGAAAAGGAAAGTTTATGTGAAAACGTCTCTGCAACATTTAGCAAGAAGAGAGCTTCTCTGCCAGAGTTTATATGTTATTCAGTCGCAGGTAAATTTTCTATTACAATTTATGATTGTGTTATGGTCCAGGTTAGGACCAAGGAAGAAAAACACAAACACAAGAGTAGAAATAACGAAGATATATTACACGGAATAATAATACAAGATGTGGAAGTTGTTAGTATGACTGTCAGTCTGATTTGGAGTGGACTACTATCGGCTCCACTCGATTCGTCTCTCTCTCTCTCTCTCTCTTGAGAGGCGTAGTATACATAGTGTTAGGAAGAGTTCATTCTGTAGATATAGGTAAGGGCCCATAACAGATTGCAATATCAGTTTCCAACCTTCCTCTTATCAACGTTCTTTATCTGCCTCTTCCTACCTGATGCTGACAGGTATAGCATCTCAAAATGGTTACAGTCTGTTTCTTTATATTCTAACACTGCAGTTACTAAGGAAATTCTAAATATTACACGTAATAATTGACCGGTGCATATAGCTTCATCTAAAGGTCGGAAAATGAAAGGATATAGTTTTGATTGAAACTAAAATTGCCGGTGAAAAAAATATTATACAATTTATAATGCAAAAATCTATCTGCCAGTTGCATTATTTTATGCAGATGAATAAAATACTGATAAGAACATCCTACCAAATCACCTATGTTTTTACTCTCTCTCTCTCTCTCTCTCTCTCTCTCTCTCTCTCTCTCTCTCTCTCTCTCTCTCTCTGTATTTCCTTTTTATATACAGTGGGGTTGAATAAGTTATCGTACAGAAAACAAATGCTTGTTATTCTCACTTATAGCGAATGAAAACCTCGAATAACAATGTTATATATGTATTTTCCGGCATAGAATCAGAATCTGCAATTTAAAATTAGACATTCATCGATAAGTGATAGTTATGCAAATTTTTATATTTCAAATAGTGGAAAAGGTGTTCATACAGTATCAATTTTTGCATTATAATACGGTAGATTTTGGTTGTACTTCCAAGTAGAAGATTCTAAACTGTTCTAGAATATTCTCAGTAACTCTATTGCAACATTCAGTCCAAAATTGGATCATTCTGCAGTCACTGTTCACTGATAACGGTTCTAATAATGGCTAGACGGAAGGAAATGACTTGTGCTCAAAAAGGGCTAATTATTAAGCTATGGAACAATGAAAAAAATTACAGAAACATCTCCAGAGACACGAACATACCTTTTTCCAACAATTGGTTCATTTATTGCAAGATTTAAAAGACGTAATACTGTTTAAAACAAAGGCAGACCCGGTGCTGCCAGGAAGATCTCTCCCAGATTACGATGAAAGTTGATGCGACAGGTCCAAAATAACCCAATGGCCATCAGACAAGACCTTCAGAATGATCTGAGTTTGTCAACAGTCAACATAACTAAGCAAACGATTAGTAATGAACTACAGCAGAGACGGTATAAAGTCACGCTCCCCAAGAAAGACACCACTCCTTCTGAAACGGCATAGAGATGCCAGGTTGAAATTTGCGACTGAGCATAAAGATAAGGATAATTCTTATTGGGAAAGAGTTCTTTGGAAAGATGCGAGTAAAATTGAGTTGTTCGGTCGCAATTCCCTGAATCATGTATGGAGGAAAGACGACGAATCATACGCACCCAAGAACACCATACCAACTGTCAAATGTGGTGAGGGTAGTATCATGTTTTGGGACTGCTTTTCGATGTTGGCAAGCTAGCAATTATAGACGCTAGAATGAATGCAGAAAAATATCAACAAATCCTAAGCAAAAATTTATCGCTTTCTGTAGAGAATCTTGGGCTTCCTCCTGATTGGATTTTCCAGCAGAACAATGATCCCAAGCATACTGCTAAGAGTACGAAGAATTGGCTTGCTAATAACAACGTTGACATCTTACAATGGCCCAGTCAGTCGCTGGATTTGAATCCAATAGAGACTTTATGGCGGTTTTTGAAAAATAAAATCCGTGATTATGGTGCAATAAACATCGAAAGCGTGAAAAACAATTACTCAAGAAGAAAGTGACAAAATACCTACTAAAGTATGCGAATCGTTAATTAAAGACTACAGGAAGAGATTGGTTGCTGTTGAACTTAATAAAGGCTTTGTTACAAAATATTAAATGGAGAAAACATGTTTCTGTTCTGCTGTACGATCATTTTTTAATCCCCTAAAAATGTAAATATTGCTATATTTTCTTAACCATGTAATATTATTTAGTATGCAATCTGATACAGTAGATATATTCCCGTTTTGTTAATTTAATATGTTGCAAATAAAAATATGAAATATTTTCATGTGTACGATCACTTATTCAACCCCGTTGTATATACCAGGTGTAACAGCAAAATTGTCCAGTTCATGTAACAGCAAAATTGTTCACCCTACAAAAGGTTTAATATCTATAAACCACTAAACTAATTGAGTTTCTTTTTTCCAGGTTTTCAGATAAGACGTTTAGACAACCATTTGTCGTACGAATCACTGAAATGCCCTTTGAGTTAAAGAGAACAGGTTATAATCGTTTTGCGTCAGCTCCACTGTTTTCCCAAAGGAGTAATGGCGAGAGGAAAAAGATCATTCAGGCGTTCAGCAATAGTAACAACATTCATACTTTGGCTTCTATCTACAAAGTCCATTCAGGAACCATCAAGAGAACGGTGAATAAGTTAAAATAAGTGGGAACCGTAGAGAGGAAAACTGGATCCATAAAACATTTGGCACGTGAGAGAGGACCTTCAGCTAGGGCGGTCAAAATAGCAGTGAAAAAAGACTTGAAAATAAAATCGTATGTGAAACGTTTGAGACATCTTATTACTCCAGGACAGAAAGTTAGATTAAATGATCCTGGAAATATATATATATATATATATATATATATATATATATATATATATATATATTTGAACTTATGACCGATTTCATCACGTTTCTTCTGTTAAGCTTGGAGAGTAAATATACATGCTTATTGCTCAAAGTAGAGTTAAATAATGCTATAAAAACAACGGAGAATTCTAATAAGATATCTTTAAGCTTTTCTAAGATACAACGGTTCAAGTTTGAATCTAACAAATGGATATTTTGCGAGTGGCATTATTTGGACAATTTTGCTGTTACATCAAAACTGTTCACCTAATGTAAGGCCAAGGGTGAAAATAGAATATTATTTGTTGTATGAGAATAGGTAAGGGCAAGAATATAGATCATGCGTTTATACGGGAAATATAAGTGTTAACCCTAGACTTGATATGGTCAAGTTTGTAGTGATTGGGAAATCATCCTGCCAGGAATTTCTACGGCAAAATACCGGTTCTTGGGAAGAAGCTGTCGGAATGGAACTGACTTCATACTGTTGGAATACGGAGGGAATAGGGATGATTCACTCTTGTGTACGCGGTATGACGGGTCCCAGTTGTAAAGGTCAGGGATGGTGGGGGTAAGTAATGTATCTCGTCAAATATATGCCATGGAAATAGCAATAGAGCATGGAGTGGTTCACAACTTTTCGTCGGTAAGAAAGCGGGTGTAGAGTAGAAAATAATCACCGAAAGGCTGCTTAGACGCTTTTGAACTCTATCAAGACCACCAAGGGAAGACTGGGCAGTTCCGGCCTCGAAATGGTAGCAATATTCCATTTTTAGACCGATCTGGGTCTTGTAAAACAAAGTATAACAGGTGAGGTAATATACTTACAGGAGCTGTACAATGAATCAACATGTCATCCACTTGAACCCTAAAATGAGCTTGAGTCAGAATAGACGTTGAAAAGAAGCAGCCTCCTTGAGAGAAGGCTCATCCATCATTATAGGTGAAACTTCGGGATCTGCTCGTTGGTAATGGCAAGTTACTAGTTTCTTTTTGGTCGTATCGAATTTCATAAGCCAATCGCTTCCCCCATTGAACCATCTTGGCTAGGACAGAGAATAGATGAGCTGCGCGGTTCTGGTCATTCAGATTTTGGGAGGTGAACCTATAAATGTTAGGAAAGACATCAAAACACTCAGAGGCGACAGGCTGTTTCATGCTAGACGCAATCGTCAGGCTGCCTCCGATATTGAGCACTTTATCCTGTAAATACAGCACACCTTAAAACTTATATATATGAAGGAATATAGTTTTAAGGTGTGCTATATTGATGGGATAAAGTGCTCAACATCATAAATAGAGGGTATGTAAATATAAATGCAAAAGTGAACATTGAAGTCAACACTCAGAGGCGACAGGCTGTTTCGTGCTAAACTCATTCGTCAGGCCGCGGGTTTGACGATTGCGTCTAGCATGAAACAGCCGGTCACCTCCGAGTGTTGACTTCAATGTTCACTTATACATACATATATATATATATATATATATATATATATATATATAATAAACCTACTACATATATTGTTTTTACTACAACCGCGCTTACCTGACACCTTTCTGATCTTAGTTCTATTAAATAAGATTTCTTAGAGAAACATAACGATGTACATAATATTAGAGAGATATTAGTTGATGTATATGTGAGTATTGATGTGTTCAACAATACTCACATATAGACACAGTAAAAATAAATTTCATATATTGGAGTCTATCTACATTAAAACAAAGCAGCCCACACTCAACAAAATTACATTTCGAACTTGTCGCAACACATTACATTGCATCTAGAAATATGGTTCTGTTGTTAATATTTCAGTCTCTCACGTGGTGCGACATCACAGAACCACATTATAAATTTACGGCCTGCGTTTTCTAATACGCGACCATTATGGTCGCATAGCAATCTTCTATGTCAATACAACAGAATATCATCTTTGATGGTGAATACCTTTGTTTAAATATCCGCGCAACCACTCTGAAAATGGCTCATGCGAGCCGAAATATTAAATGAAGGACCAAATTAATAAAATATCTTAATGTTAGACAATTTTTGTCTTTATTTTCACCCATAAATAAAGCAAATTTACGGAGTTTATAACGGCTTATGATCAAACATAATAGACATTCATTGTCTGTTATATTTAATAATATATGTTTATATCTATATCTATATATATATATATATATATATATATATATATATATATATTCACTGATGTTGTCACTTTTCAGGGAGTCTACATCCACTTTTCAAGAGACTTGTTTGAAACAACGCTGTATTTTCATAAATGATTCAATTTCATTTTTATCATTAATGTTCAATCACTAGACACCTAGCAATGAAAATATTTTAAATTCCCGGGTCAACGTTTTATTTATAATAATATCGTTATGTCTTGTCTGTTCGCTGCTTATCAAGTGTTCCTTAGTTGTACTGGCAATTTGAATAATACGGTAAAGAGGCAAAATGCAAGGAATCTAGTTATAAAAAAAAAAAAAAAAAACAGTGAAAGAAATTTATTATGTAACTACAGGATAGAAAGTTTTTGAATGGTGCGTGCGGCAGAGAAGGCGTCGTTTACTAGGCTGTAGTTCGTGAAAACAGTTGCCAAAGGAAAGTTTACTTCGGTGTACTGAAGGCCCGCTTAATAAACGCTGGTATAATCATACTTCTTCTTTTATTGTGAAGAAGTGCAGGTACAATAGAAAGGTGGCGAACAAAGTCTTGAAATCAACAGTAGAGCATAGAACGAATCCGACCATGAAGCGGAGCATTTTGAGGAAAATTAAATCTGGTAGAACGAGCGGCAGCAGACGTGGGTTGTGGCATTCTTTCCTCTCTGTTCGGGCGCCTTATCACAATTTCTAAATTTTGCATATGGCATGTCGGTATATTAAATTTTTATATGGCATGTTCGTAGAATAAATTTGTATATGGTATGCCGGTAGAATAAATTTGTATATGGTATGCCGGTAGAATAAATTTGTATATGGAATGTCAGTATGATAAATTTTCTATATGGTATGTCGTTATAATAAATTTGTATATGGTATGTTGGTATAATAAATTTATATATGGCATGTCAGTATAATAAATTTCCATATGGCATGCCGGTATAATAAATTTGTATATGGTATGTCGGTAGAATAAATTTCCATATGGCATGTCGGTATAATAACTTTGTATATGGTATGCCGGTATAATAAATTTGTATATGGTATGTCGGTATAATAAATTTGTATATGGCATATCAGTATAATAAATTTGTATATGGCATGTCGGTATAATAAATTTGTATATGGCATATCAGTATAATAAATTTGTATATGGTATGTCGGTATAATAAATTTGTATATGGCATATCAGTATAATAAATTTGTATATGGCATGTCGGTATGATAGATTTTTATATGGTAGGTCGGTATAATAAATTTGTATATGGTATGTCAGTATAATAAATTTGTATATGGCATGTCGGTATAATAAATTTGTATATGGCATATCGGTATGATAAATTTTTATATGGTATGTCGGTATAATAAATTTGTATATGGCATGTCGGTATAATGAATTTTGTATATGGCATGTCGGTATAATAAATTGTATATGCTATGTCGGTATAATGAATTTTGTATATGGTATGTTGGTATAATAAATTTGTATATGGTATGTCGGTATAATCAGGATTCTCTACACCTCCCTCTCTTCTATTAGCCTAAGTGTTTTTTGACAATTTACCAGCACTCTTTTTCTTGTTCTTCCATCCATTCACACAAACCCATTTTAGAAGTCCACTCATTGTTTACACATGTTCCCCTGCTTTCCATATGTTATGTACAGTGCTGTTTGATAAAAGTGACTCGCCTGATTTTTTTTACTAAAAATATTTTTTGTCCATTGTTCTTGGGGTTAAAATAATTTTTAATCTTACTAATATAAAGACCTCTTCCCGACTACATAGGAAAAAAGTTTATTCACCCTAAGGTATTCTATTGATAATTATGAATTTGCATATAAATGAGATTCAGGGAAAAAATCTGTACAAAAAAGTGACTCAGATATCGCATTCTAATGATTAAACTAGTAAATTTAAAGAGCTTTTAACAAAATATTGAAAACTATTTTACAATACACTCAGAGCAATATTCTAGGGAATTCTCGAACAGCTTAAATTAAATCTAGAGTATTCCAGAATATTCCAGAAAGCCTCATACAGTATAAAAACAGCTTGAAATAGACACTCAAGTCACTAACCAGATGAAAGGGTACAAACACGCATCAGAACCACTTAAGGCATCTATTATTTCCCTCTCAAAAGCAGGCAAGTCTACGACATAAATTGCAGAAATTGCTATAACCTCGCAATCAACGGTCTCTCGAGTGCTTAGGGCACATAATGATGCCACTCCTGCTCCAAAGAAGGAAAAAAGGGGGAGAAACAAAAAGATTGATGATAGAACTGGCAGGGTAATCACGAGAGAAGTTGCGAAGAATAGGACTATAACTAGCCAAGAAATTGCAGCCAGTCTAAGCGAAGAGCAAGCTGTTAGCGTTTCCTCTTCAACAGTCCGTCGGTGGCTGTTAGAACAAGGCTACAAATCTTGTACACGAAGGTTTAAGCAGCTAATAAGCAAAGCCAACAAAGCCAAGAGACTTGAATGGGCTAACTATTACAAAGATTTCGGCGTAGTAGACTGGAAGAATGTTCTCTTCTCCGATGAAACGAAACTTGAGCTAAATCCAAAGGATAAGGTGAGTCACTTTTATCGAACAGCACTGTCAGTGTCAAATTCTTCAAGCTTTCTTTTCTCATTAGATTGCCCAGAAAATTCAGCAGTTTTTTTCTAATATTTTTAAGTTCCTTGTGTATACACACACACACACACAGCAAGACAAAAAATAGAGAAAACAATAATATAAATAAATAATTATGTAAGAAGAGGAATGAAAATAAATGAAATTGAATAGAACCAGTAGATTTGGAGTTGGTCAAATGTCTCGTGTTTAGATTAATTCATTCTCAACTACTCCAGGCCGCTGGGTGGAGACAAACACACACACACACACAGAGAGAGAGAGAGAGAGAGAGAGAGAATTAAAGTGGTTATTTTACTTGTTCTAATTATAAAAATAAATTGTTTTCTTTGTTGTAATTCCTCGTCCCATAAAACTTCGTCAATTGATAACATGCACCTTTCATACCTTTCCCAGAATTCGTCAATAGAACCGCATATCTGTCGATTCAAGGTTTATATTTCTGATTAGATTATTCCCCATCAATTGCCATAAAAGAGATTAGATATGACATTGCAATTCAACAAACTTTTCTTTGTTTCTAACGAAAATATCCTATATCTTAATAACATTTCACACACACACAAGGCACACACACACACAAAAGTTCCACACACACAAAAGGCACACACACACACACACATACATACATACATACATACACATATATATATATATATATATATATTTGAATCACTACAATGCAAAAAATTAATATTTTTGATAAGTGGAAATATGTACTCTTTGCTCGTAGAAGATCGCGAAAACAGAAATCCGTGTAGCAGACTTATGGAAAATACAGTATAATATATATTTTTAAATAAAAAATCCACCTTTCAACCAAAAACGTTTGCGGTTTACCTTTTTTTTTAATATACACTTTTCTCTCGTTGGAACAACTATAACCTATCCCACCCACCCTCTCTTTCTCTCTCTCTCTCTCTCTCTCTCTCTCTCTCTCTCTATATATATATATATATATATATATATATATATATATATATATATATATATATCGTCTGAGAGATATCTTTTTAACTTACATCAACATGCTAACATCAAGGAGATTGACTCATCGATTTGAATATTGCTTCTACATATGGTTATGTGTTTCTATAGAGAGAGAGATTCTTTATAAAATACAAAGAAAAGAAATGAAATGCCATTGGTCCTAACCTGTCATCTCGACTTCAATGACTTCCCTCTCACCGTAATGCAGTTTTTCCGTGCCATTTCTATAAAGACTTTCATGGTAATAATTCTATGATATCTGGGCACTATTAGTACTAGGTCTCATCATTTTACAGGTGAAATGGCTCGATATAACCGTAAGTTCTATGTTAACAGTTTCTTCACTTGCGCTAGTCATTTGCGGATCTCTTTTCCGGATTCTTATTTTCCACTTAATTTTGATCTTCAAAAATGTAAATGCAATGTAAATCGTTATCTTGTGTCTTCTTATTTCTTGTTCTTTGTTGTAATCACTCTATAATAGTTAATTTATTCTCTCACGTTGAGTAACCGCCTGAGAAGATTTTTTTTTAATTCATCAGAATTTGTTTTAAAGTCAAGTACACTGCAGCGATCTATTTTTCTTTTTAGGTTTTACGAAAGGAATGCATTAGCGTGACAAATTGAAATAATGTCATTCCTTTTGTTTATTAAATCATTTAGGTCTTAAAATTCAGTTTCTTTTACAGAGTCCATCTTGTACATTTACAAATCTATCATTCGTCCATACATTGGCTGCTGTTGCCATATCTGGTCTGGTGCCCCTGCTATTCATCTCGATATTCTTGACAAAATCCAAAGAAAGAATCTGCAATGTAATCGATCCTGACCTGGCATCTCGACTTCAGTCAATTTCTTACCGACGTGACGTGGCTTCCCTCTACAAATATTTTCTACAAATATTTTCATGGCTACTGCTCTGACTAGCTATTATCCTTGGTGTCCCGACTACATGAATTTAAGCGTACTACTAGATTGGCATTTAGGTCCCACCCTTATATTATTGAAATAGCTAAATGCAACCACCACTTCTACTCCAACAGTTTCTTTTCTCGCATTTTCCTGTGGAACTCCCTTCTGTTTACTTGCTTCTCTGGTAATTACAATCTCCAAAAATTTAAATGCAACATCAATCGCCATCTTTTGTCCTTTCCTCAACCCTGCAATTATCAGTTTTCTATTTTACTCTTTGCAACCCCCTGCGCACTAGTGGCATTTATGACTTGCTTGGGGTGAAATGATTTTTTTTTAAAAGTTCTTACAATAATTTTCGTTGAACATTTGATTCTTCAACCAATTCTCTGGCAAGCTGTCTGAACGAAAATTGCATTCTTTCTGCAATGTCTTCCATGTTATAGTGATAAGAATGGATTCACAGTATTATATTCGAAAGTAATCACCATTTGCTAATGGTTTTCACATTCATCATTCTCTGTGAATTTTGAGTTTATCTAAATTCCTGTAAGTGTAAGAGAACCCAAGGCAAAGTAATTTGGGGGTGGAGAATTGTATCTTCAGTTAATTCAGGGACAAATATATTTCTCGCGGATTAGAAAGTAAGCCACTCAAGAATGTTTCATTGTATTACTCGCTTTATTTACAGAATGAGATCAAGGAAAGGGTGTTTCCTTAAGACGGATTATATATACAGGTGTTTCATTAAGACGGATCAAAGACAGCAGTAAATAAATCAGTGTTATTGGTGACAATTTATTTATTTCTCTATTAGGTCATGTTATTTAAGTCATGCCAATTATGTGTGAAAAATCATATCGCCCAAATGTCCGCCAAATATGAAAGAAAAAGGAAAAAACTTTATTCACATTTAAAGTCGGTCCAGGTTATTGGAACACCCTTTATAAAGAAATAGCAGCTACACCAGCTTTCTAAATCTTTCACATTGCAAGATGCCGATCTATCTGCATTATACTCTTCTATCTGACCTGTCCGTTCAGAAACTTGCTGATTATGGCTCTCCACAATATCTTGTCCGTTCTTGCTCCCACTCCCTGTTCTACGATTCATTTACACAAGCTCTTTAGGTAATTTACTCGTTTCCCGGCTGTTTTCCTTGTCTTCATGACGTCACTTCATTGTCTATTTTACTACGCGTTTTTTTTCTCATTATGTTTCAAAAGAAATTTCAATTGTCTCTTTCTGACTGTAAGTGTCCTTTACTTCCCGCTTTCTTTAAAAACCTCCATGTTGCTTACATGGCCTTTGTCAGCATCCTAGTGTATAACGACGTCTTTGTTGCTTCAAGTGTTCTCTTCAGCTGTGAAGAAATTGTCAAGTATTCATTAATATTTAAGTGGACTGATATTTCATAATAGCTTTGCATACATTTCTAACGTAATTGATCTGTTACTTCATACATTGTTTAACTTTTGCAAGGCATACGTCCTTTATAATAAACCCGACATACAACGATTATATATTACAGGGTTTAGACGAAAGGATATTTTAACAGTTATCACCTTGCTTACCTTAAAACACATCTTTGAAAATATTGACCTTTATCTGAATTTAAATACCGCTCACGAAAACAGAACTTCTCAGATGCGTACATAGAAATGTTTAGAGTTTAGCTATAAAAATATCACATTCGTGACCCTTGTTACCTATTAGAGTTGTTTGGGCACCAGAAGCATTGCAGCCTTAGCAATAGAGGGCGTGTCTACGGTAAAATAGTCTGACAGAACCAATCCCTATTTCGATTGATTTTTAATGCAGTTTTCTTTCTCTTAAACATGTTGCTTTTTCAACGATAATGACCTCAATTGCCCTATTATATATGGAGGTTTTAGTTCACCATTTTCCTTCTTCGAAACAGCCTGTCACCCAAAGCAAAAGAATCTTGTCGGCGCTCTATTTTCCATTTGGCCTGACGATATCGTCAAGCAATGAAACAGACTGTCGTCTCTACATGTTGACTTCTATGTTTACTTTTATATTTACACACGCTCTATCTCTGATATTGAGCACTTTATCCCCTAAATATAGCACAACCTAAGACTATATTTCTTATATATATATATATATATATATATATATATATATATATATATATATATATATATATATATATATATATATATGACATTCAACACTATATCCTGATAAGACAGCAGAAGTGTTGAAACAAAATGGTTATTTATGTAATGATTTTATAACATTTTTAAGTTGTAATTTGCGAAAATTATATATATATATATATATATATATATATATATATATAGGGAAGAGGTTATAGTTGTTCCACTGAGAGAAACGTGTTATAAAAATATGAATATGAAAGTAATATGTATTACGTAACTGGATGAATCGGTGTGCCAATACGTCTCTGTCTCTGTAAACCTTATGTACACATGTTTCCAATGGCCTGCGTTGATTTTTGTTAATACAAGAGTTGTGACGGGATATATATTACATTCAGGACAGTGCTCACAAGTGCGTATTTGTCCAGACCTTATGAGGAGAACTGTGAGATAAATACTCAGTTTTCTTAAAGACCTTACTGGGTATACAAAGCTTAATTAACACGATAAAAACAGATAGGAATCTGGACAGTGAAAATATAAATGGTAATCCGAAAAAGAAAATATATATTAATTAGAAGAATATGAAGGTTAATTTATTAGAAAAGTTGAACAATTCTTGGTATTCACACATAAGCAAGCATTCAGAAAGACAAATTTTAAATTTGTCTACGTGTTCTACTACATCCGGTTCTGCAAGCCGTATATTTTGTCAACAAAAAAAAAATTTGATATGGTGTCGAGACACCAAACATCTTTTTTAGCTAATTTTAGTGCGCTGAATGGGAAAATGGCCTTATATTTTTTTCTTGGTTAGCTACCGTTTTTGTTGTACAGCAATGCCTCATTTTTGGCAAAAAAATTGTTTTCTGTGTATATCATATTGACCGATGTCAAAATGTTTCAAAATAAAATCGTAGAAACCTCTCAGTTCAGTATCTGTCTATATTTCTGAGATAAGATATTATGTACAGAATTTACATTATTCGGACTATTATCCTCGTCTTTGTTGCAACATTTATCACAGCGTTTCAGCCGTTGTACGCTCTGGCCTTCTTCAGGTGATTAAAATGTTGAACTGAAATCTTTATTTCTCTCGCTGGGGTAGACTGTTCTAGTTCCACGTGCCATGTCTAATGGATGTCAGTTATCAGTTATCTCCTGTTAATTGCCCTCTCCAAGTTCTCCACCGCCTTAACCAGGTATTGAACTCACAATCTTTGGGTCCTGTCACTGGATCTAACTAACACCTTTATCCACTGTAGCGTGTGTCCTTGAGGACATTCTCAACTCGTTTATAAACCAACAAATATTGGTCTGCTTATTGAGAAATATTTTTGCAATAACAATCAGACACTAAGTCTTTAAAAATTACGCGTTTGAATATACAAAGACCAACAAGTATTTTCTTCAAATCATTTAATAAACTAACATCAGAAATATAACCTTCGTGAACATAGGAACTATGGTATAAAATTTTCTCTTATTTGATTGTCTGTCATGTTCAATGTTATCCCAGCAGTATCATGTACAATGGAGTCGGTGCATTCAATTGTCTTTAGTTGGAGTTTCTTTCCAACTGTGAAAACAAAATGCTCTCAATGTGCTTCGTTTCCTTCCGTAGTGAAGGGATAAAAGTGATGAGATAAATTTATGAATATCAAACAGAAGATTTTAGGGTTTCATTTTTTCTGATGTCACCTTAGGTTTACTAATTGTTATGGTCCAAGTTCCTTATACCACGGTGATGATCCATGGTAGAACCAATGAAGAATAACTCGAATACAGGTATGGAATAACACAGATATATTACAAATAGAAATATGTACAAAGTAGAAAGTGTTAGTATTAACAATCAGGTTAGGTTAGAGAGAACTATGCTGTCTCGAAGTATCACTATTCCAATGTCTTACTGTAATCGTCTGACGCGACTCTGTCTCTGGCTGACTCACTGACTGACTGGCCGACTGCCTGACTCACTCTGTCTGCATCCCCTTGAGGCGCAGTATTTATGAGGTACGGAATAGTCCATTCTTATTATGGGTAAGTTCCCATAACACTAACGTGTATTACTGATAAATTTTATCAGTTAATTTGAATTTTGGCGATAAATTGGAAAAATCCGGTAATCATCACTGTCAAATTAGCTAAAAAAGTTTGGTTCCTTGGCACTAAAAATCGTATTGACCAGTGTAATCGGCAATGCAATTTGGTATGTCATGAGTGTATGCATTTTGTAAGTAGATCGCATTCGGATTTTATTATGAAAGTTCTGGAGACATTCTTCATAATTCTCAAATCTAAACAACCCCTTTGCGTAAACACAAAGAACGGTTGTTGGGTCTTATTTTGAACATTTTGTCATATAAATATACATAAAAAATTTATATAAGATTTAAAATATTTATAATATTTTATATGTATCTAATCAATATTATATATAATAATATATATATATATATATATATATATATATATATATATATATATATATATATATATATGTGTGTGTGTGTGTGTGTGTGTGTGTGTGTGTGTGTGTGTGTGTGTGTTAATGTTTCATTAAATAATATAGACAAGTTTTGTCTATTTATTTTAAGTAAATTCCTTTCATATTGTCTAATAACTGAAACAGGAAAGAAAATCAACATGTTGGTATATGTTTTTATTGTTAATCCTGTCTAAGTTTTCGGCTTACATAAGCCATCATCAGAGATTACAAGTTCATTACAATAAATTATATAACAAAGATGGAAATTTTTCTTTTAGAATGGTAATGTGGACATTGCAAAAATGATTGTTTTGTTTGCAAGAAAGATTGCTATGCAACGATAAATTCGTGCATATGAAACGCAGGAAGCAATATCGCATTGCGGTTCATGACCACGTGAGAGTGTAAATGAAGAAAAGTGTTTAGTATGGAAAGCTATTGGTATAAACCAATAGCTCCTGTTATCAACTATAAGCATTTAAGTATATTTGTGGAGTTTTCATAGAATATTTTGTTCAGGTTAGGATTCAGCTGTTTTATGTAAATAGCTTCAAGAATTTTTAGTTTTTGTTTATTGTTTTCATGGTTAAGTATAATTGTATTTTCAACAAGGATTTTCTGTAATTGGGTATGTGACTAGGCGTGTTGTTTCAAATGCCTAAAAATGTTGGAATTGTCATTCAAATGGAGTGTTAAGCAATAGATAAAATATATATAATAGACAGAATCATATAAATATACATATTTTTATAGATTATATAGGTGTCTATTATGGCCAATTTCGCCATTTCTGTCTTGGTGCACAGCTCCTATATTATCTTCTGATCAGGGGTGACCAAACTTACTTAATATAAGAACCACACACGAAAAAGTTCAGATGTTTGAGAGTCGCAAAGCATGAACAAAATTTGCACATACGCTTTTGTTACATATACATTTTGTCACAAAATTTTTTATAAACATTAAGCAATGTATGTCTTCACTAATATCTATTATTGTATCCAAATTTTAAATTGGTTTCACTAATCACAAAGTACACATATATATACCAACTGTTTTCAAAACCTTAATTGATGATTGTTTTAATTATATTGTTTAACTGGATTGAGCGTCTTTCGTACGGAAATGAATCTTGGAAAGTTCTAAGAAAAATGTGCAAATTTACATTTCAGTAACATAAAATTAGACTGTCAAAAATAACTCTAAAAGAGAAAAAGTTATATTTTAATGATATTTATTTCACGTAGTAAATATCTTGTCAAAACATGGAGGAACATGTCTGAACAAGCAAAACAATACAATTAGAGATATTTTAATCAGATACCACCTTACACAATGACAGACAATGCTACAACTGTCAGGTTATTAAAATTGCTATTTACTGCGAGAAGTTTTTTGGCTCTCCATATTAGTTGGGAGTTGTTGAAACCACATCAACCATGATGTGAAAGACAAAACTGGGCTTCAGCTTGTGCAAGTCATCAAACCTAGCTATGAAATTATCATGCACTCGTGGTAATTTATCTGTGGATTCTTTCAATTTGTGATGGTTTATTTCAATACCATGGAATGTATTTAATCTCCGACTTTGATTGGGAAAGTGACATATGTTTCTTGGTAATATGGCTCTTTGAAAAACTCTTATTTTATTTTGAAAGCTGAAAGTTGTCGGAATAAGATCAGAAACAATATCATTCTTATTCTTCCTCTAGAATCTAAATCGAAGACAAAGCCTCGAGAAATGAGAACAGGCTTATAGTTTTCTTTCATTTTCATTTATTCATATATAATTTCTCTTTAGATTTGCCATTTTTGATGATTATAAGAAAACAAATATTTCCTTAGGCAAGTTGCTTCCTTTTTTAAAGCATATGTCTGCATTTCTGGTATCATCACATGTGTCTATATTTCTGAGATGAGATATTGTAACCATTTGCATTGTTCGGACTGTAGTTCTTATCTTTATTGTTATATTCACGACGTTTCAACCGTTGTACGCTCCGGCCTTCTTCAGGCGATATTTGTTGAACTAAATAAATTGAAAATCCAGCAAATATCACTTGAAATTCCAGCAAATATCACTTGAAATTCCAGCAAACACCACTTGAAGAAGGTCGGAGCGTACAACGACTTCACAATAAAGGTAAGGACAACAGTCCAAACAGTGAAAATAGTGTAAATAATATTATTACTTTTGTCCCTAATCCGACGTTTTAAAAAATGAGTAAAATAATCAAAGAATTCATCCATTTGCCAATGCCGTTATTGTAAAAGGGAAGATAACGGACACGGCCAGAGTTTAAAATCGTCACACCAGGTTCACTTTCGATTAACCATTACATTACTGGTACATCAAATGAATAAAATCATAATAAAGAATTTGGATTGGTTGATTGCTTCGTTTTTTACGGCTTATCAACCCTTTGCAGGTAATTTAAATCTAGAAAATATTTTTAGATCTTATTTTTGGAACTAATAATTGTTTAGTGATACTAGCAGTAAAGCCCGACGTTGCTCGGGGTTTTATGTAGTTAAATTGCTTTGGGATTTGAATTATTGAACTTACGCACGTATCCGCAGTTTTTGAGGTCACTGGTAGGCCGATAATCTCACTGGTAGCAAAATCAATGAGATCAAGGGCAACCGGTTGCAATAGGTGGACGCTGTGTTGCTGTTCTGTGCTTACCCGAAGACTGCCACCCGTTCATAATCGGTCAAAATTTAAATTCTGCCAATGTAAAATAGTGGTTGCGTTTTCACTGTAGGACTCGCCCCTTCACTATTAAGTCCATAAGTTTTCCCAGTTTTAAGCGGAATACGCGGGCGGTAATGTCATGTCTGTGAGTGTAATCCTGTACGCGTAGGAGTTCACGCGTTATCTCAACTCATTTGGGGTTGCAGGTAAATGTTATAAATAAGTCTGGCCGCCCATATTGCCTAACGTATATTATAGCGTCCTGCGTGCATTCATGCATGTAACGCGGCCCTCACTGTAGGTAGAGGGCAGAATGCACAGCTTCCCTGCACCTATGAAGCAGGTTGAAGTCTCCATCCCTAACCATGAACCGGTATGAGTAGAAGGCCTTGCACGATAAGGCTTTCGAAGACGTTGTAGGTTGGCCAACCGGAGTATGAAGGGGAATGCCAAAGTGGCAGCCATCGTCACCATAAGGGAAAAGTAAAGGGTACTGCAATGCGTCATATGATCGATGGGTCTCTGAAATCCTGCGAAGAGCGCCGCCTGTTGATTTGAGGACAATATTGCGGTCTTGCTCCCCATATATAATAGCGGCCACTTCGTTGCATGTAGGAGCATTGTAGCGGCGTTCCAGTTCATCACGAGGCCGTTTGTCGGCGTCAATTACAATGCTGAAGGAAGGACAGGAAGAAATTTCCAAAGCATATTTGAAACTGCGAATGTAGCTGTTAACCTCGTGAAGCATGGCCTGAAGTAGTAGTATGACGTACCTGAGAGGAACTCTTCCCGACGGCGGCAAAATACCAATCCGGGTTTCGGCCTGTAGGTTGTACTCTGCAGTAAAGTACAGTTGAAGTGATTTAGGCGTAGAAGTCTCCTCAGGCAGCAGAGACCCAATGCGGTGTTATACCTGCCTCTGTACTTTGAAAGTGGGCATCCAACCCTCTTCTCGAACCACCTGAGGCCCAAATGAGGTCATTTGAAAGAAGTTGTTGTATTGCCTAATTGTTTTAAGGAAGCGGTTGGAGTCATGATGGGAGCCGGCTATTAGTCTCCTCAACGGGGTAGGTGGTTCATGCAGAGTTGGCAGTCGAACTTTGCCGGACGAGCAGCACAGACAGGCAGTCTCCTCGGCCCATTTGCGGGCGTTGCAGAATTGCCAAACGCAAGTCATGGACCCTACATTGATGTCGTCACACGTAGTTAAGTGATTGGCGTGGTCGTAATTGAAAGCCAAGAAAGACCAAAAAGATCTACTGGGACACGTAACACCACGGGACGCCGCAAGACGCTGAATGTTACCGTCGAATGCGTATGCGGCGAGTTTGTAGCAGCCTTTGAAAATCTGTTTGCCCTTGTCAGTGGGCCCTCGGAATTTCTGGCAGCAGAAGTCGTTGTAGCGTTGCGGGCATTGCGGGTTGACCGCTGCAGCTCTGTCTCGCACTCCCTTGACCTAGCTGTTGCAGCAGCGTCTCTGGATTAACGGGAACACCTGCGGTCAAATGTTTCAGCTGCCCTCGACCTGGTAGTGGTGGCAGCATTCGTAGCATTTCGAACAGACCTACGGAGCGGTGTCTCAGCAGCCCTAGCAGTCGCTGTTGCAGCAGCGTTCCTGGATTGACGGGCGCGTCTGCGGTCAAGTGTCTCTATTGCCCTTGATTTCGCAGTAGCACCAGCCTTTCTTACGTTACGAAGAAGCCTTTGATGATGTGTCTCAGAAGCCCGAGATGCAGAGGTAGTTGCTGCAGCAATTTGCGTTCATTCTCGACCGTTGTGTATTCTTGAGCCTTGATCGCAACGAAGCCCTATAGGCAGCTTTCCCAGCCAAGCAGGTGACACGCTCCTCTTGTGACTGCGAAGCCTGCCTGAGTACGCTGCGTTGAGCGACCTGTGATAGTCGCATTGTAGTCTGCTCCTGGGACTCGCGGGCCCTTCTTGCCCTCATAGCGGACGCTCTTGCAGACCGAAGGCTAAGACGTACCCTCCTTTTTGGCGGCATGGGGAAAAGTGATGCTAGCAGTGGTTGATTAGGGTTTCTCAATTGCAGGAGTTAGTAACTTAGTATCGCAAAGCGTGTGTCAGAATCGCGAAGGCAGGTATTGAAGTAAAACAGCTGAATAAATTGTTTATGGTAGTTGAAAAAATGTAGTTAAACAGACAAATGGAAAACAAAAACATAAGAAACAACTTGCGGTAGGAGAAATGATCAGTTGAAGGAGCCTATCGTATCAACCGGATGGCGGCGTAACAGGAGCAGAAGTGAGACCTTCGTCCCACAGCTGTGCACAGCAGGTTCAAATGCGCAGTATTACTGGCCAATCGGTTGTGCCAATAAGCGAGCGTCGTAGTGTCTCGAACACCAATCAGCGACCGCGTACTGCACTCAGCCAATGAGATACCGCTATGTGAATCATGGTCACGCGTGTGTGAATAACAATCTGTAGTTTAGACGTCTCATTTGAACATACGTTTGATTGGTGTGTTCGCAAATTCCGATGAAGACATGATTGTATCGACTTCCGTCAGGTATTAATTGGTCACAAAGGAGCTCACAGGGCAAAAGTTTTTGTCACGACTAAAGCCGATAAAGTTAATCAAAATCCCAAGCAAGTTGCGAAAAACATCGTCAAATTCAGGTAAACTCGATTTGAATGGGAAGTCAAAAGGAGTATGATTTCATCGATTTTTATCCGATAATTGAAACCGATATTGAAACCGAAAGTCAGCACCTCAATACTGTCGGTAAATACTATGCTCAATGGGAATTTTGCTGAAAATTCTTCGCCATTTGTGAAAAATATAGACAAAAATCAGCTTAACTGGACTTGAATCGGATGTCCCAATGTGATCGATTGTATCGATTTTTCCAGTAATTGATATCGATATTGAAAATGAATGTCAGCACCTCATAACTGTTGATAAAAACAATGCTCAACGTAATTTTGGTGGAAATTCTTCGCCATTTGCGAAAAATATAGACAAAAATCAGCTCAACTGGATTTGATTTGGAAGTCAAAAGTGACATCATGTTATCGATTTTTTTCCGATAATTGATACTGATATTGAAGGAAAAGGTCAGCAACTAATAACGGTTGATAAAACTAATGCTCAACATGATTTTCGTGAAAATTCCTTGCAGTTTTCGAAAAACAGAGCCAAAAATCAGCTATATTGGATTTGAATCGGATGTCCCAAAGTGATTGGTTTTATCGATTTTTTCCGATAACTGATATCAATTTTAAAAACAATGAACATCACCTTTTATATAAAACTATAAGTAAGGACATTGCTCAACGTGAGTTTGGTGGATATCACTTGTAATTTGTAAAAACTATCATTGAAGAACTTATGATTTTTTTTCGAGTCAATATTCGACCCCCTATCGGTTTTATAGATTTTTTCCAAAATCGGAGGAACACTCGAAAAATCCGAAGTCGTCAATTACGAATGCCATAAATTTCCGATCTGCGTGTGAATTTACATGCCAATCGGACGAATGGTTTGCTTAGGATGAGGTAACAAGGTGAGAAACACAGACACACTAACAGAATGCCATTTATAGATACAGACAAGTCTTACTAATTAACATATATAAGAGAAGAGATAGATTCATACCTTTCGCTTAAGTGAATATAACGAAACCAAATAGAATTGGAACGCGACTCTCCGATTAACAATACCGAACTATTATCATTAACATCATCTCTAAATTCAAGATAATGATGTAAACTAGATAGATAGATAGATAGATAGATAGATAGATAGATAGATAGATAGATAGATAGATAGATAATGATGAGAACGAGATAGATAGATAGATAGATAGATAGATAGATAGATAGATAGATAGATAGATAGATAGATAATGATGAGAACGAGATAGATAGATAGGTAGATAGATAGATAGATAGATAGATAGATAGATAGATAATGATGAGAACGAGATAGATAGATAGATAGATAGATAGATAGATAGATAGATAGATAGATAGATAGATAGATAGATAGATAGATAGGTAATGATGAGAACGAGATAGATAGATAGATAGATAGATAGATAGATAGATAGATAGATAGATAGATAGATAGATATCACTCATCTTGACCTTTCTTAACTTTGGTGATCGTATAGGTTTCAACGTGAGGTGGCCTTAATGAAGAACTGAGTAAGAGATATGTCGCAATTTCGTTTCTTTCTCTACACATAATTTAATATTATCAGACAGATCGCAATGCGCATACCATCGCACATATGAAGCCCTTTTAGGCGGCAGAGAAATTATACAATGTTCGTTTATTTTATATTTCTTTTACTTCCTTTACTTTCTGTCCGGTAGCACATCTGGTCGTAACCTTTTCACGGAGTGCTACAGGCAATCCTATTTGACAGGTGGAAGTGAAAACTTAAGGACTATATTTCATCAGCAAAACTCCGAACATTACCTTTTCCTAAATAAATTTATTCTCTCAGTGCTGCGTCATTTTTTTTCTCTCTTTCAAATCAGTAAATCTCATCAAGTTTCGACTTAAACATTGAACGAACTGATGTTTTTTGTTTTTTTCGCTACGGTTTTGTTTGTGGAACATTCGTTTTATCTTTCCCTCATTCCTACCCTCGTAGATATCATAATTATCTCTGTATCTCTATCTCCCTTTCTGATTCTTCGAATTTCTCACTTGACGTTTCATTCTCCTCCTCTCTGCACATAAAAGTACCAATCTACCTTGTTTAGTCCTGCTTAGTCGTTTTGTCACGAAGGTGACTTCTTGATGTTTATCGGTCTGTAGGAGGCGAACCCAGGGCACAGCATCTTTGGAAAGTGCCATACCTGGTGTTGCCCCAATTATTCTGACTGAAATTAAGTAGATGAAACCCTTGGAAACCCTCACTGCTAGCATGAAATCACGAGTCATCGTGACCGAGGTTTTGAGCGTGCCAGACTTGTTGAATCTGCTCAGTTTTGTTGCAGTATAAATCATAGGTATAAATCATAACTGTAGGTGTTGAATAAACACAAAAGGCGTCTGCAATGAGGATTAGCTAGCCCCCCAATAGACTGACATCGTTGTATACGAGTGACTGTGCCATTTATATAGAGAGGTTAGCATTTTCTCGGGTTTGGTTTCGGCACCAGTACCTAATATCGGAGTTTTAATGGAAACGAAATATTTACAAGAGAAGTAGGTTATCATAAGGAAACGAGTGATAATCAACAATTCTGAATACTTGTAAAATATATCATATCTATATGACGAATCGGGCTGCCTTTTTACGATGTCATTCAATAAATAAGGTGAATTATTCGGTATAAGGACAGATAGAAGCTTACTTTTTTTTCAACGTAGTCTCCCAGCACTGTCACATACTTTTCCCATCTGTACACAAGCTTCCGTATTCCCTCAGCGTAAAAATCTTTGGACTGATGTCTCATCCAGTCGCTCACAACACTTTTGACTTCATCGTCACTTTTAAACTTCGTGCCTCTCATGAAGGCTTTCAAGGGACCAAGCAGGTGAAGGTCTGAAGGGGCAAAATTGCCATTTCCCCATAGTGCTCAATCGGCGAACGAAGGCAATGGACGGATATTTGCGTCCCGGACAATTGTGTCCCTAGACTAATACGTCCTTGTATAATTGCGTACCCCTGATAATTTTTGGAATTTACCAATTTTTTAAAGGATGTTTAATATAGAAATCTGCACACCAATGACTTTAATTACACTATACAAGAAGAAAGCTAGTGACCATAAATAAACAAAGAGAGAGAAATTTCTGTTTTCAAGCAAGAGAAAATTAAGGCAGCAGATTCAGTTCCAAGCAGTGCGTACCAAAAATATCTAATAGATTCTGGATTTTATAGATTATATTTTCATTTGGAATCCATGGCTAAAATGAAACACTGGTGGAAAAATATTTGTGGACGAGGAAAATTACAGTTATTACTATCATAAAAAAATGCCGATGAAACAAAAAAAATACTGGTGATGTGGAGAGTGATCTTGCATCATTGCTAATATGTCATTGCATTTTAAACAAAAATAAACTTTTAGTTTTTTTATTTCTTTTATTTTTTTTAAAAGATTTTTAATTACTACATATGCTTTTTTCAGTATGTATGGTAATTGACTTTAAAAGATTCAGAAAATTATCAGAGGTAAGCAATTATTCAGGTGGGCATTTGACTAGGTACGCAAATGTCCAGGGTAGCAATTGTCTGGTGCGGAATTGACCTGGGCGCAAATGTCCAGCACACAAATGTTGTAGAACAATACATATATATATATATATATATATATATATATATATATATATATATATATATATATATATATATATATATAAAGGCTCAAACACTAATATTCTATGGTTATAATTTATTACATTGGAATCGTAAATCAGGATCCAATTCATCAGACCTACAAATTCAAAAAGCCTTATGAATTTGTATGTCGGATGAATTGGATCGTGATTACGATTCCAATGTAATAAATTATAACCCTAGAATATTAGCGTTTGAGCCTTTTATATTATATTCTTACTCTGTCCTGGACATTGAGTTCTACCTGGATTCTATTCTCTTGGGAATTCATATATATATATATATATATATATGAAAAATTTCTCAGCGTTAACCTGTAGAAAAGACAATATTTATAAATGTAAATGACAATAGGAAAACTGTAATAGTTGCCGACGCGTTTCGTCCAATGTTGACTTTCTCAAGGCAAAAAACGAAATGAATTTATTAAACAAAGTAACGAATAATAACAAAACAAAATGTCCTTAGCAACTGGAAGAATTTAGAGAACGCTATTTTCATACTGTTAACTGAAATTACGTCAATTATTGTCACGTGTGGAGATACTGTTTTTATTGCTGTGTTGACGAATTCAACCATTTTCTTTTGATTTCTTGATACTGTTCTGTTCGTTTGTTTCCCAAACAGTATCAAGAAATCAAAAACTTCATATAGTCAGGACACTAGGGGAAAAACCCTCATGAGAACAATTGTCATGACAATATTTGTAGAAAAGTGAGAGGGAAAACACATCACGTCGATGATAGGGTGTAATTAATAATGACATTTTGATAAAGCAAGAAAGAAACATATGTAACACTATATATTACTGAGAAGAAAATAATGAATATAGCGTAGAGAGAAGAATATAAGGTTGATATTAATGAGGAGCTTTACAGTGACAATAGTAAAACGGCTAATGCGAATCACATTCAAAACACAAGCTAATGTCGTCTAAAGTAAAGTTTTTTTTTTCGTTTTACGGCATATCAACTTCAATGGGTTATTTAATGTCGACAAGTTTTCGACTGGTAATATTTTTTTCCAAAAATGTATCGTTGGTAATATTTTTAAAAAATGTATTGCTGTTATTTTTTTTTTCCAAAAATGTATTGCCTCAATATTTTTCTTTTTCAAAATTGTTCTACTAGAAAAGAAGGCACGGTAGAGTAATGGATAGCGGCTCGGATAGATAAATCGGAGAGTCGAGTTCGAGTTTCAATCGGATCCATTCATTTACGTGCTAATATCCTTGGAAAATGTATGATTTCTCCTCTCCCGCAGCTATGGGGAAATAGCAGGACAGGTCGGGTTCTATAGCCTTGGATTGCAATTGGTCTACTGCAGAAAGAAATGGCAACCCTCTGCGTGTATCAAGCATGGTACATAACTGACTACTGGTAATAATTTTCCCCCCCAAAAGTATTGCTGATATTAAAAACTATTTTTATAGTTTCATAGTGTTTTGATCCATTTTGGGAGTATTAACTATTTGCCCATATTAGCTACCATCCGGTATCAGAGTGAACCTGGGAACAACAGCAATTAAGAGGTGGTTCCAGGCTCCTCAAAACCTCTTGATCAATGGCCTTACTGCACGATGTAGTTTATCGTCTTACCACAGACGCGAACGTAGTTTATCGTCTTACCCAGGACGTGGATGTAGTTTATTGCCTTACCCACGACGCGGATGTAGTTTTTCGTCATACCCAGGACGCGGATGTAGTTTATCGTCAGATCCAGGACGCGGATGTAGTTTATCGTTTTACCCAGGACCTGGATGTAGTTTATCGTCATTCTCATGACGTGGATGTAGGTTATCGTCTTACCCAGGACGCAAACGTAGTTTATCGTCTTATCCAGGACGTGGATGTAGTTTATTTTCCTTACCCAGGACGCGAATGTAGTTTATCGTCAGATCCAGGATGTAGATGTAGTTTATCGTGATTCCCATGACGAGGATGTAGTTTATCATCTTACTCAGGACGGGGATGTATTATTGTCTTACCCAGGACGGGAAACGTTTGTGCTAACCTAGGATAGATACATAGATAGGAAGGGAATCGTGAAATGCGAGCAAATGGACGGAAACAACAGATAAACTAGATGGCAAAGGAAGAAACAGAGAAAGAGTGGAATGAACAGAGAGAGAGAGACAGAATAACAAGCATGCAAGAGAGAATATATGCAGATATGAAAGAAGTAATAAAGAAAATGAAAGAAAGAATGAATTACATGCGCTACTCCCCCAGTTTAATTTCTTTTTTCGCTGAATGGCGGAGTTTGAAGAAGTGAGGAAGATGCATTCTGCAGAAATGTCAAAGATAGTTTCCTATTTTTCCCATACGTCATTGACGGCCTTCCCGATAAACATTGCAGTCACGTGTTTATGCGCAAATCACGAGCGGAAAGGTCAATTTTGCGCAACTTGGACATGAAGTTTGCGGTA
This sequence comes from Acanthosepion esculentum, assembly GCA_964036315.1. NCBI lineage: Eukaryota > Metazoa > Mollusca > Cephalopoda > Sepiida > Sepiidae > Acanthosepion > Acanthosepion esculentum. Next base: position 22,197,697 of record OZ038476.1, on the reverse strand, counting down.
CATTGTCAGCAGCTGAGTGGGGATGAGTCATGCTAGAGAAAAGTGAATGTTCAAGCATTTTTCTACGGTGCATTCCTGAGAATTCTTTATCCATTTATATCCATCTTTATTTTTTACCAATCTATCAAATAAAGGGTGTCCATAAAGTTCGTGTGCACTTTAAAAAATGTATAACTTTATTTGTATTTGCGATAGAAATAATCTGTAAAAAATGTTATAAAGTTTAATGTACCTAGTTTTAAGTTTAGCTAAAATAACTAATGGGATTTCAGGCATTACTGTAAATCAGTTGGATATATACAGGGTGTCCATAAAGTTCGTGTGCACTTTAAAAAAATTATAACTTTATTTGTATTTGCGATAGAAATAATCTCTAAAAAATGTTATAAAGTTTAATGTACCTAGTTTTAAGTATAGCTAAAATAATTAATGTGATTTCAGGCATTACTGTAAATCAGTTAGCAAATGTTTTCCATGAACTGCAAAATCGTATTACCCTTTGTATTGCTAATGATGGACGACATATGGAAACTTAAATAAAATTTCAATAAAACCTTAAAACATATAGATTTACTTCTTTCTAATCCTTTTTACAAATTATTTCTATCGCAAATACAAATAAAGTTATAAATTTTTTAAACTGCACACGAAATTTATGGACACCCGATATATATATATATATATATATATATATATATATATATATATATATATATATATATATACCACTTCTGTTTTGAATATCAGTGCCCTCTTCTTGAGACATGGCTGACCTTAAGAATTCAGCGTTAGTAAGGGAGTTCATTCTGATGCCATCAGGAACACCCCCGGGTCAAAACAATCCATTGCCAATTATCCTATCCCAAAATATGACACACTCTCCTACTAACTGACGCCTCATTCGGAAAAGCTTTTGGGTCGCCCTTCTGACAACATGCTGTTCGCCAGCCTTCAGAAATATCCAGTTTCACCCTGCCATCGATCTGTATAAGACACAATGAAAATCAAACATTCAATACTTTCCTGTATTCACTGAGAATGTTCAGTCTTTGGCCCACAGGCAAATGTTTTCAGTCGGATTCTAGAAAGATTGCGTTACGATACCTTCCAGGGAGGGCCTTGGATCTCAATATTCGAAATTCTTACTTTTTGTCTATGATACTGATTTATTGTTTCATTGACATGGGGTGACGTTTCAATAATGCGACGAGGCTAATGGCATAAAAACAGATTCATTAACAAATAGAGCGAAGTTGAACTAGAGCGAAGTTGAAACGTAGAAGAAATGCCACGAATGAAAAACAGTCACGAAGGCAAGGGATTAGAAGAAAAAGGAACCATTATTGAACGGTAATGTTTCACCTCAATAAATACCGTCACATTTATTTCTTATTTATTCAAAGAGAGACTGCTCAAGAACTAAAAACTTTCATCTCATCTCTCTCTCGCTTCCCCCTCCCCCTCTCTCTCTCTCTCTCTCTCTCTATATATATATATATATATATATATATATGTCATTCACAGACAGTACTGTTTCGCTGTATCACAGCTCCTCAGTGCGACTAGACTTCCGAATGCCTGAAGCCAGGATTGAAACACAACTAATTTGGTGTCAGCCAGAGCTATCTTCACTCGGTAGAGTTACACAACTAAATCTAGCGTATTGTTTTTACAAAACTAAACAAATGCCAATCAGCCAAAGTGCTCCATTCATTTTACTGAAGAGCTTTGCATTAGTGCAGGTGGCTGTTGTTTATAGAATTAGATTATCACTCAACAGTGCTCAATTGAAATGTATTTTCAAGAGCTAAATTATGTCATTCACAGACAGTACTGTTTCGCTGTATCACAGCTCCTCAGTGCGACTAGACTTCCGAATGCCTGAAGCCAGGATTGAAACACAACTAATTTGGTGTCAGCCAGAGCTATCTTCACTCGGTAGAGTTACACAACTAAATCTAGCGTATTGTTTTTACAAAAGTAAACAAATGCCATCAGCCAAATTGCTCCATTCATTTTACTGAAGAGCTTTGTATATATATATATATATATATATATATATATATATATATATATATATATATATATATGGCTCATTAGGATTTATTATATATATATATATACATATATATATATAAATATGTATAAAATAAATCCTAATGAGCCAGATACTACCTACCTACACATGACCACGCGAGAGTGAAAACGAGAAGTATTAAGTATATGAAGCCGTTGGTATAAAACAATGGCTTCTGTTATCAATTATAGGCATTTAATAATATTTGTGGAGATTTCATAGTTAATTTTGTTCAGGTTAGGTTTCAACTGTTTTATGTATATAGCTTCAAGAATTTTTAGTATTTGTTTATTGTTTTCATGTTTACGTATAGCTGTGTTTTCAACGAGGATTTTCCGAAATTGTGTACGCGGCCAGGCATGTTGTTTTAAATGCCTAAAAATGTTATGTAAGCAGAAAGCTTAGATTGGATTAAAACATGTATCATATGGTGATTTCCTTTCGTCTTTCAATGATAATGTTATTGAGCTTATCAAACAGTATGAAAGGAACTTACATAAAATAAATAGACAAAACTTGTCTATATTATTTAATGAAACATGCATCAATATATATATATATATATATATATATATATATATATATATATATATATATATATGGCGAGAGAAAATGACTGTGGACATAGGAATCAAAATTGCATAATGAGTGTAAGTGTTATGCTTCATGTTATCACCAGATAATCAGATGTTATATATTTATATGCACTTTATAACCGACATTGATATATATATATATATATATATATATATATATATATATATATATATATATAGAGAGAGAGAGAGAGAGAGAGAGAGAGAGAGAGAATGTCGGAGAGGGAGAGTGATGCTGGGATGGATAAATATCTCCCCTCATGTGTGTGTGTGTGTGTGTGAGAGAGAGAGAGAGAGAGAGGTGGATGGATTTCATGAATTATTTTGAATAAATATCTGCATCTGAAACGAAACATTTTTTACGCAAGCCAACATCCTCGCATAATCAAAGAGAGTGCCAATAAAATAGAGAATTAATAGAAGAGTATGAAGAGTATTGGTGTACCATTACTGAAAGCCTGAATGATCTTTCCCTTCCTTCCAATGTTCATTTGGGAAGACAGTAGGGCTGACAATATGATTTTAAACAGTTGTGTTTCTAACTGAATATATCAAATGGTTTATAAGTGATTCTTACTACAAATAGTGTAAAAATGGCTATACGACTTATCTGAAAACCTGGAAAAAAGAAACTCAATTAATTTAGTGGATTTCTTTAGATAATAAACATTTTGTTGGATAGATAATTATACTGTTACACTATTTGGACAATATGGCTGTTACACCTGATATATACATATATATATATATATATATATATATATATATATATATATATATATATATATAGATAGATAGATAGATAGATAGATAGATAGATAATGAACGGGCCTAGATAGAGAGATTGATGGATAGATATGAACAGACTGAGATAGATAGATAGATAGATAGATAGATAGATAGATAGATAATGAACGGGCCTAGATAGAGAGATTGATGGATAGATATGAACAGACTGAGATAGATAGATAGATAGATAGATAGATAGATAGATAGATAGATAGATAGATAGATAGATAGATAGATAGATAATGAACGGGCCTAGATAGAGAGATTGATGGATAGATATGAACAGACTGAGATAGATAGATAATGAACGGGCCTAGATAGATAGATAGATAGATAGATAGATAATGAACGGGCCTAGATAGAGAGATTGATGGATAGATATGAACAGACTGAGATAGATAGATAATGAACGGGCCTAGATAGATAGATAGATAGATAGATAGATAGATAGATAGATAGATAGATAGATAGATAGATAGATAGATAGATATCTCTGTCGGGATATATTCCCTAGTTCCACAAGTTCCGACATCCACAGTTAACACCCGACATTCTAGGTACACAGGGGCGAATTCATCCTTATTGCCTTTGTTTTGTTTTGTTTTTTCTGAGAAGGAAGTTCCGTTCGGACAGCTACTTCCAAGGGGCAACTCCTTTACGAAACAGACTCGAGAAATGATGCTACCTCAACCACTACAACCTTAACGTCATCAAATCGTTTTCTATCGTTCATATCGTCATAATCTACTGGTTATACAACCATAAGTTACCACATTCAGAAACCTTCTACATCAAGTGGATATTGGCCCTTGTATTGGGTGAACAATAGAGGTAAGAACAGATGTCTAGGTAGATATACAACGATGTAAGCAAATATTTTTCATTTAAGATAAAGTCTCTATCTTGGGAGTGCGTTTTTCGCAGCATCGCCAAAGTGACGCCAACGTGACCGAATCCCAAAAAAACGAACGCTGACTTTAGAATTTCAGTTGTTTTGTTTCTGATTAGTCTTGTGTCTATCGCCTTTTCATGTTGATTTAAATATCGCCTAATCCTAAGTATGTTTCTAATAACCATGTCCTGAAGATGGTCTAGTAGACCGAAACGTCTGACGTCGAGCGTAAAACAACATTAAAACAGTAAACTTGCATATTCGGATTTTTTGTTTTGTCTTTTCCATATTTTTCATCATACAACGAAGTATAAACGTTGCAAAGAACTCACAAATGGTAATGAACGTTTCCCGTGGCTATATGTAAACTCATAACTTCTCTGTTATTGATGATCCCATGATTTTTTTTGCTTTACAGAAGACTGGTTTATTTTATTTGTAAAAGTTTAGTATCAAATGTTTTCTGCAGACGAGATACAGGGGTGAGAAAACGTTCTTTCCGACAGGAGAAAAAACGTTGTTGCTGCTACGTGTCAGGCTTGACAATGACTGATTGCTTGTAAAACAAACCAGATGATCAGTGTCGGATATTTACCGTGTCATTTTATTCTATTTGAATAGAGATTGCTG
>OZ038476.1:22142713-22190213 GCA_964036315.1 Acanthosepion esculentum | reverse complement strand
GTTTCTGGGAGAGAGCGTATTTTCTAGCATTATCAACAATTTGAACAAAGCCAGCACGCTCAAGCCCTCGGCAACGATCACTTGTGGCTTCGTGCTAACACAGCTATCGACGGCCTACAAGAGCTCCATCAATCCAATTTCACTCAAAAGGCCTGGGTTAACCCGTGGTATGGTTTCGCGGCACTTTCCAAATGTGACGCACGCTGGTATCGATCTCGAACCAGTCCGATAACATCAGCAAGTCTACCTGACAAATCGACCATGGTGAGATTTGAACCCGGGTCACATGGTCAGAAAGCGAACGTTCTAACCACTAACCTTTCCTATATATATATATTGCCATCCACAGACAGACTGTTTCGGTGTATAACAGCTCATCAGTGTGGCTAGACGTCCGCAGTTGGAAACCTGACTGAATGTGGTGCAGTTCAATTTACAAATTTACAAATTGAACTGCACCACATACTTGATATTAAAATAACTGATCCGATGTGCAAATTTCTTATAATAACAGTGACATTCCTCTATTTATTGAACAATTTAGTTCATGCCATATTGACTGGAAAAAAGCCTACCTCTACAAAAGAATTTTCATATTACTATATTAGTACAAAAATGTACAATTCAACCTCAGCGTTGCGACCGCACGCTCCAAAAAACATGTTTCACAGTTAACAATAACACATTTCCAAAAAAACCTATTTCGGCGTACATCTTAAATTTCGTTGTCATGTTATTACCTGGATGTAAAAAAAAATATCTATTTCTATACCTGAGGATGATTGTATGAACAATCGAAAGCTTGTCGTAAAAAAAGACCTTATACAACTGGAATTTATAAACAGGGATCATAACATTCATCAACGGGTTCGAGGTTAATGTATTTTATTAAAAATTGTTTGCGAGAGTGATTCTTTCCATTTATATCATTAACTTCACTATCTGCTTTTTGTATGAATGATTAATGTAATATATATATATATATATATATATATATATATATATATATATATATATATATATATATATATATATATATATATATAAAATAAAATGCATTAAATCCGACAAATATTTTAATATATTGTCTGTTTATAATGTGTAACAATTTTCGGTTTATTTATTAATAATGAGATATTCCGTAGTTATAGCAAGGCACCTGACGCCAATAAGCATACTAGTCTTGCAATAATAGTAGTGTGCCTTATGAATAATTATTAAATTGTTACCATATTGTTTATTATTTAATGCCATTTAATGTCATAATAAAAAATATACATGATTAGTTCTTTCTAAACTCTTCAATATCAAAATTGTTTTACATTTACTGTATTAGTTAAGCAGATAAATGCTATCTGGGTATAGCTTCCTTCAGTTTTTGATGCAGACATAAGATTTGATATGAATGTTGTCTCTAGGTTGGATTTTGAAGTCAAACTTACACGACATGATCAATTCCAATATGGCGGCTATTGTATGTCGTTTATGTTAACTAAGACAACATATGGCGCATAACATTCTGGCTTGTCTAGAACTACAGCTTAACTTTCGAAGAATAGTGTAATATCCATAGAAAGCCCACAGTTTCAAGTCTTGCTTTTGTATCGCAGTAAAGAGTTGAAATTTCCCAAATGACATGGTCCTTTAGAAAAGGAAATTTTACACTATTATAAATAACTGTTAAACATGCTACTCCATTTCTTTGTCAACAACAGTGTCAATTACGTTTGCTGGCTACCTATTCAGATTCTAGATATAATGTACCTGGAGAAGCAACACCCCGCGTTCGACAGAAAATTCCATGAAGGAAATTTCGTTGTTCATAGAATGACTGTCATTTTCCACTCAATAGATATTAACCAAGCCCACGAACACAATAATGCAGTCAAAGCGTACGGGAGAACTATGGGTCTGACAGAGGATCCATCAAATACACGGAGGTGGATGTTGTATGGATAAGAAATAAGCTCATTTGATTCAAACTACGAAACAGTACCGTGAAATAAAGATGTACCGAAAGGCAGTCGTTACTATGAGAAAATCGCCAACAGCTGGGAAGTCATTGAAAGTCCAGCGGCTCACAACGATTCGAGAAGAAATGGGTAATCCATTTGCGGGTGAATCAGGAGATACTCACTTGAAGGATATTTCAGATCATTCCGTTAATTACAACGTATCTGGTGAGAGGAAAAGCACAGTTCAAAAAAACATTTATTATTTGTACGAGTGCGTCGAAATGTACAACACAGACGTCTCCAGAAGCTGAACAGGGTTAATTAATCTAACTAATCTGAGATTAAATTACTTAAACAGTATTGTCAAATGTTTTGCCACCTTTTCAGTTTCTGCCAAAGTAGGTTGTGTGATCTACGAGAATCTCTCAAAAAAATGTAAATTAGTTTTTTTCTTCAACAAGTAGACTATATATATACTAAGTCAGATTTGGTGAATGTCCTGCAAATTTCCCGTGGAGAGACCGGAACTTGGTGTAGCGATTGTAGGTAGCGTATCGTTAGTGAATATGGTAATACCAACAAAATGCAAAAATCAGGAAGGAAATCGTGCTCCTTAAAATAATGCACTACAGTAGTAATAAAAAAAACAAATATTATCTTTGAGGTTCCTATGTAGTGCACCTAGAAATATACAACAGAATCTAAACGACAACACGTTCGGAGCAAGCATAAAACTTCATCAAACAGGATGCACATCGCTAGGGACAACAGCAGCAAAACGGGGCCATTAAGTTTCTGATTCAATGATTAAAATATCTACACGTAGAAAAACCAGGTAAATTCTCTCAAATGTGCCAGTTAAACAGAGGTCAACCTTAAGGTGTTAACTCTTTGTACCAATGGGAAAGCTAACACACAAATGCATTCATTTAGATTCATTTTACATTGTGTTCTTCTTAGTATCTGTCTATATTTCTGAAATGAGGTATTAAGTAAATTATTTATTTTATTCGGACTATTGTCCTCATATTTGTCGCCATATTTATGATAACTTTTCGGCCATTCATTATCCATCTATATTTCTGAGATGAGGTATTATGTGCATTATTTACATTATTCGGACTAATCTCATCTTTGTCGCCATATTTATTACAACGTTTCGGTGTTTTAGTATCTGTCTATATTTCTGAGATGAGATATTATGTACATTAATTACATTATTCGGACTATTGTCCTCATCTTTGTTGCCATATTTATTACAACGTTTCGGCCCTTCACTATCTGTCTATATTTCTGAGATGAGGTATTATGTACATTATTTACATCATTCGGACTATTGTCCTCATCTTTGTTGCCATATATATTACAACGTTTCAGCCCTTCATTATCTGTCTATATTTCTGAGATGAGGTATTATGTACATTATTTACATTATTCGGACTATTGTCCTCATCTTTGTCGAGATATTTATTACAACGTTTCGGTCGTTGTATGCTCTGGCCTTCTTCAGGTGGTTGGAATGTCTAACTGAACTCTTTATTTCGCTCACTGGGGTAGACTGTTCTAGTTTCACCTGCCATGTTTAATGCATGTCAGTTATCAGTTATCTCCTGTTAATTTCTCTCTGAAAGTTCTCCACTGCCTTAACCGAGTATTGAACCCATAATCTTCAGTTCGACATTCCAACCACCTGAAGAAGGCTGGTAAGTTGTAATTAATATGGCGGAAAAGATGAGGACAATAGTCCGAATAATGTAAATAATGTGTTCTTCTTACTTTATGTATTGACATGTCAGTAGTATTGCTTCTTTCATCAATTACTTGACGATCTGTTAATTTTTGGTTGGATATTGAAGCTCTCCCTAGTCTTTTTTAATATTCTTTTGTTTAATTTAGAATGTATCCCAGTCCTTTTCATAAACAAACGAATCTAAACATCTGCGTGTTTTTTCCAGGTAACGTAGAGAGCATGCGTTGGTATTTCAAACATTTATTCAGTCTATGTTTATTTTTTAACATTAGATTTTGTGTAAGTCTCAGTCGGAATCACACACAAAAAATACATACAGGTCCAATAAGGAAATCAATTCCTAAATTATCTTCGTTCCTCAATCTCAAGTACGCAACTCCTCTAATAAAACAAAACTCCTTTTGAATAAGCGTACCGTGCTTTTATGCAGCTAACCCAGACATCGCTCAGCCAATGAGAGCCCAGAACCAGCCAATAACATTGGCTACAAGTGCCATCACACAAAATGCTGTGCGATTCACCTTCAGTCCGGAGCTCGCCAATTTGAAGTCGCCACACTCCATTGTCAAACATATACGCGACTCTGGCCCTTTGGGATCGCCAAGGTAAGTCTCCGCTACAGATATCGACGTTCATGTCTTAATCTGGGATGATGTTAATCTTGATGGATATCTCATAATTATTCCATACAGTATGTTCAGTATCAAGATGTTTTCAGGGCTGCATCTCACCTCGTACAGTGTTCACGTGAATACGAAAAATTACATGAGAGCTGTGAATGACCACAGATATTATTTCTATTGTCGATTAATCATAGTTTCTGTGTAGAAATTAATCAAATTAATTCTTTAGTTGTCACCTCAGTTCGTCTGATCGCCACATTATATATAGCAATATCTTGGCAAATGTTACATCGTACTGAATGGCGAAATCTGATAGCCATATTGGAAAATTAAGCCATATTGGAATTTCACATGCCTAGGATGTTACTTATACAAAATGAATTCGTAACTGAACTAATGAATGAGTTTATACTCTACTATGCATCCATATTGCTATATCACCCATCCTTATATTATTTAAGAATTATTTTCCTTTCAAATTGAAAGAAATGAATTTCAAAGATTCTCTCCCGATCACTTCACACAAAATATGTTGTGTACCTCACTTTATAATACAACCGAATAAATTTGGTTAGTATAGCAAAAACAGAAGGTGTCTAGATGTCTACATGTATGTGGCACGGATTTATGTTGTTTTATCATATTCCTATAAATTGTAGCTGTCGGTTGCATAAAATAGGTAAGGGAAGCTGTTGACACTCGTAAACAAACTTAACTTGCATGTTTTTCCTTTATATGTCAATATCGCTAAGTATTTTATTATATTATATACTCGAATAAATATGCGAATAATGCCAGTAAATAATAAAGTATGAGAATTTCAATTTTGTTTATATAACAAACGAACGAACGAACAGCCTTGTAAAAAGTTCACTGAAAGTCGAAGTAGCGAACAAGAATTGATTATATTTTGGTTGATTAATAAATATTTTCCCAATTTTTAAATATGTATTTTAAGGAGGAAAAATATTGTCAATCATATTCTGAAGTGAGCCTCCAAAGTCTCATTTTTTCACCTGCAATTTCAAAGAAATATTTTTCATAGACATTACTTAAATCTATAGATTTTTCTACAATTTTGAAATGGGGTTCCACATGTCACGACTATAACGTTTGTTTTTAATTTTTAACTAACTGTACCCCAAGTACAAGGCCCGAAAGTCACTTAGGGTAGAGTGTTGCTGGGTAAGGTCGGCGTAAGAATGTAAGCAAGAGAAGTAAGACCACGTGGATATATCGAGCAGATAACGCGTATCCCTAGACCTGAACAGTTTACGGGGTTACGAATCTGTACAAATGGAACTTCCTTCATACTAATGCAATATAGATCATCTTCTCCACTGTACGTGACATGGCGATTGAGTAGAGAGAGGCTTGCAAAGTTTCGTCTAGAAGAAAGAATTTGGAGGCTGGAAACCAATTTCTTATTTACAAGACTGCGTAAACGCTTTTGAAGTGTGCGAAGACGAGATTTTGTCATCTATATGAAACTCTCTATAAGATTGCAGTTCATTTCTATTCACCCATAGCTTCCAGTATTTGACAATAACCTGTATATCTCTGCGCTTTGCTATAAACAGATTATCACGTATAATTCATTTGTCAGTCTGATATCAAAAGCTGTTTTTTATTTGCTTGTCAATAACTTGCACTCTCTTTCAATCAAGATGCCATTGGAATTTGGCTTGATTTCTAGAAGCCCAAAGTCACTTTTCGATTGTCGCTTGTTCTATGGTAGGCTGTACGGGACAATATATTGCATTATATTTTAAGAAATTAGTTTTAGTTTGGGATCGCTAAGCGTCTTTGGTTATTCACCATTGAAGATTTAATTTCTTTATTCTGCCACCTCTTCGTTTCCTTCTTCGTTGTCTCTTTTCCTTTTTTCTTTTTCTACGTCCTCCTTCTTGTCATCTTCTTCAACCACCTCCGCCTCTCTTACCATTTCTTCTTTATTGTCTTCTTATTTCACTGCTTGTTTCTCTTCTTTCTCCTCTTCTACTTCCCCTTCTTCTTCCCATTCTTCTTTTACTTTCTCCTCTGCTTTTGCTTTACCCTTCTCCTGTTGTCCTTCTTCAAACACTTCCTTTTTACATTTCTTCTTCTTCTTCTTCTTCTTCTTCTTCTTCTTCTTCTTCTTCTTCTTCTTCTTCTTTCCTTTTCTCCTCTTCAGCTTTCTCCTACTCTTTTATTTACTCCTCCTCCATTTGTTCAATCAAGCACTATTTTTCGTTTGCTCTTCTCCTCCTCCTCTTCTTCTTCTTCTTCTTCTTCTTCTTCTTCTTCTTCTTCTTCTTCTTCTTCTTCTTCTTCTTCAAACACTTCTTCTTCAAACACTTCTTCTTCTTCTTCCTCCTCCTCCTCCTCCTCTTCTTCTTCTTCTTCTTCTTCTTCTTCTTCTTCTTCTTCTTCTTCTTCTTCTTCTTCTTCTTTCCTTTTCTCCTATTCTGTTTTCTCGTCCTCTTTTATTTCCTCCTCCTCCTCCATTTGTTCACCCAAGCACTTCTTTTTTGCGCCCTTTTCTTCTTCCTTTTCTACTTCTTTTCTTCTTTGTCTTCGCCTTCTTCCTCCTCTTCTTCTTCTTCTTTTCTTTCTTCCTTTTCTACTTCCTAATCCACTTTCCCCCTTCTTCCCTTGTTCTTCTACAAATACTTCTTCTTCCCCCTCCCCCTCCTCCTCCGTAATTTTGGTATCTCTTATACAAGGTGACAATTACCGTTTTTTCACCATTGTTCTTTTCTGTTGAAAGTCTCCTTGAACACCTCCACTAGAATAATATATTGCACTTGCATCTCCTAGTTCGAAAATAGTTTTTGACATTTCATGTTGAAAAGCAGTTTACTTGTTTTCTGTTTATGAATTTGTTTTCTACCAATTTTATGTTTAGTATGCGCCTCACCTTAGAGCATGCCAAATTAGACTCTGCAGTCAGTGTCTTCAGAGAAGCCGGTTGAAAGGTTGACCTGTGATGTCCTCTTAGCTGTAAGGGGAAATCCGCGATTTAACCGATGTCGGTAGATGCCCCGTCATAAGAACACGTAATCAACCCAGCTGCGCATGAGATATGCACCTATGGGAAAGAACCGATAAAGGACAAATATTTAAACTCCCTCTCTTTAGCTACAGGCTCAAAAATCCACATGAGAATGTAAAATCCACGTTAGCTGAAGGGCCCAGAGCCACACATATTCCCACTAACTGACGAAATCCGGCGCTGAACGAAATACGTTACTCATGTGATATTGTCTAGTGTTTTCTTTTTTTAACGCACGATGAGAATATTACTTAACTAGTGTTCCTTTCATCTCGATTTTAGTTGCATTTTATCGCAAATACTGAGACTGGCGGTCTACAGCTACTAATAAACAGCGAAGAACAAAATCTGTGAATAAGCTCTAAGCGGAATCGAACTGGTGTGACTTGCATCTTTATTTGCCACTACATGGACTAGCATTACTTTCACCTTCATCACGCCTTGACATTTGTCAGAAACGAAGAATAAATATTTTTATCGATTTAGTAGTTCTGTTCATAATGTCGATACAGTACAAAAACTGATCACTGGAGTTATTGGATCCCAAGTTTAAAACTGTACTTTCTTTGTGCTGTGTCCCTTCAGAACGTAGGCGATCGTGCTTCTCCGCTTCCTGATATACCTTGTATCTCTCAATAAATGACGTCCGTCTGCCACCTTTCCAAGTCCACATCCTGTCATGCACTTCCTTAAACCAGCCACGTATGTCATGCGTGTCTTTCCCTTGTCTCTCTTTCCTTCTATTCGAACTGTGTGTATCAGATTCTCCGGGCCCTCTTTTCTTATTACGTGTTTCCAGAAATTTCATCTGCCTCTTCCTGATGTTAAGTATAAGCTTCCTACTTGTTTGCATCCATTCCAAAATCACATGCTCGGTCTATGATATCCTTAGCATTCATTTGCGGAACCATACCCCCACTGCCGCGAGTCTCTTCGTTATCTCTTCTTTATCTTTCAGTAGACCAACCAATATTCACTGCTGGAAAGGAGGACTGATGTCACATAGCAGCTCAGTATTCGTCAGTGTCCTCCTGTCTCGCAATACTCTGCGCAGCTTTTCGAATGTGTCCTTGGTCATCCGAATACGTCTACGGTTCTCAGTGTCACACTTACCGTCCTCTGTCAAGATGATCCCCAGATATTTAATCCTCCGCGTCTGCTTGATTCTAGTGTTCCCGACCTGCAAAATCGCATTTCAGGCTCTTCCTCTTACTGATGACCATGTATTCCGTCTTCTTGCAGTTTATGCCGAGTCCTTTCTTCTCACTCTCCATTGCTACCCTCTGTACGAGATTTTGTAATTTTTTCCCCATGCCTGCTACCAGTAATCAGTTCTTTAAAAGATGCTCACTAGTTAGTTATTAGTTTCTAGCCCACCCCCTTCTCTATCTTCTCATCAATCAGTACAATTTAATTTGGTGTAACTTTAGAATAGTCGGACTGAGTTCAGAGAAACCAATTGAAAGGTGTCTGGGTTTAGTATTTACTCTCGAGGAGGGGCGTAAGTCGGAGCCATGCCAGGAAGTATTTACTAAGCATATCTTCATTTAGTACAGCGTATTAACAATCGAGTGAGTCCTGATGATCTCACTACGCACAAAAAAATGCTTCTTAAGTATCCCACTAGGACATGTCCCGGGAATAGATGTGCCTGGCGAAACGTTAGACTCCTGCAGAACTCAGAGATAATCGAACTCACTCTGATGCTTGCAAAATATCCCCAAAGTCCATGAAATTAAGTAGATATTTAATAGGCCTAGTTAAGTCTGATACAAGACTGCAATAAAAAGATAAATGACACGACACTTGGGAATGAAAGCGAGAGTTATGTTTTGGCAATTACGAGATTATGGAATCAAAAATATTTTTATATGTACGTAAGTGTGTGTGTGCGCGTGTGTGCGAAAGATATAATTATAATTTTAAGTATCTTTGAATAAAGGCATTAAAAGGTTATAATTGCAGTATCTTTCTCAACAGAAATACGAAGTCTTTAGCGCAGATTGAACGATTAACCTCGAGCGAGTAAAATCAACAGTTTTTATAGCATTTAACATCCCAAAAGCTATTTTTAAATTCTTTTCTGATTGGTTCAAAAAGTCATTTTTAAATCGCGTACTATGACAACTACTGCCGTAAAGGAGGACAGATGTCACGTAGTATCTCAGTATTCTTTTCTTTGTTACCAAAGAAATTCTCCAGTCTCGCAATACTCTGCCCAGCTGTTGGAATGCATCCTTGGTCATTCCAATTTGTTTTCGGTTCTCAGCGTCGCACTTACCGTCCTCCGTCAAAACACTTCCCAGATATTTAAACTTCCGGACCTGCTTGATTTTAGTGACCCCGACCTGCAAATCGCATTTCGGGTTCATCCTTTTACTGATGACTATGCATTCTGTCTTCTTATAGTTTATACTTAGTCCCTTCTTCTCGCTCTCCTTCGCTAAATTCTGTAGGAGGTTTTGTAATTTCTTTTCTGTGTCTGCTTTTTTAAAACATCCATGAGGAAACCTTTTTTTTTCTTTTTTTTTTTTTTTGGCGTGGAGGATATTTTTGTGAGCATATACCCAAAGTTTGAGGAATAATTATTATTTATCGTAAATGAAGAATGAACTGGTTTTACCCTTTTAACTTATATAATTAATGTTCTTTAATTAACAACGTTTTCAACCCTTTGCCATTTCCATTAAAAGGAAATTTTTTTGTAAAAAATCTCGGTGTTTGCATGCAAAATCGCTAAGCCTAATGCCTTTGTAAAACTTCATGGATTATTTTTTATACCATATCGATATTAAGAACAGAAGCTTCGTTCTAAATAAAAAGAAAAATCAATATATTTCGATTCTGACAAATGCTGCAGCCTAAAGTTTGTCTAAATAATACAAATCCAATCTGCACAAATTATTTCCAAATGTTTTTTCTCTCTTTTAAGTTGCTTCTAACCAAGGTTACTAGTGAAGTTCTAAGTGACTAGATTATTCCCCGTAAAAGTTTTCCCTATTTTTTACGAGTGGGCCGGTTTACTTGAGGAATACCCTTTATCTTATCAGCCATACCAGTTTTCATGTTACTGATCCAACGTCTTACGCTTCACAGTCAAAATGTACTGGAACAACAACCCAGCCGCTAGCTGTACAAACCAATAAAATAATTGTTCATCAACCATAACTATGCGACCAGCTTCCTGGTATGCAAAAACGCCATTAAGTCTCATGAGTACAAAAGGAATTATGACGTCTTGCCTAGAGCTCGTCTCTTGAACGCGATGCAATAGTATAGATTTACATCAGTACAAATACAATCAAACAAAAGCCCAGTAGGATTATTATCTTTCGATATGTCAAGAACTCAAACGATATAAGGTCAGGGACGATATATAAAAGGACACTTAACTTGTCTTCGTTCTAACCCTGCTTTTTTCTTTCTTATTTTAGTGTACGTGATCACACAAAATTCAAGGTAGTGTCTCAGTAAATCTACAAGACAAAATATTATATAATTAAAACTGGCCGCTCAAAATGAAATGTATTCTTCTATTCTTATATGTCGTGTCCCGTCAGGATATGGACGACCATAGCTCTCCCAAACTTTCTCTCCTTTGTAGCTCTAAGCAGTTTTTGTCTCCTCACTGTCCCTCTTCGGCTATCCAGTTACACGGCCTCGTTCGGTAAATTACTGACTGTTTGCTTCTGGCCCTCGTGCCTTCAATATGTCCAAACCGCTTTACCCCTTATGTGTGCAAGGAATTACAATCGTCATTTTCTGCTTCTAAGCCTGTGTTCATTTTGTTTCCATTTCTATAAATAATACTTCCTTGTCCATATGTCTTATCCGTTGTATTATCAGCATCATTCTGAAGAACCACATATTTGATGCATCGAGTCTCTATTTTATTTGTAAGGCAATTGTCCTGCAACCACTGTCACTTAAGAAGATGGATATTATATAGCGGTTCAGCAGACTTTTAACTGTTTCCAATGAGATTTTCCTGTTTCTTAATAGATTGCTTAACTTTTGAAAGGTATATTTCGTAATTCAAATACACTTTCAAATTTTGATTTCAGATACATGAATTTAAGAAAATTTAGATAGTTGAATAAAAATATCGAGTTTCCTTACAAATGGAGAGGAGTCAAGTTTATTTTGGCACATGGATTTACATGTAGAGCCCCCCCCCCAAAAATTCTTTAGCATAGTCTTAGGATATTTACGTTGAAATCATTTTACTGTAAGCTCCAATCATGTAGTTTTGGTCCATCATACAGAAGCAGAATGCAATATAGTAATTGTTAGGAGATATTCCTCATAGCACCTACTTGTGAGGTATGTAATCACATATATGCGTATTTATGGGTCTGCTTTTCACCTGCCTCCGGATGCGATCAGATATTCTTGTTGTAGGCTTTTTTCGAACTTTTATTTCGACACTCGATACAAACTGGGAACTCTGAGGAAGTACGAGTGCCTAACAAAACAACGAGCGGAAGGGTTGTATCAGGTAATTTAGTCAATGCAACTTGATACGGACGCCGTTACTGTACACAGATGCCGTCATAACATTACTTGAAATGAAGATTGTTTTTCAAACCGAAAAATTATTATTACTGAAGTACGCTAGGCTGAAAATCGAGATAAAGTGAGAGAAATTCACAAGTTTTAAGATGTTATGGTTCATATTTTCAATATGTTTTATCGTCCTTTGATCATATATATATATATATATTCGAAACCGGTTGCTTCGCCCGTTTTTAACATGTCTAGTGATATCAAGCTTCATACGTTTATTGCTGTGATAAAATTGTGTACCTTCAAAAATATCTTTAAATATATATATATATATATGTGTGTGTGTGTGTGTGTGTGTGTGTGTGTGTGTGTGTGTGTGTGTGTGCAAATATATAGTAAAATAGGAAAGAACACGTTAGGCAAATAATCCGAAGTTCTTTAGAATTTTTGTTTTTACTTTTAAAAACAGTGCTCAATACAAAAGTAGGGTCTAAATTATAATTATTTTTTAAAAGTATGTTTCCTTCGCTACATAAGAATTCTCATGTTTCAAAAACAGGAGCAAAAAACTTCAATATAATTATTAAAATTAAATTTAATTAAAGTATCAAGCTCCACTTCATCCTCATGCGAAATTTTTGTAATCCAAAATAATTATATTAATTCTAATAATTATATTGAAGTTTTTGGCTGCTGTTTTATATATATATATATATATATATATATATATATATATATATATATATATATATATATATACGAGAGTCATTGAATAAATAAGGTAAATTTTTCCGTATAAGGACTTCTAATACAGATAGAAGCTTACTCCTTTTTATTATTTTTTTGTTTTACTTCTTTTTCACATGGATTTAATTTCTTTAGCAGATTAAAAAAAACTTTGAGATCAACAAAGATGGCCAACCAAGAAGCATGCTCCAGGATTGAACACCGGTCAGTTATCAAGTTTTTGGTTGCTGAAGGGTGCAAACCAGTTGAAATTCATAGGAGAATGTCAACTGTGTATGGTGCCACATGTTTCAGCCAAAAAATGTCTACAAGTGGGCTAAATTGTTTAAAGAAGGACGGAGCAGTGTTGAGGATGAAGACAGGCCTGGGAGGCCTACAGAATTGAGGTCTCCTGAAGTGATCGAAACAGTCAATGACCTCATTCAGTCTGACAGAAGGGTGACAGTGGATGACATTGCAAGGACTTTGAGCTTATCTGTTGGGACAAACGCAGGGGTCATCAGTCAGAAGGAGTCATCTTGCATCATGACAACGCAAGGTCTCACACAGCAGCCCAATCGGTGCAGACCATAAACGAGCTGGGCTGGGAACTGCTCCCTCATCCCCCTTACAGCCCAGAACTTGCCCCTTCAGAATTTCACCTGTTGGTCCCTTGAAAGCGTTCACGAGAGGCACGAAGTTTAAAAGTGACGATGAAGTCAAAAGTGTTGTGAGCGACTGGCTGAGACATCAGTCCAAAGACTTTTACGCTGAGGGAATACGGAAGCTTGTGCACAGATGGGAAAAGTGTGTAACAGTGCTGGGAGACTACGTTGAACAATATAAAAAAAGTAAGCTTCTATCTGTATTAGAAGTCCTTATACCGAAACTTTCACCTTATTTATTGAATGACACTCGTATTATTCGATTATCTATGTGTGGGGGTTATTAAAATTATGTGTCGAGAAATAATACGGGTAGCCATTACAACGTTATGCAACTCTTAAATAGATTTTCTAATGTAAAATCCTAATACGAAGATCCACATAATGCAGCTTCATTATCAATTATCAGTTTATATAATCTGAATCTAGAGAAAGATTATGAGCATTAAAAATCGCTTGAAAAGAGAGACAATAAATTCCCAAATGTATTTCTACTTCATATTTCACTTATGATTAAACTTTCTTAAAATTTGAATAAATGCAAAGGGAATAGGGATTGTGATGTAATTAAATAAGTTGATAGAGAGCTAGATAGATAGATAGATAGATAGATAGATAGATAGATAGATAGATAGATAGATAGATAGATAGATAGATATGATTTATTTTCGATATAAAAAACACAGATAGATAGATAGATAGATAGATAGGAGAAAGAAAAACAAAAGGGTGGAAATAAATATAGAATCAAAGAAAGGGGATAGAGAGTGAGAGAGACTGGAAAGATAAAGAAAACGAAAAAGCAGTATTAATACAAACAAGATAGATAGATAGATAGATAGATAGATAGATAGATAGATAGATAGATAGATAGATAGATAGATAGATAGATAGATAGATAACGAATTATTACAGATATAAAAATAGATAGATAGATATGATTTATTTTCGATATAAAAAGACATAGATAGATAGATAGATAGATAGATAGATAGATAGATAGATAGATAGATAGATAGATAGATAGATAGGACGTTCTTTAGTTATAAAATGATTTAGATAGATAGGACATTTTTCATAGATAGGTAGGACATTCCTTAGATATAAAAAATTAAATGCAAAGGACATTCTAGATAGATAGATAGATAGTCAGACAGAGAGAGAGAGACAGACAGACAGACAGACAGACAGACAGACAGACTGGGGAGGGAAAGAAAAAAGATGGAAACAATTACAGAATCAAGTAAAGAGGATAGAGAAAGAAAGAGAAAAGGAAAAAGTAATATAGAGTGAGAGAAAGAAAAAGAAAAAGTAGTAATGATAGAAACAAGAAAAATAGATAGATAGATAGATAGATAGATAGATAATGTAGAGAACGTAATAGATAGTGTAGAAAACGATAGATAGATAGATAGATAGATAGATAGATAGATAGATAGATAGATAGATAGATAGATAGATAGATAGATAGACTGGGAGGAGAAAGAAAAGGATGGAAATAAATATAGAATCAAAGAGAGGGGATAGAGAGAGAAAGAGAAATAAAAAGATAGAGAGTGAGAGAGACTGGAAAGAGAAAGAAAACGAAAAAGCAGTATTAATACAAACAAGATAGATAGATAGATAGATAGATAGATAGATAGATAGATAGATAGATGCGGAACAGACTGAGATAGATAGATAGATAGATAGATAGATAGATAGATAGATAGATAGATAGATAGATAACGTATATCTATATATAAATAATACCCGTGATGGAAATATAACTTTAAAATAAAATGAATAATTTAAATATCACGGAGGAAGAAAATTGATGAAACGCGGAACCGAATGAGAAAGAAGAATTTGTCGTCATCATCATCATCATTATTGTCATTATCATCATCATCGGAATTATCGTAGTTATCATCATCAGTCACATGACTGTCTGTCTTCGTAGGGTTTCTAAACAGATGAGCACCTGCCCAGTTCCATCCATACAAATCATCTGGAAGCCGAACAGGTATTCAGTCATGCATAACGTGTTTTATGTATGGCGTAGCCAATCCATCTGCAAGTTAAACATGAGCTGATATTCAGTATCTCTCTATATTTCTGAGATGAGGTATAATGTACTCTATTTACATTATTCGGACTATTGTCCTTATCTTTGTCACCATATTTCTTACAACGTTTCAGCCGTTGTACGCTCCAGCCTTCTTCAGGTGGTTCGAATGTCAAACTGAATCCTTTATTTCGCTCACTGGGGTAGACTGTTCTAGTTCCACGTGCCATATTTTAATGGATGTCAGTTATGAGTTACCTCCTGTTAATTCCCCTCCCTTTAAGTTCTCCATTGCCTTAACCTGGTATTGAACTCACTCTCTTTGGGTCCTGTCACTGGATCTAACTAACGTCTTTATCCACTGTGCCATGTGTCCAAAGAAGTGTGCACCCTAAGATTAGAAATACGACATGGTTTAGCTTTCTCAACAACGGGATTTTTATCAGGCCCGTTTTGTTAAGCCTGGAATCTTCCTAAGCTGTGATAGAGAAATCACAAGGTACTGCGTGCAAGACCGAAAATCACATAGGGGATTGCTCCTTGTCGTCTATCTTGAACTTACAGATAAAGTGCATTGTAAATCGCAAGAGCCTTTTCGACGAGGATGAGATGACCTCAGGACCATTTATAATAGTAGATCGTCTCTATTAAGAATTCTGTTGTTCAATTTCCAGAACACTCTGAAACCAAATGATTTGTTTTCAACTTTAGCTTTGACTTTCAGTGTATAGGCAATCTTAGTATTTTCGAGAACATTCGTGCAGTAATTGTGAGCAGTTTTGAATGTGGTATGAGTCCACAGTTAGATATGGCAACAGCACATTTATACCGGCATAGAATACTCTGTGTGTGTGTGCGTGCGTGCGTGCGTGCGTGCGTGTGTGTGTGTGTGTGTGTGTGTGTGTGTGTGTGTGTGTGATAGAAATTGGGAGGATGTGAGATAATTATAATTAAGTAATTCATCAACAGAAATCACTGGACGGCCGTTTCGTCCTATATTTGGAACTCATCACCAGTGCGTATCCACTACCGAGAATTGAAACCCGGACAGTTAGGTTATCAGGCAAACGTCATACCAACTGTTCGAACGGGCCTAATGGACTCTCCCGTTGGTTTCGACGTATGAGGATCTGACAGCTTAATTGATTCAGGTATGAAATTTTATGCGATAATCTCAAGTGGAACTTAAGACCCGCTAGTGATTTACAAAGGAGGCCATATATGGAGCAAGAGTGAGGATTGTGAGATGAGATCACTGTTAGATCGGCTGACCTTTTAGATCTTGCTCTCGCTTCTTGAAGATAATTCAGACAAGTAGATTGAAAACTGCTGAGTCTACTAAAACACGTTGGTCTCCATTCTACCCGCTCCAAGGTTAAGCGCTCAAGGGTGTTATGTGGTATATTGATAGCTGACAATACACACACACACATACACGCACATATATATATATATATATATATATATATATATATATATATATATATATATATATATATATGAAGAAATATAGTCTTAAAGTTTGCTATATTTATGGGATAAAGTGCTCAATATCAGAGATAGAGCGTGTGTAAATATAAAAGTGAACATAGAAGTCAACACTTAGAGACGACAGTCTGTTTCATGCTAGATGCAATCGTCAGGCCACATATGGAGCAAGAGTGAGGATTGTGAGATGAGATCACTGTTAGGTGGCCTGACGATTGCATCTAGCATGAAACAGACTGTCGCCTCTAAATGTTGACTTCTATGTTCACTTTTATATATATATATATATATATATATATATATATATATATACTTACGCTTGTAATGCAGTTTAAATTTTCTCAAGTCGTTAGGCACATGTGGCAAGTCAACCATTTATTACAAATGTTTTTTTTTAAATACTGGATCTCACAGAAAGAGCTCTAAATTATGCGCAGATCCAACGCTCAAAGATAATATATACTCAATATATTATTGGGTTATAAATTCCAATTAAAAACTGTATTGAGAGAGATATTGGGCAAAAGAAAACAAAAATTGATGCAAGCTTAAAGTTTATATCGTACATGTATTTTCGATAGTGAAATTAGTGAAAGCATAAAGTTTATATATTTTCGATGATAAAATTGATGAAGCTTAAAGTGTTTATGGTACATGTATTTTCGATGGTAAAATTGAAGCAAGTTTAAAGTTTATATGGTACATGTATTTTCGATGGTAAAATTGATGAAAGCTTAAAGTTTATATGTTACATGCAATTTCGGTGGTAAAATTGATGAAAGCTTAAAGTTTATATGTTACATGCAATTTCGATGGTAAAATTGATGAAAGCTTAAAGTTTATAATGTACATGCATTTTCGATGGTAAAAATTGATGAAAGCTTAAATGTATATGGTACATGTATTTTCGATGGTAAAATTGATGAAAGCTTAAAGTTTATATGTTACATGCAATTTCGATGGTAAAATTGATGAAAGCTTAAAGTTTATATGTTACATGCAATTTCGATGGTAAAATTGATGAAAGCTTAAAGTTTATATGTTACATGCAATTTCGATGGTAAAATTGATGAAAGCTTAAAGTTTATAATGTACATGCATTTTCGATGGTAAAAATTAATGAAAACTTAAATGTATATGGTACATGTATTTTCGATGGTAAAATTGATGAAAGCTTAAAATTTATAATGTACATGCATTTTCGATGGTAAAAATTAATGAAAACTTAAATGTATATGGTACATGCATTTTCGATGGTAAAATTGATGAAAGCTTAAAGTTTATAATGTACATGCATTTTCGATGGTAAAAATTGATGAAAGCTTAAATGTATATGGTACATGTATTTTCGATGGTAAAATTTATGCAAGCTTAAAGTTTATATGTTACATGCAATTTCGATGGTAAAATTGATGAAAGCTTAAAGTTTATATGTTACATGCAATTTCGATGGTAAAATTGATGAAAGCTTAAAGTTTATATGTTACATGCAATTTCGATGGTAAAATTGATGAAAGCTTAAAGTTTATAATGTACATGCATTTTCGATGGTAAAAATTAATGAAAACTTAAATGTATATGGTACATGTATTTTCGATGGTAAAATTGATGAAAGCTTAAAATTTATAATGTACATGCATTTTCGATGGTAAAAATTAATGAAAACTTAAATGTATATGGTACATGCATTTTCGATGGTAAAATTGATGAAAGCTTAAAGTTTATAATGTACATGCATTTTCGATGGTAAAAATTGATGAAAGCTTAAATGTATATGGTACATGTATTTTCGATGGTAAAATTGATGTAAGCGTAAAATTTATAATGTACATGTATTTTCGATCGTAAAATTGTTGAAAGCTTAAAGTTTATATGGTACATGCAATTTCGATGGTAAAATTGATGAAAGCTTAAAGTTTATAATGTACATGCATTTTTGATGGTAAAATTGATGAAAGCTTAAAGTTTATATGGTACATGCATTTTCGATCGTAAAATTGATGCAAGTTTAAAGTGTATATGGTACATGCATTTTCGGTGGTAAAATTGATGAAAGCTTAAATTTTATGTGGTACATGTATGTTGGATTGAAAAATGATACCAGCTTAAAGCTTATATGGTACATGCGTTAGGAAAATGTGATTTAAGTTAAAAAATTGTAGAGCGTAAGGAGCAATCATATATGATTAAGAACGAGCGGGTAGGAGCGGTGAATTGTATTTTCTTTATAAATAATCTCTATCTTTCAAGGACGTAATAATGCACAGTATATGATGATAACGTTTAATAATATTATGATATAAACTGAAAAATAAAATGTGTAGATAGACAGAGAAGGTAAATGGCGAGAAAAAATAAAAAAATAGAAATAATAAAAAATTTAAAGAAAACAGAAACGCCCTGTAACCTTTTACTTATTAATAGACACTTAAAAATTTAAAGGTGGTTAATAAGTATTTAACCTAAAATATTTAATGGGCACTTCAAGGTGGGTAAAAAAAGATTTTTCCCGAATCAAAATGCTTTAGAAGAGAGCTTTTTTTATGGGTACAAGCTATCATAAGCTCATTATGTTTGTTCAGCAGGTTGGTGTCATTTATATTTTTAAGACTTAATCTTTTTTTTCCAGCGAACACTGGTTACATCGGTCGTTGCGTCGGGAAAAGGGGGTAGTTTTGGCGAGAAAATTCCAATTTACTACCAGTGTGTAGTTATTTGTTTTAATTTACCAGTAAAATTTTGAGAGTGGCGTGGCATTTTGAATATTGCTTATTGTTAAGAGCCATTTTATGATGGTAATACCGGGTTTTTTCTGGGGTTGGCAGTGAATCCAAAACAAAAATTGTCTCGCTCTTATGTTAAATGCTATCCTTATAAATAAAGGCCTTTATTCATACATTTATAATTTAGTGGACACTTTTGTATATACATGCTCTCTATCCCTGATATTGATTACTTCAATCCATAAATATAGTATACCTTAAAACTCTCTCTCTCTCTGTACACACACACACACACACACACACACACACACACACATATATATATATATATATATATATATATATATATATATATATTCATTGATGCAAGTTCCATTAAATAATATAGACAAGTTTTGTCTATTTTAAGTAAGTTCCTTTCATATAGTTTGATAAGCTCAATAACATTATCATTGAAAGACGAAAGAAAATCACCATATTGATACATGTTTTAATCCTATCTAAGCTTTCGGCTTACATAAGTCATTATCAAAGATGACAATTACATTTCAATTTATCAAACAATACACGGACAAAACAATAATGATAGTCTGTTTTTGTTGCATGAAAAATTCCAAAGCAACGATAAACACGTGTGTATGAGACGCGGAGGCGAAAATCGCATCGCAGCTCGTGACGTCACATATGACCACGCGAGAGAGAAAAAAATATTACGTATGCGAAGCCGTTGGTATAAACCAATGGCTTCTGTTATCAATTATAGGCATTTAAGTATATTTGTGGAGATTTCATATTTTATTTTGTTCAGGTGAGGTTTCAACTGTTTTATGTATATAGCTTCAAGAATTTTTAGTTTTTGTTTATTGTTTTCAAGTTTAAGTATACTTGTGATAATGACAGTATAAGATGTAACTTTTGAAAATCAGTCGGATGTTTTTTTTTATTCTTTTCTCACGTTTTCGTTCTATAAGAGCATCATCAGAACATCTTACAACATCTAAGGAAACAACCGTTACCATAGCGACATCATTATTTAAAACAACAGTGATTAATTTATAAAAAAAAAGTTTAATTGATAAAATTCAAAAAAGTGAATATCTGTGAAAGAACCAGTGAGATTTTTACATAAAATGTTAAAATGAAATATAAATATGGCGAATTGATATTGTCAAATAAAAGAAAATCTGTGTCAGAAAAATAAAGAGCGTATAGCCGAAGAAAATAGTGAATAATTATAATTCAAAGTATCATTTATGGTAAGGCCCCGGCCACAATCAGCAAGAACAGTCCAGAAAGATTCAATTACCCTTTTTCTTGAAAATGCAGATTCTCCCGTTCAGATCTTCTCGAAAGACCATATCATCCGAAACGTCAACAAATTCACTGAATTTTTTATCCGAAATTAATTCTAATTGAACGTTGTGGCCGAGATGTCTAAAGCAACTTGATCAGAGATCGAGTTCTCCTACAAGAGGGACGCAAATCTCATTTTCTTTATTAAGTCTATCGAATGCACAGACCGGGAGATAATTCACACTGTTTAAAAAACGTGGTGTCTATTCAAAGAAAAATATCCAATAAAACCTGGATAGATATATGTTTGTGCAGGCAGATGTACGTGTACATACTTGCTAAGATATGCATTCCTGCATGTAAAATAATCAACGAATAAAGCGATGAATTAACAGACAATTGAGCAAAGTACCTAAGGCAGATTTACTGTTCTGAGGATTCAATGAATAACTATATACACAGTAATACATAAAATAGCTTTATATGGATTTCCAGATAGATATTTGCATGTAAGAAGAAATAACGGCAGGTTAAACTTTAACTCTTCGCCTGAGGATCGAAGAAATCAAACGATGTAAATGATTTGAATGAACTGGAGATTAAATCTTTTCTTCGAATTTCAATATGGAATCCTGTTTTTCCTGTTCTGCGTTCATCATTCCGTTCCTCTTGTTATTTCAATAATTTCCTATTGTTAAAATACAAAGAACTGAATGATTCTGGTGTAGAAATGTAAAAAAAAAAAAAGAAAAAGAAAGAAAGATAAGAAAGATGAAAGAAGGGTCGAAGTAAAATATCGCAGCAAAAGTCGATATGTTCAGAATGAAGATAAGTAGAAGACAAGAAGATGTTCAATGAAAAGAGCCGAGACGAATTGCGCGAAGATGTCAAAAGGGAAGAACAAAAAAAAAGTACAATTAAAGGATTCGAGAAAGAAAGAGAGGACAGTGTGGAAGGAAATCGGAAAGATGACAGTAGTACGAGAATGGATAAAGATGGGGGAGAAGCAAAATAAAAAGAGGATGATCGACAGATATTTGATGAGAAGGTTCTTGAGTAAAAGTGACAAACGATACAGAGGTAACCATTTAGGGAATGCCACTGAGATGGGAAGCAATGGATGGAATGGTGGCGCTAAAGGAATTCAATAAAAAGAAAATCCAATAGCGAATAAATTTTAACAAAGAAGAATACGAAAGAGAAGTAGAAGTAGAGTAAGTGACTGAGTGAGGGAAAGGAGAGAGTGAGTGAGTGAGGAAGGGAGGGAGTGATTGAGGGAGGCAGGTAGTGAGGAAGAGAAGGAGGGAGGGATTGAGGGAGGCAGGTAGTGAGGGAGGGAGGGAGTGAATGAGGGAGGGAATTAGGGAGGGAGGGAGTGATTGAGTGAGGGAGGGAAGAAAGGAGGGATTGAGGGAGGCAGGTAGTGAGTGAGGGAGGGAGGGAATGAGGGAGGGAATTTAGTGATTGAGTGAGGGAGGCAGGTAGTGAGTGAGGGAGGGAGTGAATGAGGGAGGGAATTAGGGAGGAAGGTAGTGATTGAGTGAGGGAGGCAGTAGTGAGTGAGTGAGTGAGTGAGTAAGGGAGGGAGTGAATGAGGGAGGGAATTAGGGAGTGATTGAGTGAGGGAGAGAATGAGGGAGGGATTAAGAGAGGCAGGTAGTAAGTGAGTGAGGGAGGGAGGGAATTAGGGAGGGAGGGAGTGATTGAGTGAGGGAGAGATTGAGGGAGGTAGATAGTAAGTGAGTGAGGGAGGGAGTGAATGAGATAGATAATTAGGGAGGGAGGGAGGGAGTGATTGAGGGAGGGAGGGAAGGAGGGAGTTATTGAGGAAGTGATTCGTTTTCTACGACTTATCAAACTTTTGCGGTTTGTTTAAAGCCCGAAAATATTTTTAGAGTGTAAGAAATATTTTATTTTAAAATAATGGTTTTAGCAACACAAGAGGTGGATACCCAAGTGTATCTGCGCGTATAGGAATACAACGAACCCGATTTGAATTGGAACACGGCTCTCTGATTAACAATTCAGAGACATTATCCAATACACACCACACGAATATCCAAGCTTGCAGTACCAGGTATTCGAAAGTGTTCCGCCATCTATATTCTGACCAGACTCGACGTTGCTTAATTTTGGTAATCGTACGGGAACCGGTGATTCAATACGATGTGGCCGTAAGCCAGAATAAGAAGATTGGTTTGGTTTGTTTTGTTTTACGGCATATCAACCTCAATGGGTCATTTAATGCCAACAACTTTTTTTTGTCAAAAATCTATATCTGTTAATATTTTTTTCCTCAAAAATTTATAGCTGGTAATATTATTTTTCAAAAACGTATAGCTGGTAATATTATTTTTTCAAAAAACGTATAGCTGGCACACTATTCTTTCAAAAAAAAGTATAGCTGGTAATATTTTTTCAAAAACGTACATCTGGCAATATTATTTTTTCAAAAACGTATTATCAGAGGCCTTGCTGTTGGACGTAGTTTATCGTCATACCCAGGAAGCGGATGTAGTTTATCGTCATACCCAGGAGGCGGATGTAGTTTATCGTCATACCCAGGACGTCAGAATAAGAAGAATATTAATAAAAACAATGAAAATATTATTATTAATAATAATAATAATAATAATATAAATAATAATAATAAATTAACAACAACAACAACAATAATAATCATCTTAAAATGGAGATCTCCAAAATGTGGCACATGAAGACATCAATAATTCCAGTTGTAGTCGGAGCCCTCGGTTTGGTTGGAAAAAGGTTCCGATAAACTCATTGAAAGGATTTCTGTTAGCCATGCCTTAAAGAAATCCAAAACATTATACTCACAAATACATCTCTCCTCTTACGAAGGAATTTATCAATATAAAATGTGTTTGATTTTTGATTTTCGTTTTTTGTTTTGTTTTTTTGTTTACAAAACTAATCAGGGGAAAATGTCATGACGCCATTTCTGACCTTTGGTCTCTGGTTGGAACCCGGAAGCAAATGCGTATACAACAGAAATCAGAGTAAAAATATTGTAATAATAATAATATCCATGGCAAAACTAATCAAACAATGAAAAAGCAAAAAAATGACAAGTTTGTAAAATCGAAGAAAATTGAAAAACGGTCGATAAAACGAATAAGAATGGGAACAAAACCTTAACTAAAAAAAATAACATTTAGAAATGCAATAAAAAAGATCATATGAAAAAAAAGAGAAAGATGAATGAGAAAATACAAAGAAACCTTTTCAGCGAATGTTAGATAGAATGCATGTTTTCTGACACTTGGCTTTTCTTTTTACTTTTAAATGCATGTGGGTGAGTGTAAATGTGTTTTCGTCCACCTGCGCATGCGTTTGATTCCGTAATACAATGTCGCTTATCATATGCCTCACTTGATTCGATGCTAGCAACTTTTTACTGCATAGTTTCAATAAAAGACATTTAACATAATCAGAAGAGATATCCACGTAAAACAAAAATCAAAATGAAATCAATGGAAAATATCTGATGTTGGTCAAGGTCTCGAAAATTGTTAACTTAACCTGAACATCTATTCCATCATCTTAACTATCAGAAATATTAGATTTTCCTTGCAAAAATATAATACGCCATAGCTGGTTTCAACGACAACAAGCTATCTTCTTGAAAATCGTTTACTAAAAACTAATTAATATTGGCATTTCCTTATCATTGTAATCATCCTCAAATGACAGTGGACAGTTACTAAGGAATATTGTTTATTAATATTTTTAAAAAAAGATTCCTCGTCGCTATAGCAACGTGTGATTGAATTTCCCAAGACAAGTTGCCAAAACGAGGAAGCACATTTTGATGTTTCATATTATTAATTTATCGTTAAATCTTTTGACAGCATTTTTTTTGTTGTTTTGGTAAAGAAATCTGACATTTGCAAGATATATTATGATTAGAAATGAAAGGAGCTGTAAAATACACTAATTAGGAAATTGAACAATTAATAGAGTTATTAAGAAACCCGACAACGGATAGCCACAATATTTAACTATATTACTCTGAATTAACAGAAATGTTCTTTAAACGGTAAAAGGGATTTGTAGAGTGGCATATACACCCATGTGCAAATTAACTGAATCGGCTGCTTTAGTTTCCTTTCTTTCATCATACCGCCAGTTTCAGACCCACTGGAGTGACAATGAGTAATCGATTTCTATTTTTTCTCAGATTTGGTTATTGTGGTGGCCTGCAATAATATGAATCTATTTTCTGGATGTGTGATGAAATTTCTTTGGCCTTAAAAATATTTCGTCATCCGTGATTGCATCAGATTTTCATCACGTCCAGACACTATTGTCTTGACTGTCTATTAGTTGTTCTACGGCCATTGTCTGCGATGGACGTTACTCCAAGGAAGCGTACGCAAATTGTAACGCTGCATGAACACACTGGCAAGCCTTACCAGTGAGTAAATCAAATTACTGGCCCGGAATCTCTCCTTATTTAAATCCCATCGAGAATCCGTGGTAAAATCTGCAAGGAAAGGCTTTGTAGAATGGACATACGAAGTACTGACATGTGCACTGGACCATGTTTCATGTTCATGGGAAAATACGAAAAAAAGAAAATAATAACAGAATTATTTGTTTTGTCTCAATTCCTTGGCACACGGGTGTAGAGTCAAGTTCCCCATGTACATATATGTTTCTGACTTTTTATCACTGCCTCAGTATGATGACTCTCTTGTATATATATACAAACACACACACACAAACACATGTTTATATATATATAATATGCAAAATTTGAATATATATGTGTGTGGGTGGTGTTTGTGTATGTGTGTGTGCATACGTATATTTAGAATGGAGTTTTATCAATCCGACACCTTTTTATCATTTTAATCTCATTTGAAATTATGAAATTGGCTCTGCCTGACCGTATGATCATTCGTGGTCAAGCCGTAAGGTACAGTTAAACGTCGGCTCGAATATTCAGGTGAAAATATAAATACAGTATAATGAATAAATGGAGCGACTACTCAAATATGTATATCCGCTAAAAATAACATTTAAATTGATTATATATATGTGTGTGTCTGTGTGTGTGTCTGTGTGTGTGTGCGTGTGTGTGTGTATGTGTGTGTGTGTGAGAGAGAGAGAGTGTGTTTGTGCGTATGTGTGTGTGTGAGTGTGTATAAAACAAAAATAAAAATTGGAAAATTTAAAATTCGTGGGTGAAAAAGATCATTAACTCATTTTGCTCTGGTTAATAAAAATAAGCATTGAGCGCTCTTGGTGATTCAGTTTTAACATTTAATATTTAAAATTCTATATTGTTTTAATAGGACTCGCTTGGATTATACCGACAGATTATTATATATATATATATATATATATATATATATATATATATATATATATATATATATATATATATATATATATATATATGTTAGTATAAGAGGTTATAAATGATCCAACGAGAGAAAAGTGTATATTTTAAAGAGAAGAGAGAAACCGCAAACGTTTCTGGTTATAATGTGGATTTTTAAAAATATATATTTATACATTATCTTCCATAACTTCTCTTTAAAATTATATATATATATATATATATATATATATATATATATATATATATATATATATATATATAATGGCCGGTTACTCGTTTCAAACCACACCAATCTATTAGGATGGTTATCACATCCCTATTAAAAACATCTCACGCACATTTGTGTTTAGCAGAGAGAGAGAGACAGAGACAGAGACTCAGACAGAGAGAGAGAG
This sequence comes from Acanthosepion esculentum, assembly GCA_964036315.1. Taxonomy (NCBI): domain Eukaryota; kingdom Metazoa; phylum Mollusca; class Cephalopoda; order Sepiida; family Sepiidae; genus Acanthosepion; species Acanthosepion esculentum. The sequence continues at coordinate 22,163,637 of OZ038476.1, read as the reverse complement.
AGAGAAAGAAAAAGTGAAAGTGACCTTTATCTGCGTTGTTCGACAGTTACAAACAGACCATTGGCTACAGTGACTTGTGACCATGCTATTCTGACTATCGACGGATTCCGAACTGTTTCGTTGGTATTCATGAGAAAAGCAGATAACAAATTTACCTGAACAAATCCTACAACCAGAAAGCAATTTTTTTATCGTATTGAAACCGTTATCGTTGACAGACTTTAACTATTTTTTCCTCTTTTAGGTCATAAAGTGCATTTTGATACTACATTCTTTTGTGATGATCGGTAATATTATATACGAGTCTTCTCTGAGGTTTATCGTCCAGATCAGCACACTTTCAATTGATATTTTTTTCCGGATGAGTCTTTTTTTTTCTTCTGTTCAAACTGGTATTTATTAAGAGAAAGAAAACATAAGAATCTTTTGCTTTCAGTCCATATGTACAGAAGCAGGAAAACTATTTATTCTGTGCGGCTTTCATGAAAATCCCCTGCATGCAAGCACACATAGGATATTGATGAAACCATACATTCCCCGGATATATTCACAAGTAACTTAGATTCACTGCAGGAAAACTTGGGAAAAATGGAAAAACAACCTTCGACAAAACAAGAAAAATCGGACTGGAACTGAATAAGAAATAATTTGGATTTAAAAAAAGATGTCCATTAATTGATGAATAAAAAAAGGTTATTCATGTATTGAGCACGAAAATAAATTTAGCAGATTTACAACGCGTTACAAAATTTACTGGGTACATCAGCAAAAATTCATATTTCTAAGAAATTAAATCTTCAACAATATTTTATTGAATTGGAATATAAACAAATAAAATCTTCAATATGATTTCCATTATTTGTGATGCAAAGGTTGATGCGCTTTGCAAGATTCACGTAATCATAATGCAATAATTCCACATTGCCGTCAATTTAGTACATTCACTCTTCATGCGTTCAATCAAGAGTATTGCATCTGTGATTTTCATTGAGTACACCTTCTCATTTAGCATACCCCAGAAAAAGAAGTCAATTCTTTGTATTTTCTACAAAACCATGATTAATATGTGGAGGTAAAAAATATAGTTAATGAGATTTCCTGTGTGTCAAGATTTGAAGGACACCCTGTATATTTTTAAGGTTGCAATAGAATTTTTGAATTTCTTAAGGATGTTAATTGTGCTCTAATGATTTAATCGTGAAGCACATTTGATATAAAATTGGTTGAAGTTTTCCAGATTAAAAAATTAATACAGGTGCCTTTTCCGGTCACGTGTGAATTTTTTCTTAAAGAAGGCTTTCAATCTGGTACGTGTTAAATTTACTTTTTAAACGCAGTGACGTCTATACAAAAATGCGCATGAAATTTAACGTTTATACTAATAAAATATATATATTACAAAATCATGAAAACATCAAATTTTAGGTAATTGCTTTTTTCAACAATAGTTATATATATATATATATATATATATATATATATATATATATATATATATATATATATATATATAAGTGAACATTGAAGTCAATACTTAGAGGCGCCAGACGGTTTCATGCTAGACGCAATCGTCACTCCGCGAATGTTGGATTTTTCCTGGACTATTTATATATATATGGGTCAGTGGTGCATTGAGGGTAATCTATTCCGGCGGTTATTTTTGCAAGAATTGTCGGAAAGCCTGCGGTTAATCAATTTTGGTATCTGTTTGTTTATCGAAGGCGGGTGGATATGTGTATGTACAGTGGTTTATCATTGGCTTTTCTGTAGGGTATATATGTGCCCTTTCTTAGGTTAGAGGTAACATCTAGAAAATCTACTTTGAAGTAGATAATCAAACAGATACCAAAATTGATTAATCGCAGGTTTTCCGACAATTCTTGCAATAAAACCATATTTAACGAAACTAAGAAAAACTACGAAACAGCCCTAAAAATAGTGGATTCCTGGCAACACTCAGATTCTCTCCACAGAGCACAAGAAAGGTCAACAGGGAGAGAAATATCATATGGTTCAACCCACCGTACAACATAAACGTAAAAACAAACGTAGGTAAAACATTCTTCAAACTCTTAAACAAACACTTCACAGAATCATGCACTCTACACAAAATATTCAATAAAAATACTATACAAATCAGCTACAGCTGCACCGAGAACATGGCACAAATAATTAAAAAAAGCACAAGAAAACTATCAACAAATTACCCGAACAAGTTAAACCTACGTGTAACTGTAGAATAAACAATGAGTGTCCCTTAAACGGTAATTGCTTACAAAACAACATAATATACCAAGCCACGGTAAAATCACCAGATAATAAAGAAAAGTATACATAGGAGTAACTGAAGGACCCTGGAAACAAAGAAACTATGCGCATAAAACATCTTTCACAAATAGTAAATATGCGATCAGCACAATACTTTCCAAGTATAACTGGGAAATTAAAAACAAAACATAAATCACACCAAACATATCATGGAAAAGAAGGAAAAGATCATCGGCCTACAGCAATCAATGAAAAACCTGCAAACTTTACATGGAGGAAAAGTATTGCTATTATTATTCCCAGGCCAAAATAAATTACTAAATAAACGATCTGAGCTCATCTCAAAATGCAGACATGAAAACAATTTCTTACCCCTTACTTAAAACGAAAACTGAAATGAATAAATACAAATAAACAAAATAATATAAAAAAACTAGTAAAATAAATTAACCCAAACAAATAATAAACAAATTAACAAACCACTCCCGTGAGAATAAACGAAATAGAATAAATAAAAAATAAAATATATAAAAAACAAGTAAAAATAATCAACCCGAATAAATAAATAAAATAAATAATAATAAACAAAATAACAAACGAATCCAGCCAAAATACCCGTTCGAATATACTACAATAGTCAATCAAAAAATTCGACATAAAATAGCTATAACTGCTATATAACGATAAAAAACAGTACTAGGTAAATAAAAATATACAAAATAAAAAATAAGTAAATAAAGAGAAAACAAATAAAAATTAAATAAATAAATAAATAAATTAACAAATAGCCCCGGCTAAAATAACTGTTAGAACTAATAAAAATAAGCATATATAAGCACAAACAAAAGTAATCAATCCAAATAAATAAATTAAAAACTGCCCCCACCAAAATAACAGAATAGACTATGGCAAACAATCTAAACATTGGATGAATAAACTGCTTTAATTATCTTCCCAAACCAACACAAACTATTAAAGAAGTGACCTAAGCAAATGCCCCACAATTTTTTTCTATGTTAATAAATCATCAAATCCAAAAAGAACAAATAATACAAAATGAAAATGTAAAACAACTAAAATAAATTAACCCAAACAAATAAATAAACAAACAAGCCACTCCCACAAGAATAGATTACGCAAAATGCACCATTGACCCATATCTGTAAATGATTTGAGGAAAATCCAACATTCTCGGCCTGACGATTGGGTCTAGCATAAAACAACCTGTCGCCACAGAGTGTTGACTTCAATGTTCACTTTTATGTTTACATACGCTCTATCTCTGATATTGAGCACTTTATCCCATAAATATAGCACACATTAAAACTATATTTCTTCATATATATATATATATGTGTGTGTGTGTGTGTGTGTGTGTGTGTGTGTGTGTTGGATGAATACTTGCTGCCTATATACATATATATATATAATGAAATGGATTAAGTTAAATTCAACAATTATTTAATATATTTTCTGTTACTAGATTATGTTTATAGATACAATTTATTCTAGTATATGCTCTGTCTTTCATTAAACAATATACTTGCTTGCCTGAATGTTCGAGAAATTACGTAGAAAATATGCGTTCTCCAACAGGAATCGAACCTGTATTCCTATTTAGAAGCCGTCATTTGATCTGACGGGTTATACCATTTAGTCCGGTTAGAAAATTGCTGTTTTTTTTGTGGGGGGGTTCTAGATCTTTCAGGTTGGCAAATGTAATTAATACTGTTTAATCAAAAACAAAGCATTTATTTAAATATAATTTCTATAAAAATAACGTATAAACACAATATATATATATATATATATATATATATATGGGGTGGTGTTTGTAAAAATTCTCAGTATTAACCTGTAGAAAAAGACAACATATATATAAAAGACTTATTCCTTTATATATATTTATATATATGTCCTTTTTTTGTCTTTTTTTGTCGATAGGAAAACTGTAGTTTTAGCTGACGCGTTTATGAATGGTCATAAAATTAAATTAGAATAATATTACTCCATGTTTAAAACCATTTTAAATAAGAGTAGGAAGCGCTGGCCGTAATGAAATTGGAGAGGTATAATTTATAGGGTTTGATTACCAAACAAGACGTGCATATTATGCGTGAGTAGAAGCATTTTCCCCACACTTTTAGCACAATTTTTCGATGTGCTTATTATGGATGAAGGCGTATAATACATAAGGAATTACGGTAAATCAGATGTTGGTAATAATTAAGTTATATGTAGTAGATGATAAATCTTAGGTGTTTGTTCTGATCATTCTGTGATATATACCGGGGAATCATGTTTTTAATTGCTTTTTCATTCTGTTAATAATTAGGGGGAATTTGTTTGCGAATGTATATTAATGGTGTGTTTATTTTTGTTTAAGTCAGGTAGGGGTGGGGTCTTGAATCATTTTTTTTTCTAAATTTCATTATGGCTAATTTTATACTTAATGAATATATTAATGTTTATTTAATGTTGATAAATTGCCTATAGAATAAAATGTCCGTAGAAGAGATTACTTTGGCTCGGCAAGTTATATTTTGTATTACAGCTATTTTGTTTCTGTGAGGAGATTCACTTCTTTGTACAGCGTGGTAGTAAAATTATGGTGATTGCCATCGACTACTAAAAGATTAAAATTAAAGAGATTTTATTGCTAATATTGACTTAGTAAGTAAAGTTTAGGACAGAATTATGCTCAAAGGATTCTTTCGTTTTGTCTTTTTTTCTTCTAAGATGTTTCAACCCGTGGACCAACTGTATCTAATTTTTACACGTGACACTTTTTTGAAATTGACGATAAACCTGAAGAGTTTGTTAGGGTCATTGAGTAATATGTTCCAGTAAATTACATTCTTAATGACTTTTTTTATCGTGTATACTGTTATGGTCCAGGTTAGGACCAAGGAAGAACAACACGAACACAAGAGTAGAAATAACGAAGATATATTACACGGAATAATAATACAAGATGTGGAAGGTGTTAGTATGACTGTCAGTCTGGTGTGGAGTGAACTACTATCGGATCGACTCGATTCGTCCCTCTCTCTTGAGAGACATAGTATACATAGTATTAGGAAGAGTTCATTCTATAATTAGAGGTAAGGACCCATAACATATACTATTAGGGTACAGCTCGTTACGATAAAATACGTTAATGGTGTACTTATTTTTGTCAGAGAGGGGTTTGGCGTCATTGTTTCTAAATTTTTTTAAGGCTAATTTTGTATTTTCGTCTGCGACGTGCTTAGGGAAATTATAGTTGATTAGGGTTTGTTTAATGTGTCTAAGTTCCTTGTAGCATAATATGTCAGAAGAGATTGCTTTGCTTCGGTAAATCATGTTTTTCCTAAAAGCTATTTTATCAATATTTCCACTAAAGTCCCTCTGCACATTCGAACGTTACATCATCCATATATATAGATTAGCAAACAGCTTAGAAGAAAAAAAAAAAAAAGTAATCATCGAGAATAATTCTTCCCCACACTTTACTTACGAACTCAGTATTAACAATAACATCCTCTTCCAGGCCGCGTCAATTCTCTTAAATGATATATATATATATATATATATATATATATATATATATATATATATATATATATATATATATATACTAGCGATGTGATATCGCCAATAATTGCATTAATATTGCTGATTGATTCTATGCGTGATTATTTCTTTGTATATAAAATACATGCTGCCTAATGTTTTATGTTTATAAAAAACTATCGATCCGCAGTACAAAAAATTTCCTAAAAAATCTACTGAGACATAACACTAAATTAATTGAACTATATACTTAGTTCATGATATATTAACTGAAAACACTTGTAAAAATAGAATACATGGATTTACCACATCACACAACAAAAAAAATTCAAATAAAAAATTCTCACTTAAAATTTGAAAAACCTAGCATTGCGACTTTGCACGTTCCGATATTGTATACAACCGTCAACAATAGCACATTCTAAAAAAAAAAACATCTTTCTGTCTACAAACAAATATTTCGTCTCCAAGTGTTAATTTTAAAGAAAAAAATATGCCTGAGGATGAATAAAGTATTATTCGAAAGGACTCGCATTTAAAAAAAAAATAAACTGGAAACAACTGACAACAGTTTTATGAATGAGGATCACATCATTCCATGGATAAACAGTATTTTAATGCATACAATATATTCTACTGGCGATGTGATATCGCAAATAATCGCATCAATATTGCTGATTGATTCTATGCGTGATTATTTCTTTGTATATATATATATATATATATATATATATATATATATACACACTCATAGTTCATCAATGTGGCTAGGCATTCGATTGCTTCAAGCCGGGATTGAAATTCAACCAAGTTGACACCCGTTAGAGACTCTAGCCGTAACCTATCGGCGCACGACAGAGAAAGGGAATCCTTTAACGTATTATATACATGATGCATATAAATGCTAGACCAGCAGCTAGAGTGCTCAATTCTGGTGAAGAGTTATGCGTTAAGCAGCAGGAGGAGCAGCTGTTCAAAATTTCCTTTCGCCATAGAGCTCAATCGGCGCACAAGAGCATATTCATCCTCAGACAGCCCGTTTCGTTGTATCACAGCTCATCGGCGTGGCTAGACATCCGATTGTTTCAAGCCGGGATCGAAACGCAACCTATATGCTATCAGTTGGAGACCTCTACACCTAAGCTATTTATTTAGAGAAATGGAATGTTTAAAGGTACTGGGAATACACACACACACACACACACACACACTCACACACACACACACGCATATATATATATATATATATATATATATATATATATATATATATATATATACATTTTGAATTGGACATAGTCCGACAATTTATTAAAGACATTTTTGTATTGTTTAACGTTCTTTTTTTTTTATAGATACAAGTATTTAAGTAAATGCTCTTTTTATAATAAACAGTATTAAATAACATTTACTGGCCTGAATGTCCGAGAAATTTTCATAGAAAATTTTCGTTCTCCGACAGGAATCGAACCTGTATCCTATACGGAACCGTCATTTCGCGTGATGTGCCTTAACAGAGAAGCGTCTGGTTAGCAAGGTCGATTTTACTATCTTTAAACTTAAATCTTCCATGAATCTCTTCTATTCATATCTGCTCTTAGTGTATCAAATGTAAACAAATGACGTCATACATTTTGAATTGGACATAGTCCGACAAAAAAAAAAGTAAAAAAAAAAGAACGTTAAACATATCAAAAATGTCTTTAATATATATATATATATATATATATATATATATATATATATATATATATATATATATATATATATATATGGGGGCGTGAATTGGAATAAAATATGATTTAAAAATCGAGAGAATGAATAGGTTAAAGAACAAATATGTAACGTTTATTTATTTATTAAATTTACAAAAGTTTCCTATAAATGTTCATTTATTAAATTTATAAACGTTTCCTATTTGATCTTTATCCTCTAAGTGTGTGTGTGTGTGTGTGTGTGTGTGTGTGTGTGTGTGTGTGTGTGTGTGTGTGTGTGTGTGTGTGTGTTTAAAAATTTAAAAACTTCACAGCGTCATAACTGTGGGAAGATGACTGAACTCGAGGTATATAACTGGGGCACCAGACCAGATATGCCGGCGATATTCAAGGCACGAACGAATGGTTTCATTGAAATGTGTGACATTGATCCAGACCCAATAAAAATTCTCTGGCAAGATACAGTGAACCAACATTCCTAGCAACATACTTAGCAAAGATTTTAATATTATGACTTCACTTTATGTCAGTAGAAAACGTGTGATCAAGATGCGGTGTTCCCCTGGTGCATGGCATCAACCATGTTCATAGCAGGAAGAACATGCCCACTATATTGATGGTAGATCGTTTTGGAGGTGTTGATATATTTATGCCGTTCCTTGTTTTCAGGTTAACAACTGATTGGAGGTATTTTTCGAGAGCAGTTCTTACGTCAGAGCGTTGACGAGGACGGATATATATATATATATAAATATATATATATATATATATATATATATATATATATATATGTGTGTGTGTGTGTGTGTGTGTGTGTGTGTGTGTGTGTGTGTGTGTGTATTTAGGCAGCAATCATTCTTTCATGCACATTTCATTAAAAACGACTGACAATGTGCTTTTATTTAGTTTTTTATATAATTTCTCGTGCGATCTAATAATGTTTTTCTTTTCAGATGATAAATTATATAAAAACTGTCCGAATGTTCTTTTTATCCGAGAGCTTTCGGCTATACATTTAGCCATTTTCAAGTATTATATTTTAACTGTTAGAATTAGAAATAGTTTGTTATATGTATGTTTTATAAAATGTTTCATTTTTTTTGTTTCAAAACACAGTCAAGATATTATTTCCATGTTCAAAGTTAATATTATTAAGTGTTGGTTTGTTTGATTTTATTAATAAGGCTTCCATTATTTTTAGCCTTTTTGCATGTGGATGATGCTATTCTATTAGTGTTGTCGACAAGTATGTTCCGAATAGTCTCCGGTAGGTCTCCATGAATATTTAAATGAGATCTAATTGAGCTATTGTCAGAAAAGTGTAGAGTTAGTCTGCGTGTTAAACATGTTGTGGTGTGGCCTATATAATTATTTACGAAAGTTGATTGTTGAGGAATACAATTCCTTAATGGGCATTTGAATTCATAAATAATATTTGCTCTATTTAACTTTGTTCTAAATGGTGAATTGTTATTTTTAACTATAAGGTTAGAGGTTTTAATTTTTTTATAATAAATAACTAATCTAATTTTTTTGCTATTGTCAACTGGTGTTAACATTTTTTTATAATGTTCTTAATTCTGCATTCATCCTGTTTATAATATTCGTTCATCTGATTTTTAGGAAAATAAAATTAAAAAAATATATTATGGTTTATGTGTCTATTCTCATTATTTATTCGTACAAAAATGTACAAATTGTGGCACAAGGCCGAAAAAAGGGAGGGGTCAAGGCTGGTCTTAACTAACTATCCTATACCTAGCTAATCAGATTCGCGACCCATTCATACATTACAATTGACACATTCACCACAAGAATTCGTCCGTCATCATTCAATCCTCCATACACCATAATACCACATCCTCACCAGAGGGGACCTACAAAAACGCGCCCCACACCATAAAAATTTGATGATAATAAAATATATAAAATTCTAATCATGAAAAGATGAAAGGGGAGGGAGATGAACCCCATAACAAACTAAAATTCAACAAATTTTTAAACTAAACATAATTTATGTTAGTAGGGCCCGTCCAACCCTCAAAATAGAGAGGCCCAGAGGACAAAATCAAGAAGCACTCTCGCTAAGGGAGTGGGAAAGAGATAAAATAACTCGGACATGGGGAAGTAAAAGGCTGATCCAGTTGAGATGAAAAGGAAGTCAAAACAAACTAGGGAGGTTGGGAATCTCGACTTGGATCATAACTAAAAAGATGGCCGGGAAACAGGCCGGGAACAACACTTACTCATATTAACTAGGTACACTTAAGCTTGTCTAACCTAACCAAGGGGAGGGTTCCACAGGAAACTACCCCGATGTGACTTAGGTTGACCTAGAAAAGAAAATCAAGGCTAGCCCCGTTCAAACGAACCAAACTCGCCTCTTTTACCCACCTTTCACTGAAAACTGTCGAATGCAATCGTTTTCTATCAGTTCTAATCTTCATCCTGAGCTGATGCTCAAAGAATCGGATCAGATCCTGATGCGAAAGACTATTGCCTCGCAAGACTTCCTCCATTCGCGTCGTCCATATCACCATTCGAGTCGTGGCTAGCAGCGGCAGAAACACCATTCGTTTCACCCCGGAAAACGGGGGCGACACATTGTCACACGCGTATGCACGATCAATGGACACGAGTTCTTCGGGAGCGAGACGAGCCGTCAGCTCGCCGACATGGTCCCATAAGGGGCGGACCTGGGGGCAATGGTAGAAGGCGTGCGAAGCCGTTTCTTCTAATTCAAGGCCACACCGTTCACAGTCTGGCAAATCCGCCAAGCCCCATATGAAAGCTTTGTCGTTGAGAGGCAGCCGATTCAGAGCCAATCGCCAGGTAAGCGAAAACTCAGGGTTACTGAGATAATCCGCCGCTGGCACCCAAGACCAGTAGGAGCGGTACTCCTCCTCCGAACAGCAGAGCGTATCACGTAGGGCATCCTTCGCGCGACCCTCCACTAATCCCCGATAGAAGACCTTCCTAGGCCGTGAAAGGTCACTGGACCGCGGAATAACCTTCAAGGCTAACCGACAATCGCAGAGGAAATGCGATTCATCCCGGGGTTTACGACCGCGCTCAACCCTCGAGATGGGGGGACTGATGGTAAGGCTAGGGAACGCATCCCTAACAATCCCCTCTAGAATCGGGTCTCCTCTAGTCAATGCACGGCGTAGGAAAGCCAACCGAGAGGCACGGATGTGACTCCTCAAGTGTCACATTCCCAGCCCCCCATGACACGGACGTTTGGTGCAGACTCGTCTGTCGACCATGTTCGCGCGTCCCCTCCATAAAATGGAGGATAGTGCTTACTCGAGCGCCTTCTTGTGGGCCTTACAGAGAGGAAGTACTGACAATCGATAAAGAATCAGGGGGAAAATGTATGTAACACACACCTATGCCCTACCCTTTACGGACAACCTCCGTCGATTCCAAGTCTTACCGGCAGAAACGACCTTTTTGCTAGTACTTCAGACCAATTTTTCTCCAGCTGGAGGTCGGGTCCAAACCACACTCCAAGAATGCGGACAGGACCGTCGTCCAACCGAAGCGGCCCGGAAGATCACGCCCCTTCCAGGCACCTAACCGCAAGCCGGACGACTTGTCGCGGTTTATCTTGGCCCCTGTCACCTTCTCGTACCGATCAAGCGCCTTCTGTACCGCCTCAACGTCACCACGGGACGACACGAAAGCAGATACGTCATCGGCGTACGCGGAAGCCCTGGCTCGAGACCCTCCAGGAACGGCGATCCCGCGTAGGGCCGGACTGCACGCTTCGTCCTTCAGCCGGCACAGGCCAAAGCATACAAGAGACGCGACAGCGGACAACCCTGACGAACCGACCTCGACAGAACAAAAGCGCCCGACAACTTTCCGTTCATCTGTACCACAGCACTGGGGGAGCGATACAGGAGGCTAATCCAACGGCAGAAGTCGGGTGCGAATCCGGCGGCCTGCAGGACAGTAGCAAGGTAGCGATGGTCGACCCTATCAAATGCCTTGGACTGATCCAAATTGATCAGCGCGGCTTCGTCTTCGTCTTTTACGCCCTCTAGGATTGTGCGGATCAAATGCAGGTTGCTCTGAATTGTTCGGACCCTCACAGAACAAGTCTGCTCAGGTCCCAACAGAGACTCGGCAACTGACTGCAAACGCTCCTGCAGGATCTTGGTCATAATCTTTAACTCTGTGTTTAGCAGAGTTATGGGCCTATAATTATCTAGTTTCCCCCCCAACACCCTTGCCCTTTTCCAACAGAGTGATCACACCCCTGGAAATGTGATTGGGGATGGACCCCGACCGAAACCAGTTGTTGAACACTGCTGTCAAAATCGGGACAAAGATGTGCGACAGCCTCAAGTACAATTCATAAGGCAAACCATCCAGACCGGGCGACTTGCCTCTGCCGACCTTCTTCAGTGCCTCGTAGACTTCGCCCTCCGTGATCTCTCCCTCGCAGCTAGCCGCTTCAGTCGGCGTAAGCCGAGGAAAGTCAGCCAAATAGCTGCGAAACTCCTCCTCACGGAGACCAAGCTCCTTGGTAAAACGGCTCTCGAAATGCCGCGGAAACGCCTCGCACATGTCGTCAGTCGCCGTTGCTATTAGTTACCTTGGACAAGAAACGCCTAATGTGGAAATCCAACAATTGATTAGGAAATCCGTTATTAATCAGCGTTTGCTTTATATTTTTTAATTCATTAAAGAAAAGGGTGCGAGAGGATGAGTTCTCGTGCGCTCGCGTGAGGAAATTCTTAATAACACCTATTTTATATCTAAGAGGGCATTCACTAGAGAAATTAAGATGACAAGAGTCTTTACTAGTTGTTTTTTTTATAAACAGAAGTTTTAAAAGTATTATTACTAAAATCGACGAGAACATCTAAGAAAGGAAGTTTATTTTTTTCACTAAGTTCATAAGTAAAATTTAGGACGGAATTTTGTTGAAATGTAGCTTTCAGATTTTCTATTTCTTTCTTGTTTTCAGCCAAAATATAGTCTTAAGATGTGCCTTATTTATGGTGCTCAATATCAGAGATAGAGCGTGTGTAAATATAAAAGTGAACATAGACGTCAACACTTAGAGGCGACAGGCTGGTTCATGCTAGATGCAATCGTCAGGCCTGACGATTGCATCTAGCATGAAACAGACTGTCGCCTCTAAGTGTGGACTTCTATGTTCACTATTATATATATATATATATATATATATATATATATATATATATATATACATATATATATATATATATATATATATATATATATATATATATATATATATATCACTTATCGAGTATAAGTAAATTATTTCACTAATTCAGTAAACTTTTATTTATAAATTTAGTAATATAAATTTCCCCATGTATGTACAAAGGACATTTAATGTTCAATATTATATTCTAACTTATTAATTTCATTTGACTTTAGGTGTTCACTTGGATTCTTTTCAGTGTTTGAATTGCTTTGAGAGAGGTGTTATGGTTAGAGTACGTTTTATTTAATTACAATTTTAAAAGATGTTTAGGTTAGAATCCGTTTTATTTAATTTCAATTTTAAAACATTTTAAAAAATTCTACTTTCAAATTTAACTTTTAAATTTAATTGGCTATATTTCTTTATAAACCAAGTAAATGTAATAGAATTACTTACATTATTTAAAATTATTTATTCCCATCAAATATGAGTATGCATATTATCAGGTAACTTTTTACTTATATTCGATAAGAATAAATAAATAATTTTAAATACTGTAAGTAATTCTAATACATTTACTTGGTTTTAAAAAGAAGTATAGTATATTAAATATTAAAAATAATTTTTTTAGAAAGGTGGTTAAAACATATCCTAGCCTAAACAGTCCCTCAAAATCTTTAAATATACAAATAGAAAAAATACAATAAGAATTTTTGACGTTAGAAAAAAACCCAGATGACATGAATTTAGCGGATGTCAGAATTTGTTAAAAGATACATCCCTACCCATCCCTAAACATAACCCCGCTTTCAAATGTAACTATTAACTGATACAACGAAAATTAAAAAATTGAACCCTCTACCACCCCTTGTCTAGATGAATGGATTTATCGGTAACCTTGGAAACCCTCAATTATGAATCTTTGCAGTGCCGTTAACAACCGTAAATTTTAAAAAGTAAGTTAGTCCAAAATTCGCTTGATGAGGAATTGGAACTAATGTCTTTGGTTTAATAACAAAATTAAATTCAAGGGCTTTAGCTTCCATTTCTGAAACATGGTTATCACTGTGTAGCGGTAAAACCATATTTTAAATCTATTAATTTATAATATATATATATATATATATATATATATATATATATATATATATATATATATATATATATATATATCACTTATATATATATATATATGTATATATATATATATACATATATATATATGTATATATATATATATATATATACAGATGAACATTTAGATATAGATGTATATTATCTAATTGATTTGCTACTTCCTTGTTGATGTCGTGACCAACAAGACATTGCTTATGTAACGATCACTTGCATAAATCATAATACAAAATATATTTCTAGACGTTTTATTATTTTTTCTCAATTCAAGGACTTGCAATTAAAGACCCCCCCCCCGCCACTTCGTTTCATAGGAGCGCAGTAATTTAGTCCAATTTATGGTTTTCCACAAAAAATCATAAAATGTTTTTACAGTTCGTCGTATTTATAATTAAATATTTCAGGAAAAATATTTCTTCGTAAAATTTCATTCCCAATGTTAGGCGTAAATTGCCTCAATTTCGCTTGAAAAAAAGTTACTGAATTCTCCGAACACTCCCAAAATCCAATAAATTTTAATTTATTCAAGGTAAAATTAATATTTTGAAATATTTTCTGAATTTGTTATAAGATTGTTCGCTTATGAAGTAGAGAATTTACTCAATAAACCGAACGAATTTTGGGGGCAACCCAGTATAAGTGTTAACTGAATCTACGGTACCCGACCATAATGATGAAAATCCGAGTTTAATTCCAGTTAAAACTTTATTAATATATTTACTTACAAATCCACAAATACAGAGAAACTGTTAGATAGATAGATAGATAGATAGATAGATAGATAGATAGATAGATAGATAGATAGATAGATAGATAGATAGGAAAAGACTATAGATAGATATGGAGATATGAACAGACTGATGTAGATAGATATGAACAGACTGAAATAGATAGATATGAAGAAACTGATATAGATAGATAGATAGATAGATAGATAGGAACAGACTGATATACATAGATATATAGATAGAAACAGACTGACGTAGATAGATATGAACAGACTGAAATAGATAGATATGAAGAAACTGATATAGATAGATAGATAGATAGATAGATAGGAACAGACTGATATACATAGATATATAGATAGAAACAGACTGACGTAGATAGATATGAACAGACTGAGATAGATAGATAGATAGATAGATAGATAGATAGATAGATAGATAGATAGATAGCACTTTTTCTGTATCTATCTATCCATATATACAGAGCGCAATGAGTAGATAGACTTACAATTACGATAGGAGTAAATAGTATTGTCATCATCATAGACACCGCGTTGTCATCAGGAAGGACATTCATGAAAATTGCGAACAATGTAGGTCTAAGGGTAGAACTTTAGGGGATACCTGCATTCATGAAAAAATTGATCTAGAAGAGTGGCCATTCAAGACATCTTTCATTTCATCATTTATAAGAAAACTATTTAAAAGTACGTACAAAAATACCTTAACCTATCAACTGAAAAATACCAAAACCTATCAAATGCCTTTGAGATATCCAAATCACCAGCCCTGGTTTTTCTATTCTTATCTAAAGCTTGATAGACACTTTCAGCAAACCAAAACAAACTACTAAATAAACGATCAGAAAATCTCAAAATGCAGACAGAAAACAAAATTATTAAATTATTTTTAAAAAACGAAAACGAACAGGAATAAATGAACATAAATAAACAAAAAACATTAAAATTAATTAATCCAAACAAATTAATAAGTAAATAAACTAATTAAATACTAAACATATTGACAAACAGCGCCTATAAAAATAACCGTTAGAATAATACCATAGACTACATTCAATGCATCGATGAACTGCATATATAAAAAGTCGAGCAAAAACACAACGCACACGAAACAGACTATCGTCTGGGTGATGATTCCAATGTCCACTCATATATATATATATATATATATATATATATATATATATATATATCACAGCAATAAAAGTATCAAGCTTGATATTACTAGACATATTAAAAACGGGCCCAAACACCTACGGTTCCGCCATATGCGAGCACCTATTAAAGAGAAGATTCTGTGCAGCTAATTTTGGTGTTGACCGGTTCACCGTGTTGTCCCGATCACACTCGGTATTTCACCTTAAGGTGCTGGAGGCACTTTACATCGGGTCCCGCAAGCCTTCCCTGTGTAAACAACGTGAGTGTTCGTTGGGGCTCGCTGTCATTTGCCTCTAGATCCTTTTCCTCATAATTTTTTACCCTCCTCCTCCATATTTCCTTTTCATTGTACATTTTCTGTGTTTTTTTTTTCATTTAAATTAAATCTTCCGTTGGAAGCCTGAAGAGCGGGAGCGAAACCCGTTGCTTTGGCGGTTTATATAATATGACATAATATAATATATATTACATGTGGCGGGTCTGTAATAGAATGAGAAACCAAAGGAATACATTTTGAATTTCACTCGCGTTCATTACATACATATAGAATTGCCTTGGAAAAGGTAGGAATCCATCTTTCTATCTCACTAGCTATGGAGTAAGAGTAGAACAGACTGGGCTATTTAACTTTGCCTAGCAAGATGACAAGGAGAAGAAAAACAATGAATTTAGAGAAATCGTTGGCAGCATTGGCGACATATTATGTGCACAAATTGTTTTTATGCAGTTCTGCCAAAAACTGTTGTGGAGTCTGCACAAACATTCACCATTATTAACAAATCAAATATACAGGTAGTGTGCTGAAAGAGGAAAGGAGAATCCATTATATATATATATATATATATATATATATATATATATATATATATATATATATATATATATAAAAGTGAACATAGAAGCCAACACTTGGAGGCGACAGTCTGTTTCATGCTAGATGCAATCGTCAGGCAACTAGTGCTGTTATTTTTATCGGCTATTTATATATAAGGGTCAGTAGTGCATTGTGAGTAATCTATTTTGGCGGTTACTTTTATCGGAAGTCATTTATTTGTCTATTTATTTATTTGTGTCAAATTATTTTGCTTGTTTTTATTTTAGTTTATTTAATTAACTTTTTATTTTATTTTTTTAAATTTTGATCGGTGTTTTTATTAACGTAGTAAAAATTTGTTTATATAGCTTATTGTTGGTAGTCTATTATATATTACTGGAAGTCGTTTATTTGCTTATTTATTTGGGTAGCAGAGAAAAATAACAGCACTAGTTGCCCGACAATTGCATCTAGCATGAATCAGACTGTCGCCTCTAAGTGTTGACTTCTATGTTCACTTTTATATTTACACACGCTCTATCTCTGATATTGAGCACTTTATCCCATAAATATAGCACACTTTAAGACTTCATATATATATATATATATATATATATATATATATATGAACGTATGTATGTACGTATGTGTATATATATATATATATATATGTATATCTATCTATCTATCTATCTATCTATCTATCTATATATATATATATATATATATGTATATATATGTATGTATACACTACAATTTATAAGTTTGAATTCAGCCCTAGTAATTTTTTAAAGAAACCCCCAAAATTGTTATTATCAAATAAGACAAAATGCTTATACATGGTTAAAAAGAAAGTGGGACATGATTTTTATTAGAAATTTTATTATGACGAAAAGAAAAAAAAGCGATTTATAATTGAATTTTGCTCTCGCCAACATATTCTCTTTTAGCGTTTATGGCTGCAGCACAAACTTTTGGCATTCGTTGCAAATGTTTGTCAGTGTATAAGTTTGTTAATTGAGTTCATTCTTTTTTCAATGACTCTGAGAGATCATTTTAATTTTTTCTCTCTTCTGTCAAGTTCATCCCATGCCAATTCTGGGGGTGGCTTCAAACTTTTGAACTGTAGCGTATATATATATATATATATATATATATATATATATATATATATATATATATATATGTATATACATATATATATATATATATGTATATGTATATATATATATATATATATATATATATAGTATATATATATATATATATATATATATATATATATATATATATATATATATATATATATATATATAGGTAACTATACTCGTATCGAAAAACCTTCGAATTCTTGATTTGACAATAGCCTGACAATCTACCTAAGTGAAAATTTGGTAGGTTTGTCTGGCTCATTAGCTTTGACTATATATGCATATATATATATGTGTGTGTGTGTGTGTAGAAAGAAAGAAAGAAAGAAAGAAAGAGGGAAAGAAAGAAAGAAAGAATGAGTCATGCTTCATTCTGACTTAAAGGGGTGGGTTTTGATGCTGCATTGAAAATAAGTTTGCGAAATTCCAATTTCTGTCTCAGCTCGAACACTGGTATCTTTACAGGTGTAAGCAAAATTGAACATATATATATATATATATATATATATATATATATATATATATATATATATATATATATATATATATATATACTGAAAGAAATAAAGAAACACCTCACATATATGTTTGTCAGTAATAGAATATATTTATCTCCAATGCAAAGAATGAATTTGAGAGGTGATCGCGAAGAATAGATAAAAATAATTTCTTGAGTCAGTATCTATAGGTATTTTATGTTTTATTATTCTATTTTTTGGCGCGTGTCTGATGTCCGAGGTCTTGTCTCAGGAAGTTAGCAAAATATTCTGAGAGTGAAATAGCAGAAGTGGCGTTACTCATCTATATCGGAATGCAAGACATTTATAATTAGTTCAGTTACATGAATTTTCAAAAACCTATCTCTGTTCAAGATTTGCTTTGGTGCAACAAGTATTACGGTGGATGAAGAATGTTTTCTTTTTTATAGTATTATATACTATGTTTATTTCCTGTCCACATCTGAAGACGACCGATATATATATATATATATATATATATATATATATATATATATATATATATACACACACAAACACACATATATATATACATACATACATATATATATATACATACATATATATATATATACATATATATATATATATATACATACATACATATATATATATATGTATACATACATACATACATATATATATATATACATATATATATATATATACATACATACATATATATATATATATGTATACATACATACATACATAGATATATATATACATACATACATATAAATATATATACATACATACATACATATATATATATACATACATATATACACATATATATATATAATATATACATACATACATATATATATTTAATATATACATGCATATATATATATATATATATATATATATATATATATATATATATATATATATATATATATATATATTATGAAACGGACAAACTCCGAAAATTATTTTAAAACATTTTTTAGGTTTATACATTCTTTTTATAGATTGAAATATTTAAGTAAATGTTCTGTTTATTATAAACAGATTAGTTACTTAAATATTTGTATCTATAAAAAGAACGAATAAACATAAAAATGTCTTAAAATAATATATATATATATATATATATGTGTGTGTGTGTGTGTGTATGTATGTATGTATGTATGTATTTGATTGAATAATCTAGTCATTTTATGTTTGTTTATTTTTTTATCCTCTCAAGTTCACTGATCAATTTCTTAGTTTTGTTACAAAACTGATTAAGAAAGACTTTGTAATTCTTTGAATTTTTATTTTCCCAATTTCTTTCAATCTCATCCAAGATGATCTGCTGGGGTGAATCGCTAAGACAAAGAATTAATGTATTTGAAAGATATGAATGCTGTGCGTATGCATGAACGCGCGCAGTTAATTCAAATAAAATAAGAATAATTACAGCATCTTTCTTAATCCGTTTTGTACCAGCATGAAAATATTGATCTAGAGAGGATTAAAATAAAAATAGACCTAATAAGTCTATATTATTCAAGCAATCATGCTAGAATGAAGAATGCTGCTTATATATATATATATATATATATATATATATATATATATATATATATATATATATATATATATATATATATATATATATATATGAAGAAATATAGTCTTAAAGTGTGCTATATTTATGGGATAAAGTGCTCAATATCAGAGATAGAGCGTGTGTATATATAAAAGTGAACATAGAAGTCAACACTTAAAGGCGACAGTCTGATACATCCTAGATGCAATTGTCAGGAAACTAGTGCTGTTATTTTTCTCGGCTACCCAAATAAATAAGTATATTTGATTTGTTAATAATGGTGAATGTTTGTGCAGACTCCACAACAGTTTTTGGCAGAACTGCATAAAAACAATTTGTGCACATAATATGTCGACAATGCTGCCAACGATTTCTCTAAATTCATTGTTTTTCTTCTCCTTGTCATCTTGCTAGGCAATTTAAATAGCCCAGTCTGTTCTACTCTTACTCCATAGCTAGTGAGATAGAAAGATGGATTCCTACCTTTTCCAAGGCAATTCTATATGTATGTAATGAACGCGAGTGAAATTCAAAATGTGTTCCTTTGGTTTCTCATTCTATTACAGACCCGCCACATGTAATATATATTATATTATGTCATATTATAAATTATCTATACAGGACCCTCATTTAGTCTGACGTGCTCTTAACCGATCGAGCCACAGAGGATCATTCGATTAGCAAGGTCGAATTTACTGCCTTTAAACTTCAATCTTCCATGAAACTCTCACGTACATTCATAGCTGCTCATCTGTTTACATTTGGATGCACTTTGAGCAGATATGAATGTAGATGAGAGATTCATGGAAGATTGAAGTTTAAAGGCAGTAAATTCGACCTTGCTAACCGAACGCTCCTCTGTGGCGAAAATGATTAAGGCACGTCAGGCTATATGACGGTTCCGTATAGGATACAGGTTCGATTCCTGTCGGAGGATGAATATTTTCAATGAACATTTTTCGGACATTCAGGCCGGTAAAGGTTATAAATACTGTTTATTATAAAACAGAGCAGTTACTTGAATATTTTTATCTATAAAAAGAATGTATAAACATAAAAATATCTTAAAATATTTGTCGGACTTTGTTCATTTCATAATATATATATATATATATATATATATATATATATATAT
>OZ038476.1:22097713-22137713 GCA_964036315.1 Acanthosepion esculentum | reverse complement strand
AATTTTTTAAAGAAAGGTGAAATAGAGAAAAGGCCTGAGCGTAGATTAATATTTGGGTAATGTTCTATGGCGACACTCTCTAGAATTTTCCTTCTGAGTGAGTTATTTTCTTTTTTTAAAAGTATTGCATTATTAAAATCAAAATTATGGTTGAATCTATTCTTATGTATTACTAGTGCATTAGCTAAGTTGTTTATTGTAAGGTCTCTTTTGTGTTCATAGGTGTCTTTTTTTTCGTTTCTACCTGTTTCTCCAATATATTGGGAGGAACAGTTTTGGCAATTTATTTTATAAATGCCTGCTTCAGAAATGTTATTGCTATTATTGTTTGAAGGTCTTATGGATATACTAAGACCTTCAAACAATAATAGCAATAACATTTCTGAAGCAGGCATTTATAAAAATTTTCCTATCTATCTATCTATCTATCTATCTATATATATATATATATATATATATATATATATATATATAATAAACTTTAACCTACTATACATGTATATATATACATATATATATATATATATATATATATATATATATATATATATATATATATATATATATGCTACTCTCATTGAGAAGTGTAATGTGTTAATTATTTGAACGTATCCATCATCTGAATACCTGTTCTAGACTAGGTTAAGCGTATGCAAATGTAAAATTAAACAGTAGGTCAATACCAAGTCCATGATTGAACAATCTTCATGGCCTGTTCTCTCTGTTAATAGGGTTTTTTTTCTCATATTCTCTAACCCACAGTAATCCCTTACTTCTTAGTGGCTTTATTGCCTTGGCAGTTTCACCTTGTTTCTTGCTTATTCCCCATTTATAGACCTCATTGTGTGACACATCATAAATATCGAGATAAAAATAAAGTCTCTAGTCTCCCCTATTATTTAACCCATCATATAATTTCTTCGTCCGAGATGAATGGTGAACAAGCTAGACGTATTGAGAAGTGTAATGTGTTCGATTCTTTGCCCATATCCATCATCTGCAGAACAAGCTATGTTCATTGATATGCAATGTAAGTCTACTCTGCGCGAGATTGTGGCTTATCCAGTTTATTGTCTATGCCTGATCGTTACTAGTATAATGAAGCCGATTCTCAGTAAAGTCTTGTGCCTGTATTTTTGTGCGTGGCTAAATTAACTTAATATCTCCCGAATCAGTGCCAAATATACACGCGTTCAATTTGAGTACAATACAATATCAGAAGCGGATAACACCGAGTCTAGAACAAAGATGAAAACTTCACAAGTTTGTCCATTTTTAGTTTGCCCTGAAGCATCTCTAAACAATTCCAAACAATATAAGAAAACAAACACCAGAAATTGTTCTGGAAAAACTACAGTAAGTAATTTTTCCCACAAATACTTCGTCCCGGATAAACATGTCTGCAAAATATCATTTCCTAAACCCAAACATCGGAGTTTTCTTCCATTTTTAGGAAAACGAAGAGGAATAAAATGATCAAATTCTTCTTATTTTTAGAAAGAGATGAAGATTGCTTAAAAAATATACAACCAATTCAAAGACGCGTTTTTCTTACAGACACTTATATTAACTTCAACTTCTTCTAAAGTTTATTGTCTGCCATTTTGTTTTTATCGCTGTTCCCATTTCAGGATTCTTTCTTTTTTTTCTTTTTTAATTTCACCTCATAATTCTTTCCCCTCCCTCCCCCTCCCTCCCCCTCCCTCTCTCTGTTGTGAAACATTTTGTTTTATCTTTGTATTTCTTTACCTCACTCTTCTTTTCTCGCCTCTTCAGATAGTTTATTTGATTTTCATGTACGTTCATCATTTTCCCTTTATTTTCAGTTTTTTGGGGTTTTTTTTAATAATAAAAATACTTTGGTCAATAATAATAGCCGCTACAGTCCCAAATTATCCTACTTCTTCTATTGTAATATGTGTGTTTTTAAGATAGTTAGATAGATAGATAGATAGATAGATAGATAGATAGATAGATAGATAGATAGATAGATAATGAAAAGAACGAGATAGATAGATAGATAGATAGATAATGAAAAGAACGAGATAGATAGATAGATAGATAGATAGATAGATAGATAGATAGATAGATAGATAATGAATAGAACGAGATAGATAGATAGATAGATAGATAGATAGATAGATAGATAGATAGATAGATTGGGAAGAGAAAGAAAAAGAAAAGGATGGAAATAAATATAGAATCAAAGAAAGGGGATAGAGATAGAAAGGGAAAGAAAAAGAGAGAGAGAGTGAGAGAGACTGGAAAGAGAAAGAAAACGAAAAAGCAGTATTAATACAAACAAAATAGATAGATAGATAGATAGATAGATAGATAGATAGATAGATAGATAGATAGATAGATAGATAGATAGATAGATAGTCAGAGAGAGAGAGAGAGACAGACAGACAGACAGACAGACTGGGGAGAGAAAGAAAAAAAGATGGAAATAATTACAGAATCAAATAAAGAGGATAGAGAAAGAAAGAGAAAAGGAAAAAGAAATATAGAGTGAGAGAGACTGGAAAGAGAAAGAAAGATAAAAAGTAGTAATGATAGAAACAAGATAGATAGATAGATAGATAGATAGATAGATAGATAGATAGATAGATAGATAGATAGATATATGTGTGATTGTGTTAATGCGGTTTATAATATATAAAAGTTTCGTCAAAGCAAAATATATGAAATTAGGTTCTTTATTTTCTGGCGCAATAATTTGAAGAAACTGTGAAATGTCCACCGTAATGGAGGGAAATGCGGCGTAACACGGTGGATGAGCAGATTGATCAATTTGATCAAATTTCCTTAAATTTTCAGTAGCATTTCGTACATGAATAGACATATAGACAGTTTGTTATGCATATAAAAACTTCTTTTCAGTTTTTATTATTTTATGGGTGGAGAGGCATAGGTAAAAGCGACCAGAATAATACGGATGTTATTCTATGGTATTATTTATCTTTGTGCCAAGAATACAATCACTGAAAAAATATGTACCAAAGAAACGATACCAACTCGCTGAAATCACTATGACTTACCAATTGAAAAAGTGGCATAATAGCCTTTAATTTTGGACTGTAGAAGAAACTTTCCTCTTGCTGTTTTGTAAATCCATAAATGTGTTTTATTCTCTCGGAGAACGTGGACTACACATTTCTTTACTTATACATTTCTCGGTACTCGTTCTCAATTTTATAATTAAAGATATATTTATAAGAAAATATTAAAGCCTTGATCACACCTTTCAGCATATGGTACTTGATTCCAACTACTGCAATCCACTTGTCGCTATATCTTTTACCATTCTGTTCTTCTATTGTCGTGTTTTTATTTTTCAAATTATCTTTGCTTCCATTATCTGCTTGGTGTAATTCAAACAAAATTGGATAAATACGTTTTCTATTCATACTGTAAATCTCTGGAGAAAATGTATCAGTTCAGTACTGACATGAATAGACCCATTTGTACTTAAGCATTAAAATGCCTCTTTGTTTACATCCTGGACCGAATGGTAATTGTAGTATTAACCATTTCCCTATAAGGAAAAATTTGGCATTCATTGAACGAGCAGCCAGTAGTTTTCGTTTGACATAATGTTTATTATCAACCTACACCTGATGAAGACTGAAATGTATAACGATCGAAGCAACAAATATTATGAGAACGTCATTTTCTAAAATAGTGTAAATATATAATATTGAATTTAAAGATGAACTTTTATTAGTTTCTTAATATTTCCTGATAAAAACGTATTTACTTTCCGAGCACGCTAACGAAGAGCATTTCATTGAATTCTCATTCAAATTCAATCATAATATTATGTATCCATGCCAACTGTGCTCTCCGACGCTAGTTACATTATTAAACTGTTCATTTTTTTATCAATAATTTACTAAGAATATACATGCATGTATGTCCATTAATTCATTGAGTCAATAGTTTCATCTACCGCAAGCAAAGTTGGTCTCCTGTGACGCGCCAGAAGGTTTTTCTCGCCTGAGTCCATCCTTGAAATCTACAAATCTACCATTCGTCGTTGCATTGAATACTGTTGCCATATATGGTCAGGTACCCCCGCTGTTAATCTCGAGGTCCTTGACAAATCCAGAGACGGATATGCTATATAATAGTTCCTGATCTGGCATCTCGTCTACAGTCGCTTTCTCACGTACCTTTCCTCTGTCTTTTTTTACAAATATTTTCATGGCCACTGCTCTGACGAGCTACTTTCATTATTACCCAAACTGCATGCATTTAAGCGTGCTACTAGGTTGGCATATCGGTCCCATATTTTCGTTGTGGAAATTGTTAAATGTAACCCCCGCTTCTAATCCAACAGCTTCTTCCGATAGTGGAACTCCCTTCCATCTAATTGCTACCCTGATTGCTATAATCTTCAAATATTCAAATATAATGTCAATCGACATCTTCTGATGCCTTGATACCTATCACTGTCCTTCTCTATGTCCTTTCCTCAAACACTTGTCTTTACTATTGATCTCATTCTATGTAAACCCTTGCGTACTAGTGGCTCTCCTTGCTTGGGGTGAAATTTAAAAAAAAAATTCTCTGACATATATTATTCTCCCAAATCCTGTCCCAGTCATACAGTGGTGATAAACTGAAAAGATTGGGCGATTGGATACATAGTAAGTACACCCAATGGGAAAAAATTATAGTTCTGTGTCAGGACGCACCAAAGGCAAGTTTTGTTCACGTCGACTGTGATCGACAAATACAATTAATATTTATCTATCGCTAGCGAGAGATTTTGTTGATGCCAGACATTGATTGTAAGACAAGGGGAATTGTAACAGAAAAATCCTTTCTGTCTAAACGTACCCGACTAGATCAATATTAACAAACTATAACATGTTTCTTTCGTTTGTCGTAATGGCCGAAATTTCATACAACAAACTGTACTTTTCTTTCTATTCCTTTATTTTAAGAGTTTCACCATAAACAAAGCTGGAGTGCCACTCCCAGGGGGTTACAAAGAGTGGGAGCAAGAGTAAAGAGGCGTGATAGAGGAAAGGATGAAGAGAAGGACGGGGAATTAGATCAAGGCATCTTAAGATGTCGATTGACCTTATATTTGATTATTTGAAGACTGTAACTGTCAGGGAAGCAAGTAAGAGGAAGGGAGTTCATCACCCGGGAAGTGCGAGACATGAAGTTCCTGGGGTAGAAGAGACGGCTACATTTATTTACTCTTTAGACAGTGAAAGGGTGGGACTGAGATGTCAACATAGTAGCACGCTTAAATTCATGCAGTTTGGGGACCTGTGAAAGTATCTCATCGGAGCATCTAATATTTGTAGAAAAGACAAAGGGAAGAGACAGGACATCTGTGAGAAAGTGACTGTAGACGAGATGCCAGATCAGGACCTATCACATATCAGTTTCTGGATTTTATCGAGGACCTTGAGACAAACAGCGAGGTCTCCGGACCAAATATGGTAGCAGTATGCAATGCAAGGTTAATGAAAATGGTTGATTTATAGAATTGCAGGATGGACTCAGACGAGAAAAACTTTCTGGAGCGGGACATTGAACCAAGTTTCCTTGCAGAAGATGAAGCTATTGATTCAATGTATTTGTTCCATCTCAGGTCATCAGACAGTGTGAGACCAAACATGCGCAGAGAGGCTCTCTCGTGGAGTTGAGCATCAGACATTCAGAGGGTTCTCCGTGATGGGTAAAAGGGAGAAGTTTTGTTTATGAGGCATTAAAGATTAAAGATATCTCTCTCTCCCAAGTCATCCACAGATTAGCGGGCCTTTACCAGAACAACGGCCAGGTTAGTTCTGTCAGCGAAACCAGATTTGCTATTGAGGCAGGAGTAAATAGTGGTGTCGTCTGCATAGATAATTACTTGTGAACTGATGACTTCAGGAAGATTATTAATGAAGATCAAAACCAGTGTAGGCCCCAGGATATTTTCATGGCAACTGCTCTGACGAGCTATTTTCACTGGTACCCAAATTGCATGAATTTAAGCGTGCTACTAGGTTAGCATGTCGGTCCCATATTTTCACTGTTGAAACTGTTAAATGTAGCCGTCTCTTCTATTCCAACAGCTTCTTCCGATAGGGAACATCAGTGTTCGTAAGAAAAGAACTAGAGGAGAATCCATTTAGGTCGACCTTCATTACACGGATTGACAGGAATGTTTTAAGTCAAATAAGCATCCTGAAATTCCTTTATCCCTGAAGCTTACGAAGACGGCTGGCATGCCAAACCTTATCAAATGCTTTAGAGAGATCTAGAGCCACGGCACGAGGTTCTCCTTTGCTGGGAATGCTTTGTAAAAAAATTCAAAGACAAAGCGGAAACCATATTGCTTGTCATGGAATGTAAGGTGCTTACCCACTTCGGCGTTGATTTAAGCTTCGAAGACTTTGCCGAAGATTGGTACGATACTCATAGGATGGGCCAGAAGGGTCTCCAGGATTCTTAAAGACAGCTACAACACATGAGGTCTTCCAACAGACTTGGAGAGTACAGGAGCCAGTACAGGAGCACACTTCTTCAAGACAACGGCTGGTAGAGACGATGCCCAATACCATAGAAGTGGTTATGTGCAACTCACTCAACAGAGCGTCAGTTCGAGCGTTGAATTGTGAGAATTTCCGAGCAACACATTCAGCCTTATCAGTTGAGGTAGTCAGGACCTCAAAATGGTTGATTGAAGGAGGTATTATGGATTCGCTGTTGTTTATTAGGCTCTTACAGAGACGTTAATAATCTTTGAAACCGAATTTGCGAGATGCAATACGTTGTTTCACTCTTTCAGCAAACAGTGATTTTGCTTCATTGAGGGCAAGCTTGCACTCATTACGGGCTGAGACAAAGAGACGTCTGTTGCAATTTGACGTCGCTATGGTAAAGACGGAAGAAGTAATTCCGATGGGCAATAGCAGCTGAGCAAGCAGCTGGGAACCAAGAGGATAGTGCGATTTAACTCGATTCCAGCTTTTACCCCTTAAAGACCAAATTCCAGGGGATATCACGAAGGAAGTCACGGAACGAGTGCCAGTCAGCTCGTTGATAACAGAAATATGTTCTGTTGGTAGGAGGTTCTTTACTGGTGGAGGAGTAGAAGATGTTAACAGACACTACATGATGATCATAGTTGCCAAGAGGGAAAAGCTGCGTGCCACGACAAGATTCGGGGATGGAGGTGAAACAGGATCGAGAAGGGAAGCCTTACCGTCCTAGTTATTGGGGAAAAGTGTAGGAAATTCAAGCATTTGTGTGAGGGATTGAGTAATTGAAAAGTTAAGGGTTTGTACGCCAGCAAGGTCAGTTGTAGAGTTTTTAAGTCATTTTGTATGGTGGACATTAAAATTACCGAACACGAAAATATCTGCAAATTGATGAAGTGAGATAGCCTTGTCTATATTGTCAGAAATGCTATCGAGTACACCACAGTCTTTGGAGGGTGGACAGCAATAAAAGAAGAAGAGGCAGCTTATAGCATTGAGGAGATATCGACGGAGACACATGAATGGTCTGGAGATTCGAGCGAGAGCTCTCTAGTCAATGGGAAATGCTACCTGAGATAAACTCCCGGGCCATGTATGTGGGTTTGAGAGGGTTTTTTCTAAGGAGAGAAAGGTAACCGGGGATTGAGAGGTCAGAGGAAGGTATAAATAAGTTCAGGTTGGTCTCGCAGAGAGCCAGTATATTAGGAGACTTCTCAATGAGGAACATTTCTACACTGTAGAAGTTGGTTCGAATGCCACGTATGTGTGTGTGTATGGTTGTATGTATGTGATAGAGTTTTTTAAGCCACTTGTCATTGTGGGCGTTAAAGTCACCGAACACGAATATATGAGCAAACGGATGAAGAGAGATAGCCTTGTCTTTATTGTCGGAAATGTTTTCGAGTACACCACAGTCTTGGGAGGATGGAGAACGTTAAAGGAAGAAGAGGTAGCTTACAGCATTGAGGAGAGATAGACGGAGATACATGTATGAATGGTCCGGAGATTCGGGAGAGAGCTCCCTACTCAATAGGAGATCATCCTTGACGTAAACTCCTAGGCCGTGCATGTGGGTTTGGGCGTCTTTTCTAAGGAGAGGAAGGCAACCAGGGATCGAGAGGCCAGAGGAGGGGATAAACAAGTTAGGGTTTGTCTCACAGAGAACCTGTATATTAGTAGACTTCTCAATCAGGAACGATTCCACACCGCAGAAGTTGGTTCGAATGCTACGGATGTTGGAAATGGAAATGTGTAAGGGTTTAGGCGATTTTATCGAGTTGGTTTAGTTTTACTTTTTTGATCGTTTGTTGACATATTGGGTAAGGCTGGTAACGAAAAAGAGAAGGCCGGAAGTAGTAGAGGCAGACGGTCGTCATATGTGACATGGGCAGAAAGGAGCTGGCGCAGCGTGCAACATAATTTGGCCTTAGGGTTGCCCACCGGAGATGCGTTCAGGGACATTCTTCCATGCGCGACATGGGACTACAATCACCCCGATATTATGCAACTGTTGATCAGAGCAGCCGATCAAGACGCTACGAAAGAGTTAGGGCTTCTAACTACCAGTCGGAAACAACAACTAGAATACTGTCATCCCGTTCCCCTCAGGATGAAGAAACGTTGCCAAGGACTGCAAACATCGCAAGAGAATCATGATAGTACTGCTACAGAGGCCAGAGAAAATGAAAGGAAAAGTTCCGGGAACTTTCTAAAGAAGAAAAAAGGGATAAGCTTCTACTTTTCTTCAAGAGAAAAGGAAAGAGTATTGACCGGGCGATAGAAAAGCCTATCTACTCCTATTACATATACACAAAAAAAAACACACAAGAAGACAAACAGGAAGCTTACAAGGTCCATAAAAAACGTGCAAGGCACTCAGTGTTGAAACTCAGATATAAAGTTTTAACTTAGTTACAATAATGTAAATAGTGTTAACAAGCTTGTCTCGCTAGATCAGTTACGACTCTATCTAGGGAGTAGGTTTTACAAATGCGATAATGGTAACGGTTATTATTAACTGTCTTCTCATGAGGAAACATTCGGAATTCATTGACCAAATAGCAATGGTTACTTACGGTTGAAATTTAAAGTACTTCTAAGGAGTAGATCGGTACACTTATCGTCTGTTTCACATTCCTCTCCGGGCTTTTGAACAGGGGCTTTATCTCTTATTTCCTATTTAGGATTGGGTTTCCAGTTCCTTTTGAAATCTTTTCATTCTCTTTCACAGCCAGTAGCCTCGTGCGACTTAGTGGGATGATCGCCTTGCTTTGGATGAATGATTTAACTTAGTTTAAGTGCCAACATGCACTTTTTGAATGAAAAGAGCTCCTTATTCGTGAGTCCGGGAACTCATGCCGCTCGGGATTTTGCATGAGTCAGCGAAAAAAAGAAATTCAAAGAACTAATTCAAACTTTTTGAAGACAGTGAGGACTTAAATTAATATTATATAATAAATGGAAAACGAAAATAACAACAATTTCATTGAGATTTGGTACGAACACACCAACCACCCACCCACACCAAAAATAGTTAAATTACATTATTTACATTATTCGAAATATTGTCCTCATCTTTGTAGCCAGGTTTATTACGTTTCGGCTGTTGTACGCTCCAGCCTTCTTCATGTGGCTGGTATGTCGAACTGAACCCTTTATTTCACTCAGTGGGGTAGACTAAAATAGAAATAAAGGATTCAGTTCGACATTCCAACCATCTGAAGAATGCCGGAGTGTACAACAGCCGAAACGTTGTAATAAATATGGTGACAAAAATGAGGACAATAGTCCGAATAATGTAAATAATGTACATAATACCTCATCTCAGAAATAGAGACAGATACTGCAAGGCCGAAACGTTGAAATATATATGGTTACAAAAATGTGACCAATAGTCCGATTAATGTAAATAAAGTACATAATATCTCATCTCAGAAATATAGACAGATACTGAAGTGCCGAAGCGTTGTAATAAATATGGCGACAAAGATGAGGACAATAGTCCGAATAATGTACATAATACCTCATCTCAGAAATATAGACAGATACTGAAAGGCTGAAACGTTGTAATAAATATGGCGACAAAGATGAGGACAATAATGTAAATAAAGTACATAATACCTCATCTCAGAAATATAGACAGATACATTAATTTTGTACTGAAATTCGAAAACAAACATACAATAAATAAAGGCAGCGACATTCTTGTGTCTAGCAAGGCTACTTGGAAGATAATAAAGCCGAGAATATTTTAGACTCCGAACTCCACATTAACCGCAATTTCTCTCATCCCCCCCTTGTCTTTTACTTCCTAATTGTCTTTTATTCTTCCTCTGTTTACTTCATGTGATTCTCACTTCTTCTTACTATCGTTCATGAAAACAATGAATGCTGCCCAACTTTCAGATCCGTTTCTTCGACAATACAATGCATTCTTCAAACATGACACCCTTGGAATTCTATCGCGATTATCAGTAACAATACAACCTGGAAAACACCTTTTGTTTTCCCCCGGGACGTTTAAAACCCATTTTCAGTCAATTCTTATGTAATGTTGATACTTACATATGTGCATATGATTAAAAAAAATGCACGAAACGAAACGAATGTTTTGAATGTTTCAATTTTGAATGAATGCCATTTTAACGTCATCAAATCTTACATTGCTGTCACTACATCGAAGGGACTGTGTAACAAAATAGCTGTTTTACTTTTAATATTATTCAGTTTACTTTACTCGGATGCACGTAGGAATAATGGATAGCGTCTCGGATTTATGATTCGAAAAGCAAGTTCAAATTCCAGTCGAATCAGTTACATTCATTTACATGGGAAAGGCATGAATCCTCATCTGTTCCCCCCAGCTATGGGTAAATAGCAGGACAGACCGGGTTTTATAGCGTCGGATAGCAATTGGTCTACCGCAGAAACAAATGACAAACTACTGCGAGAATAAAATCTCCCTCATCAGTCATCTATCGAAAGATACATGATCGCGTGTATCACGCATGACACATAATTGACTCACTGAAAATGACTTTATTTATCTTATTTTCATTTTTTTCTCAATTCTTTTCTGTCGTTTTAATTTTTTTTCTCCGTATTCTTTCTTAATCTAGTGTGTTTAATAAAAAAAATAATATCGCTAATGGCATATCTTAGGGCTAACATAGTTTGAAATCACCCCCAAATTATAGAGATCTGTGTTCAATATACGTCTTCTCTATGCTGTGCGCCTTCAATACGTGGACGATCATGGCTCTCCACAATTTTCTAGTCTTTGTCGCTTTGTGCAATTTTTGTCTTTTTGCTCTTTATCCCTGTTCGGCCAACCATCTACGCAGTCGCATTGTGTAGGTCATACGCAGCTTTTTCTGTACCTGTTGCCTTCATGATGTCCTGTGATTGTCAACTTTTCTAAGCGCTCTTTCCTCATTATTCTATAGAATCGTAAACCGTCACTTTCGGAATGCAAAGTATAAGTGTCCTTTTTTTCAATTTTATTCTCAGTATCCTTCTCAAGAACCACATCTCTGTTAGCTGAAGCCTTTTTTTTCTTCTGTAAGGAGATTGCACGATATTAACTGGTATATAGCAGGACCGATATTACATAACAGTTAAGGGGTATGTACTCATGCCCCCACCACCACCATCACTGGAGCGGGATGCGACACAAGGTCAGATATTTAACGTGTTTAACCCGAGCACGTGCACTCGGATCATAGGTCAAAATTTATCCAGTTCCCGCTTACGCAAGATCAGGCACAAATCTCGTCTTAGCTGGTCATGGCCGCGCAACAGATACTACACTTTGATCGTAATCATCTGAAGCCCGTCCAGAAAATAGGCATGGTTTTACTACTTGGATGAATCCATATTTAATGATATTTTAATATTTAATGAGGTTATTACGTCGTAAAAAGCTTTGCTTCGTAAATATCCATAGACATACCGCTATTTTTAAACTAATTTCGAATCAGATTGCTTTAATTTTCATATGGAGAATGGACAGGTGGTTCAAGAAACGTTTGCAGAAATTACAATGAACTGAATAACGAGGTCAATTTGAAGAAATTGTGAAATAATAACGTTTTTTTATATAGAATCAGAAAGAGTTGGTTAAAATTTCTTGCAATAAGAGGGCTTGAAGAATTTGACACACGTGGGCCATATTGAATGGGAAAAGGTCAGGGGATGACAGCGAATAAACTACCTAAGGAATTCATACCTATGTTTCCTAGACTACGCAAAGGCCTTCGACACAGTACGCCACAAGGATCTGCTGGCACTGCTCAGAAACCTTGATATATTCGGGATAGAATAATCAAGAACCTATACTGGCAGCAAACAGCATGCATGCGCACAGGGAACAAGTTCAGTGAATATACAAAAATAGAAAGGGGCGTTAGGCAAGGATGTGTCTTCTCACCGGATCTGTTCAACCTATACAGCGAAGCAGTTCTGAGAGAACTAGAAACCCTACCGGGATTTAGCATATCTGCGAAGAGTTTTGACAGAGGACGGTAAGTGCAACACTGAGATCCGTAGACGTATTGGGATGGCGAAGAACGCATTCCAAAAGCTGGGCAGAGTACTGCGAGACAGGAGGATTTCTTTGGTAACAAATGAAAGAATACTGAGCTGTTACGTGACATCAGTCCTTCTTTACGGCAGCGAATGTTGGACGATTTCCTCAGAGATGAAGAAGAGACTCGAGGCGACGGATATGTGGTTCTACAGAAGGATGCTAAGGATATCATGGCACATAAAAAGAAAGAAGGGATTCGTGTGGATTGATAGCAATGTGGGAACTAAACGGTTTTGGGATTACCAAATATATGTGGGCCAATTTAACAGATACTATGTTTAGCCAAGCACTAAAGGACAGTTTGCGGCCATATCACTTTGAAACACCGGTTCTCGTAAAATCGCCAAAATTAAGCAACGTCATTACCTAGAAGAGTGGCCGCTTTGGAATGCCAGGTGCTATAAACTTGAATGTGCGGGTAGTGTCATGTATAAGGGCTCGTATCTGTTAATCAGGGAGCCGAGTTCTAATTGTAGCTGTGTTCGTTATATTCACTTACGCGCAAATATCACTGGAAAAGTTATTAATGTACCTCTACTCCCCAGATATCGGTTAACTAGTAAGACTTTCCTCTCTAAAGCATTATTATTTTCTCCGCAAAAATCTTGACAATGTAAAAATATTTCCAGGCTTTAAATAACCTTCAAATGATTGATAAATCGTAAAAAATTAAATCAATCAGTCAACAAAGCACTAAAAGAAAGAGAATTAAATAAAATAACGACTAAGTAGAGGTCGGAAAAATGTAAATAAATGTTTTGTTTTATACAAAGAGAATATGGTAATAAAGTACAGAAACGTGTTAAGTGCCTTCTCTCCAACACTGAAAAAGAAAAGCTAGCGAATATAGCATCAGTTTATCATTTCTCACAAATGAACCATATCATATTTGCAAGAGATTGTCAATGTTTATGTGTCAGGGGGACATCTTCTCTTCAAAGTGTCTTCCACAAAACTGTCATCAGTACAGACTAAGTTTCACTGATAGTCAGATAAGTGTCACGTGACCGGCCAAGTGCGTGGCATACTAAAGGGAAGAGGGAGAAAAAGTTAACAGAGGAATCGTATCTGCAGAGCTACAAGGGAAACGGAGTGATGTCATAATCGGACACGTACTGTAGGGACACAAGTAAAAGCAAATATCTATAAGTCTACGATTAGTCCATAATTAGAAATTTTTCTGCCACGTGCGGTCATGTGTCCCTGCTTTTTACCTTGTGCTCCTTGATAAAATCCACAGAAGAATTTTTTTTCAACTTTATCCCGAATTCGAAGTTTCTTGGTAAGATTTCCAGTCTTCGGTTATGTAATATACATACTTATATGTTATATGAAAAAATAATTTTAAATAATGTAAGTAATTCTATTACATTTACTTGTTTTTAAGAAGAAATATAGTCTATTAGTAATTAAGAGTAAAAATATTTTAAAATTGTCATTAAATAAAACGTATTCGAACGGAAACACACTTAAAAAGAATCTTTAGGTATACAAGTAGGAAAAAATGCCGAAAAACTTTTTTTAATAAAAACAAACAAACAGACGACATGCATTTAACGGATGCCAGAATTCGTTGAAAAATACACCCCTACCCTCCCCAAACTTAACCTCTTTTTGGAGCGTAACTCATAATTGATACAACAATAGTTAATAAAAATGAACACGCTACCGCCCCTGTCTGAATGATTGGATTTCTCTGTATCCTTGAAAACAATAAATTATGAATGTATATGTGCGTTTAAAACTGAGTAAATTTAAAAATAAGTTATTCCAACATTCGCTTAAAGATGAAACGGAACTAATGCTTTTAATTTAATTATATAATTAAATTAAAATTTTTAGCTTCCATTTTTGAAAACATAGTTATCACTGTGCAACGAAAAAAACATATTTTAAATCAGTTAATTTATAATATTTATGCTCTGTAAATTTACATTGAGCATTATTTTGTAAAAATAAAAAATATCAAGAATAACTCCAGATTATATATCTTCCTGTTCATTCTTTATATATATATAGCTCAAGGTAAATAGCCGGGTGCCCCTGCTATCTACCTTGAGCTCCTTGATAAAATCCAAAGAAGAATCAGCAATATTATTGGTCCTGATCTGGCAGCTCAGCTTCAGTCAGTTTCCCACCATCAAAGGTTGCTTCTCTGTGTCTTTTCTATATCTATTTTCATGGCATTTGTTTGAATGATCTCTTCGCTATGGTACCTCGACTTTTTAAAAATTTAAACGCAGTACTAGACTGGCGTCGAGATCTCATCAATTTACAGTTGAGTTGGCGAGGTGTTGCCTGAAATTATATGCAAACAACCAACTTTAACCTGCAAAAAGTTAAATTCAATGTCAAACTCTCTCTAATGTCCTCTTTATTAATATTTTCTTTTCCCTCTCATTATTAATGCTTCTTTTCTTAATTCTTCCACACTCTGTAACCCCTTGTGTCTTAGTGGCTTTACTGCCTTGAATGGGGTGAGATCGATTATAAAAAGAATGTATTTTTTGGGAGTATTGTGTGGTGTTAGCAATGTCTGATTCATGAATTCTGATTGTAATTAATATTTATGTCGTAATCTGTAGGAACTGAAATACATTGAAAACGAGCTTATTTTTTTTTTTACAGTGAAACATTTGATGTAATAAGGTTACATAAGTTTATTTTTCCTCAGCTGCTGCCTTTGCATAAAGAGACGATCGTGGAAATCCACGTAGAATAAATGCTAAAAACATTCTGCAAAATCTAATCGTGTTTAACCAGTGGAATTTTAAGATTATATTAAGTTAAAATATCAAAGCCAAAACACGCTGAGGTTTTGCGGTATTTCCAGAATGGGAGCAAAATATTTTATTTAACCACAATTATTCGTTGGTGCACATATTAACGAGCAGCAATTTCACTCGTTATTCTGCCGAGGGGAAGGAAACTCGAGGAAACGGTAAGCTACAATCTGGAATCCTTACTACTAGTGACTTTCGCATCAGTCCGCACTTTAGAACTCCCATTTCCATGTGGCCATTCAGCAAAAAATAAACAACCTCGATGTCGTCCTGTAATCGATTGATTGAAGTGGAAGAACTTACCTATCTTTGATTTGCTTGAATGGACATGGCATTTATAAAATAAAAGGTAATATTTGACTGAGCAACAGAAGAAAATGAAATTGAATATAGAATAGGCTGCGATCGGAGTAGTTTCCCCTAACACCACAAGATGCTACAAAACTGAAATATTAACCTAAGAATTCAAATCATGTTGTTAAACGGTCTCATCCGCTTGGAACTTTCATATGGGTTTCATGGATGACACTAGACTCGTTGAGAGATACATAAACTATCTGTTGTGTAAAATCGCTTCCTTAGATTTGAATGAATGAATGAATCCTATAGGCCTTGGCTTTGACTATACTTCTTTGGACATTACATTAAATTACATTATTTACATTATTCGGACTATTGTCGTCATCTTTGTCGCCATATTTATTAAACGTTTCGGCTGTTGTACGCTCCGGCCTTCTTCAGGTGGTTGGAATGTCGAACTGAACCCTTTATTTCTTTTTTAGTCTACCCCAGTGAGCGAAATAAAGGGTTCAGTTCGACATACCAGCGACTTGAAGAAGGCCGGAGCGTGCAACGGCCGAAATGTTGTAATAAACATGGCGACAAAGATGAGGACAATAGTTCGAATAATGTAAATAATGTAATTTACCTCTTTTTCTTCTTTTTTTGGTGGGGGGTGTTCGTACCAAATCTCTATGAAATTGTTGTTCTTTTTTCGTTTTTCCATTTTTTAAATAATATTAATTTAAGTCCTCAATGTCTTCAAAAAGTTTGAATTAGTTCTTTGAATTTCTTTTTTTTTTTTCGCTGACTCATGCAAAAACCCGAGCGACATGAGTTCCCGGACTCAGGGATAAGGAGCTCTTTTCATTCAAAAAGTGCATGTTGGCAACTTAAACTAAGTTAAATCATTCATCCAAAGCAAGGCGATCATCCCACTAAGTCGCACGAGGCTACTGGCTGTGAAAGACAATGAAAAGATTTCAAAAGGAACTGGAAACCAAATCCTAAATAGGAAATAAGAGATAAAGCTCTTGTTCAAAAGCCCGGAGAGGAATGTGAAAGAGACGATAAGTGTACCTATCTACTCCTTAGAAGTACTTTAAATTTCAACCGTAAGTCGCCATTGCTATTTGGTCAATGAATTCCGAATGTTTCCTCATGAGAAAACAGAAAATATAACCGTTACCATTATTGCATTTGTAAAATCTACTCCCTAGATAGAGTCGTAATTGATCGAGCGAGACTAGCTTGTTAACACTATTTACATTATTCGGACTATTGGCCACATCTTTGCCCATATTTATTACAACGTTTTGGCCGTTGTACGCTCCGGCCATCTTCAGGTGCTTGGAATGTCGAACTGAACACTTTATTTCGCTCACGGGGTAGACTGTTCTAATTCCACGTGCCATGTTTAATGGATGTCAAGTTATCAGTTATCTCCTGTTAATTCCCCTCTCCAAGTTCTCCACTGTCTTAACCGGGTATTGAACTCACATTCTTTGGTTCTCTCACTCGATTTAACTAACGCCTCAAGGACACACGGCACAGTGGATAAAGGCGTTGGTTGGATTCAGTGACAAGACCCAAAAGTGTGAGTTCAATACCTGGTTACAGCAGTAGAGAACTTGGAGAGGGGAATTAACAAGAGATAACAGATAACTGACATCCATTATACATGGCCCGTGGAACTAGAACAGTGAGCGAAAAAAGGATCAGTTCGACATTCCAACCACCTGAAGAAGGCCTGGGCGTACAACGACCGAAACGTTGTAATATATATGGCGACAAAGATGAGGACAATAGTCCGAATAATGTAAATAGTTTACATAATACCTCATCTCATAAATATAGACAGATACTGAAGCTTGTTAACCATTACACGACATCAACGTGCCCTGACTTCGAAGTTGTGTAATGTTTAGCAAGCTTGTCTTGCTAGATCAATTGTGACTGAATAGTGAGTTCTATTCTCACTGTTTGCCCAATTCTTTTGGCCTTGTGCCACAAGTGCTATGCGTAGAAAGTAACCATATTATATGGCAGCAGACTTCTGTATGACTTGTGTTGGTCCATCGAAAGCTGGTATTCAGAATATATTTTCATAAACTGAAACCACAATAATAAACAAAGAGAGCTTTTGTAGCCAGCAACATCTTATTTGTTCATGCCTTCCCCGTAAATAAAATTTAAAAAAATAATTCCAGTAATAAGCAGCTTGGATCTTTTCATTCTAATTTTTGGGTTTTTATTATTATTATTATTATTATTATTATTATTATTATTATTATCATTATTATTATTATTATTATTATTATTATTATTATTATTATTATTATTATTATAAGCAGCAAAAACTCAAACATAACCTATTTTCGATTTTCTCTTATTTGCTGCATTTATACTAAAAACTTCTAAACAAGTTAAAGCTGAACACTCGAAAGTTATTGCCAATTGGAGCGCGTTAAACCATAAAATATTTGAATCGTGAAACAAAAATAATATAATGGATTTCTTCAGCATTAGATTTCTGGCTGATATCAAATGGAAGGACCACAAAGATGCCATTCTTATGATTGCTCTTACCACTGAATTATACAGAAATATATTGTTTGATTCTTTTACACTTAGCAAAATAGAATTTTCAATATTCAAATGTGATGGTTCTTTGATTTTCACACACACACACACACACACACACACACACACACACACACACATATATATATATATATATATATATATATATATATATATATATATATATATATATATATATATATATATACACACTTAGTATGTATGTATGTGTGCATGTATCACGCGGGTGTTCTCTGCAGTTGTGTGTTCGCTTGGATTTCTTTGCAAAGACTGGCTGATAGTAAACATAATTGAGTAGGAAAAAAAGCTCCTTTTTTTCCTCGGGTGAAAATATTATCTGATAGGATTTTGGTTTAAGAAATTGAAAAGGGAAAATAGTCACCGAAAATTGCGGGCGTAAATGACATATGAATTATTAGTAGTAGTAGTAGTAGTAGTAATAGCAGTAGTAGTAGTCGTAGTAGTAGTCGTAGTAGTAGTAATAGTATCAGAAAATATATTTATTGGTGTGTTATGTCCAAAATATCCCAAACATAAAGAATTCGGTATATCTATACTCGCTCTCATTCTGTTTCTCTTTCACATTTTTTCTATTCAGGTCCATAGATATGTCGACAAATATATATATATATATATATATATATATATATATATATATATATATATTATGAAATGGACAAAATCCGACAATTAATTGAAGACATTTTTTATGTTTATACGTTCTTTTAATAAATACAAATATTTAAATAAATGGTCTGTTTATAATAAACAGTATTAACGACATTTACCGGCCTGAATGTCCGAGAAATTTTCGTAGAAAATATGCGTCCTCCGAGAGGAATCGAACCTGTATCCTATACAGACCTGTTATTTGTTTACATTCGGATACGCATCGATCAGATATGAATGTGCGAGAGAAAATCATAGAGAATTGTAGTTTAAAAACAGTAAAATCGACCTTGGTAACCGAAACGCACCTCTGTGGCTTTATCGGACATTCAGGCCGGTAAATGTCGTTAATAATGTTTATTATAAACAGAGCATTTACCTAAATATTTTTATCTATAAAGAGAACGTATATACATAAAGAACGTCTTTAAATATATATATATATATATATATATATATATATATATATATATATATATAGGCAGCATATCTTCATTCAAGCATGTTGGTTGAATAATCTCGACATATTATGTCTATTTATTTTATCTTAATCCTCTGATATTCAAGCATCAATCTATTAGTGCTGTTCTTAAACATATTAAGAAAGAGGATGTAATTTTGGTCACTTTTTTTTCTATTTTCCCAAGAACATTCTCATTCAAGATCATCTTCAGGGCTGAATTGCCAGGACACAAAACATTAATGTAATTGAATTGTTGTGTATAATTTTTGTAAATGCACATGAAACTCTCTCCTAATATATATATATACACTGGCGAAAATAAGTTTAAGACCGATGGTTAAAGTTTCATTTATTTCAGAATATGTTTCTACTAAAACAATATACATTAGTTGTATTGTGTACGCTTGACGCAGAATTTATTTCTCTTTCGAATGATGTTAAAATTGTAAATTTTCTTCAACTTGAAAACTTTTAATTCTGGATTAAATTAAATTATTCAAATTTGCCGGTAAAATAAGTTTAAGACCGACTGGGTGTTGTGCAAATTGTTTGCTAAATGGGTGGTCACATGGCTGGTCATTAATGCATTATATAGTGTAATAATTAAGCAGTGTTATACAATTAATTCGCTATGTGAAAGCGTCGTAGTCTTAGGCCTGTGACTAGATCAAAAATAGTTTTACTTCATCAACAAAACGTTTCCTTTATGAATATAAGCAAGCAATTAAAGTGTCGCAAAATGGCTTGTATTCAGACTTGGAAGCTTTACCAGGATACTGGACAATATAAGGATAGGCAAAGATCGGCAGCCCCAAGAAAAATAACAGTGCAACTGGATAGATGAATTCATAGGCTCTTCGAAGCTAACCGAATGCTGACGGCCATGGACATTTGCAGCAAATTATCTGGTAAAACTGGCGTTAGTTTTACGCCACACACTGT
The DNA here is from genome assembly GCA_964036315.1 of Acanthosepion esculentum. Classification (NCBI taxonomy): domain Eukaryota; kingdom Metazoa; phylum Mollusca; class Cephalopoda; order Sepiida; family Sepiidae; genus Acanthosepion; species Acanthosepion esculentum. The sequence goes on along the minus strand of OZ038476.1, from coordinate 22,117,394 downwards.
CCAAAACCGTATAAGAGAATTTGGATTATTCAGAAGCATTGCTACGAAAAAGCCAATTATTTCAGAGAGGAATCGACACATTCAGTGGACAGCCAACGACTGGTATAGAGTTCTTTGGATTGACGAGTCACGCTTTTGCATCTTTGAATCAGATAGAAAAACCTTTGTCAGACGCCGCCCAACCGAGGAATTCCATCCTAAATGTGTCAAAACGACGGCGCAAGTGGGAGGCTGGGGTATAATGGTAAGCGTTTCGTTCAGTAGCTTTGGTATTGGTCCACCTGTTAAAGTTGATGGAAAACTCAACAATGTAGAATATATGCAGCTAGTTAAGGAACATGTTCTGCTATATTTGACTGACCAAATGCCACTTGGCGCTATTTATCAACAGGATAAGTGCCCCATTCACAAAGCCTAAAACATAATCCAATTTTTTGATCAACATAATATGGATATCATTGAGTGTCCTCCACTGAGACTGGATCTTAATCCGATTAAAAATTTATGGAATTATATTTCTAAAAGAGTTCATGCTAAAAAAAACGACAAATTTAACCAAATATATTATATTAAGCAAATTTGGTAGAGCATTCCAAATGATTTTTGTGTTCACTTATCACGCTCGATGCGTAGGGAATGTGAAGCTGTAAATTATAATAAAGTTTACAGCACTAAATATTAATAAATATTTTGTTTTTGTTTTTTGGGGTTTTTTGCTCATTTTCACTATATCTTATTTTGCCGGCAAATTTGGATAATTTAAATCCTGTACAATTTTTTTCAGTTTAAAGAACAATGTACAATTCTTACATCATTCGAAAGAGAAATTATTTCTGCATATAGCGAACACAATAAATCTAATTTATATTGTTTTATTAGAAACATATTCTGAAATTAATAAAACATTAACCATAGGTCTTACTCTAAATTTCGCCTGTATATATATATATATATATATATATATATATATATATATGTGTGTGTGTCTCTGTGTGTGTGCGTGCGTGTATGTATACATATATATATATATATATGTGTGTGTCTGTGTGTGTGTGTGTGTGCGTGCGTGCGTGCGTGTATGTATACATATATATATATATATATATATATATATGCATGTATACATGGATATATATATATATATGTATGCATGTATATTTATATATCTGTGTATATCGTCAGATATTATAGGCACATTATATTGTTATTTTTATATAAAAGAATTGAAGACAAAAAATCAAATACATTAATAGGAAAACATTGAATTCTACAACTTTGCATTTAGTTTATATAGGCTAGACACAAGGTCTCTGCTTTTGAGCAATCTACAATAAATAAAATAATCTCGAAAAAACGTTTACGTGATAATGCACAAAGTCGTACTCGATTTTTCATGGATAGGTATGTAGATACATAGACAAGCTTTTTTTGTGTGTGTGTGTGAGAGAGAGAGAGAGAGAAAGAAAGAGAGAGTGAGAAGAAGACGAAGAAGAAAGGGAGAGAGAGAGGCTGTTGTTGTGTCTGGCTTGCTGCTTTGTACGGGGTTGACTGAATTCATGATCTGTGAATCTTTGTTGACATTTTTAACTATTATATATTTAAGCCGTTTATATTTGAGCCTGTAATCATTTATTTCGTTTAGAGTCTATACGCGTTTAATTCGAGTGAGAATTATTTAATAATGGTTGTTTGTATTTGAGTCTCTAATCATTGACTTCGTAATTGTTCCCTGCCATTTTGCCACTCTGAAACGGATGTTGTCAGTTCCGCCGAAGTGGCAAGTATGTGAATATGTATCAGCCCTTCATTAATACATGTTAGATTGAAAGCCACTGACAAGGATTTTGTAAGGCTTTTCACTTAGCTATTAGTGTTTCGATACGAAGGATATTGTATGTTTAGGGTATCTTGGAATTGATAATGAGTAAAAAAAAAAAAAATTCTATTTTTAATTCAATAGTCAAGCGAGGCAAAGTGCGATATGTTTTTTTGTTAAAGACATTCAAAGTCTCAATTCTTTGACTTCAGAACCGATTTGAGTTCTTTATTTTAATAATAAGGACATATAACGCCTCTCCTTTCTCTCTGTCACAGACATGTACTGACAAGAGAACGCAGAGATTATTCTGTGACCAGCTATTCATAATACTAATGGACATATTAAAATAGTTTATTTAAATTGCGTTTTCGAAACATTATTATTATTTTATTTCCTTTGAATTCTGGTGTGTACCCATTTCTTTCCGGGTCCCGCCCAGTGACCTCAGGTCAGAAATGGCATCATAACATTTTCCACTGAGCAATTAAACAAAAAAACATTTTACATAAATAAAGCACTTCGTAAGATGTGGGCTGTATTTGTGAGAACATTTTTTTTTTGTATTTCTTTAAAGCACAGACTTCCAGGAATCCCTTCAATTAGTCTATTGGAATCTTTTCCAGCCAATCCGAGGGCTCCAACATCAACAGGGATTGTTTTTATTAATTTCACTATTTAAGAAAAAAATAGGGATATCAAATTAAACCTGTGTACCCACTAAAAATAACATTTATACTAATAAGAACTAATGTCGGAAAAATACTTTAAACATTTCTGTGGTATACATTTTGGGGACTAAACTGCAACTAGTAGATAGGAAGTCGTAGAAGCCCCAACGAGAAAAACATGTTTTCCTTAAATAGTCAGTTCTAACCTTGTTCTATCAGGTTTCTGTGGCCGAAATAGTAAAGGTACATATTGGCTCAAGAAGTGGAAAAATTGAATGCAGTTAGAATTCTCGTTGGAGAAACAATTTTCAGTTAGTAGATCTTCTTAAGTTAGACCGTTTGTTATTAATTCCACTGTTTTAGAAAATCAAGAAATGATATGAACTCAAATACGTGTTCACAATAAACAAAGTGTTAAAATTATAATAGTTATGGCGAATAAAAATCATTACAAAAATACCGTTCCGGATAGGAACCTGAAGCTGGTAGATTCATAGAAATGTTAACGAGGAATGTGCTTTCTTCAAATGGGCAAAACAAACCTTGCTCTGCCAGGCTATAATTTGATTAAAAAAGGATAAACATTCTATGTTGACTGAATTTATGGTTTTAATTACTTTAAACAGGGCTCGGTTTTAAAATGATTCAGTGCGCCAACAGCATATGTATTTTTATACAAGTCAAGGTTTATGTACCTGTTCTGCGATATATTTTTATATAGTAATATATATTATATATACTTTAGTATATATTAAAATTGAAACATCTAGATATCTCCTTTGCGTTGTAGTAGTTAATGGTTCGGACTTCGTGATGTCATTTGCGGCTGCGTGCCGTTGGAAATTGCTTAGCTTGCCTACCCCTGCTATAAACATTATTTTTAGTGTGTACCCCTGTTTTTTTCTTAATTTTATTAAATAGTGAAATTATTATCAACCGGCCTAAACTGAAACGTTCTACCAAAGAAAAATTGCGCTGATATCGCACCCGGATCCCATTTTAACCTCCGAGGAACGTCTTTTTAAGCTTACAATTGATAATTCATTTCTTCTTGCTTTATTTTGTTTCCAGGAAATACTTTAGTTTTCTTTCTGGTTCTCTCGTTAATAAAGTGCCATTTGCATATTTTGTGTTCGTAAGATTGTAACCAGCTGTAGTAAAAAACCTAATAGAATCGCCAGCTCCCTTAAGTAGCCTAGCTAAGAGATTCAAATAATATTAAATTATAGCGAAACATAATCGACTATGTTCGGAAAGTATCCGGCCGCTATAAGAATCCCTGACCGCTCTCCTTCATACGTCACTTCCTTCTAGACCTGAGTGCTTGAAGTTATTTATTAAGCTTTGATTAAATGTATGGAGCGCTATGTGAGGATCCAACTCACTATTTAGTAGTACTGGTCTGTGAGACGAGGCTGCGAGCCATTATCATATGGCTAGATGTCAGGTTGCCTGTCATTATCATCCAGTATGCAGCTGGGCCGATGTGTTTATACAGATTCCCCGCTCCGTAGACTCAAGAATTCCAGTGAAACCTTCCCCTAGTAAAAATGGCATAAAACCAAAAAGCAATTACTTGTAATACGTATGGGAATTTTTAGAGTTCCCTGACACAAAAAATAAACTTACGTGTAATTTTTGATACTGCAAAAATAATGAATTTAATTTGTGAACGGTACATAGATTTACGGCAGGTTTGTAGTACGTTTGGGAGATTAGAGTGAACTTTATACTATTCTCCACACGAACAGTGGGCACGCTAGCAGACATTTGGCGCTTTTGGAAAATACCCCAAGAGATATATGCTATATATAGTTTGAAAGTAGTCTCAGGATTTTAGAACTGCTCTAACGTTTGTAATAACTTAAGTAATTGTGAAGTTATACTTGTTTGAAGTTAATCAGAACTTTCATTTGTTTAATCTAATCTGATATTTTCAGAGGATAAGATCTGGATGATAGATTTGTCTCCTTTATTTTGTTAGTAAAGTTTGATTTTTTAAAATCATTGCACCCCAAGCAAGGCGATAAAGCCACTAAGACACAATGGGTTCTTGTGAGTGAAAGAAACAGAGAAAACGTTGAGGAGGGAGGAGAATAAAAGACTCGAAATCAAGGGTAATGATTGACGTTAAAGATTTGAAGATTATAATTGACAGTAAAGCAAGAAGATGGAAGCGTGTTCGACAAGCGAAAAGTGAGAGAGAAGAAATTATTAGCATTGTTTTCGGATACGGGAATCGTGGAGAAATTAATATTATGAATATCAGGCAGATTTAACTTGATAATCTTTTGCAAGAATTGAATTTTCGGGTTCTAAAACAAAAAGTTTAGTCGAATTAACATACTTTCTTCGATATGTTGCCTTCACATTTTGTCTCTGACCCGCAACTTAGAATAACGCTAAGAAAAAAATATATGAAACAATTTCTTTCTCTTTTCTATTGTAATATACAAAATGTTAAAGCAATTTAATTCCTCAAAATGTATGAAAATGGTTCTTGGGATGATTTTTCAAAGGCAATCAGTTCCTTTCATACGTTAGACTGATCATTAGACTCGCTCTCGACATCATATACCAGGCACCAAAAATCGGCTTTCAAAATAATTGTCCTTGTTTTTAGTTATTTTTTTTGTTTTGTTTTTTTTTATCAGAAAATAGTGATCTAGACCTCTGTTCCTATATCTTTTGAAGGACTGTTTCTATTTCTGTCACTGGAAATCCCAAAACGTAGTCCAAATGTCATCCCTTTTCGAGACTTCTGTCTCTTTAACTCCAGACAAGGATTTATAAACCCAAACATCTAATTTTTAATTACATATGAGAAAATTCTGTTTTAAAATCCTTCTTAAGTACAAATAACATTAGCATCGTTCCTTAATTGATCTGAAATCATTCCGAGAGTTCAAACTCTACAAATGTCTACTTGCTTACATATGACGATCCGACTGTAGCATGGACGTATTTCAAGACTTCCAGGTTAGACGCAACAAAGGAACTCGACTTTTCGATATAGATATAGATTTTTATTCTGTGTGTGTGGTTTGAGAAGTATCCCAAACAAGTTAATGGCATTTACTTCTAGAAGGGAGTGTCTAATACAGTAAATACAAAATAGTGTGAAGTAACTTTAAAAAAGAGGGGGGGTCCTAGCTATATATAAATATGTTTGTGTCTGCATGTCCGCATGAAAGGGAAAAAAGAATATGATTAATATAATTTTTTCATGCTTTTTACGCATTTTACATTCTTCTTTTCGTTTCTGCTACCAATTTTAATTTCCTGTGTTTGTTTCAACACTACCCAACCAATGCTTAAAAATAATATGTCGAGGTATTAAGATTCTAGACAAACCTTTCGGACATTGATAAGCCATCAAACGGAGTTTTACGTAGTTGCATATATTAAAAATTTTAAAATCCTAGATATTCGTCCTGTATATAGACATACATACATACATACATATATATATATATATATATATATATATATATATATATATATATATACAAACTTACATATATATATATATACATACATATATATACATATATAAATATATATATATATATACATATATATATACATGCATATATATACATATATATATACATATATATACATACATACGTATATATACATACATACACATATATATATACATATATATACATATATATACATACATACGTACATATATACATACATATATATACATATACATATATACATACATAAATATATATACATACATATATATATACATACATATATATATACATACATACATACATACATATATATATATATATACATACATACATACATACACACACACAGATATATATATATACATACATACATACATACACACACACACACACACACATATATATATATATATATATATATATATATATATATATATATATATATATATATATATATATATATATATTTGTGTATTTAGGCAGCAAGCCTTCTTTCAGGCACATTTCATTAAAAACGACTGAAAAGGTGCTTTTATTTAGTTTTTTTATACAATTTCTCATGCAATCTAATAATGTTTTTCTTTTCGGATGATAAATTATATAAAAACTGTCCGAATATATATATATATATATATATATATATATATATATATATATATATATATATATATATATATATATATATAATCATTATGAAAACGGAGACTTTAAATTATCATGGTAACATTTTCATTAAAACCGATACTACGGGTTTAAATCATCTTACCAATCATTTTCACAAAATAAATGTATAAAAACGTTGCCAGGCAAAAAAAACATTTATCTAAACATAAACTATGTTGAAATATGTAGATTCCAAATTAGGAGAAGGGGTAAAGAAAAAAATGAAAAAAAGAAAAAACGGGGTTATATATTCAAAAGGTATGTATATATATATATATATATGTGTGTATATATGTGTGTATACATATATATATATATATATATATATATGTATATATATATATATATATATATATATATATATATATATACATATATATATGAATAAATATATATATATATATATTTATATATATATGAATCGAAAAAGAAAACGAACAATACAAAACGAAAGTAAATAAATAAAATAAACAAAGATAAGTAAAATATATAAATCCACATAGATAAATAAAGTAAATAATAAACAAACTAACTAAACAACGTACGCATAGATAAACACAAAAAAAATTGTAGTAATAATAACCAAAAATAAAATAATCAATAATAAATAAGAAAAGGTAACTAACAACACTAAAAATAGCCAAATCAACTGCATTCGGATCCACTATTATAAATATTCTATTTCTTTGTGTGCAGTCTATTGTATGAATTTAACGTTTAAGAGTGAAAGTGATTTTATTACTAAGGTCCATCCAATACAAGATCACAGAACATCGTTTCTATTTCTCAATGAAAACCAAACTTTTTTCTCCATGCAGAAGGTTTCCTTGTCATAACAAATGGCACAACGCGTGCTGTCTGTATCGGTAAATTGTTATTGTTTGCAGCAGGAAAATGTTTCTGACTACTCGTCGGCAATGAAGAAACATGGTGAATGAGTGAATTACATTAGAACAGTAATCTTTTAGAGCCATCTCCTCGATAACAAGACGAAAAGAAACAATAAAAAATTTAAAATCCTTTTTCCAATTCGGAAATCTCGCCTTCTTTCTCTTTCCTGATTAGTCAATTCAAAGGGCATTGAAAAGATTTCATTGTTATTTTTACGGTTATTTTTCCCGTAGAACTTGGGACCATCAAATGGCCCTGTCAAATATATAGTCGGGCAAAAACTCAAGGCCCATTGGCTGACGATTGCGTTTGGTATGAAACAGACTGTCGTTTCTGGGTGTTGATTCAATGTCCACTTATATTTACATACGCTATGTCTCTAATATTGATCACATAATCCATGAATATAGCAGACATTGAACTATATTTTATAATACATACATACATACATATATATATATATATATATATATACACACACACATATATATATATATATATATATATATATATATATATATATATGTGTGTGTGTGTGTGTGTGTGTGTGTGTGTAATACTTCTTCAGTTGTTGGAAACTTCTAACAAGAAATATCCGATTTGACTTTGTACCCTTCCTCCTTTGTCCAAATAAAAAAACCTGGAAATTTCCTTTCACATTTGTGTGGTTTTTCATGAAAACTATGTATTGGAGATTTGGTAATTTACCTCCAATTCATGCGTTCCTATGTCAACTATATTTCCTATATGATTCACTTGTAATCTTAATAGTTTTTATTACGAGCTAAGATAAGGAATTGTGGAGAGTCATGATAGCCTACGTCCTAAGATTTATTAAGAGCTAAAAGGACAAGAAATTGTGAAGAGTCATAATAGCCTACGTCCCACGATTTATCACGAGCTAAAAGGACAAGTAATTGTGGAGAGTCATGATAGCCTACGTCCCAAGATTTATTACGAGCTAAAAGGACAAGAAATTGTGAATATTCCTGATAGCCAACGTCCCAAGATTTATTACGAGCTAAAAGGACAAGAAATTGTGAAGAGTCATGATAGCCTACGCCCTGAGATTTATTAAGAGCTAAAAGGACAAGAAATTGTGAAGAGTCATGATAGCCTACGCCCTGAGATTTATTAAGAGCTACAAGGACAAGAAATTATGAAGAGTCATGATTGCCTCCGTCCTAAGATTTATTACGAGCTAAAAGGACAAGAAATTGTGAAGAGTCATAATAGCCTACGTCCTAAGATTTATTACGAGCTAAAAGGACAAGAAATTCTGAAGAGTCATGATAGCCTACGTCCTAAGATTTATTACGAGCTAAAAGGACAAGAAATTGTGAAGAGTCATGATAGCCTACGCCCTGAGATTTATTACGAGCTAAAAGGACAAGAAATTGTGAAGAGTCATGATAGCCTACATCTAGAGGACACGGTAAATAAAGATGAAAGCAACAAGGAAATTTGTACTTATATTAAAAAAGATTTGAAATTTCCGGGATGCCTACTGACGCAGTAAAGCATAAAGAATTTAATACTCTTAGCACTTACTGAAGATAAGTAGAGGGAAAAACCGAGTAACCAACTTAACAAGTCTTAGTAAATAGATGGCAGAATAGGAACAAAAATTACGATAAAGATACACAAAATACAGCACAATGTGGAGAGCCATGATCACCCATGGCTGAAGGTGCACGTCATACAAAAGAAGGTGGAACATGTACATGATTTCGACCGTATTGTATTACGCTCTAATGTATTTTTTATGGATTGTTCTTCAAAACTTTTTTTTCATTACGACTGCTCTCTAATTAGTTAGCACTGTCTTCATAGTTGGAAGCGTTTGCTCTTCTGCCGGCATGAGGAATGTTTGCTAGGCATGTGATGATGTTATTTTTGCGATTCTAACTGCTTTTGAAATAGATTTTTTTCTTTAAGCTTTTATTATTCTGTTTATGTGTACCAGGCATGTGTTTTTGATTACACTGATTAAATTGTGGTCTTTGTTTTTACATACGTCTTAATTGCATACTGCTTAATATAATATTTGACATACACTCGTTTGCTTTGTTAATACACACACACACACACACACACACACACACACACACACACACACACACACACACACACTCACACACACACACACACAGATATATATGATTTATATATTGAGTCTGATTTGCTATCTCTTCGTCACCGAGGCCCGTTGAACAGTTGGTATGGTATTTGCTTGACAACCTAACTGTAAGGGTTTCAATTCTCGGTAGTGGATACGCACTGCTGATGAGTCCCAAATATCGGACGAAACGGCCGTCCAGTGCTTTCTTCATTCTGTTGAGGTTTCAGACTCGATGAATCACTATATATATATATATATATATATATATATATATATATATATATATATATATATATGTCAGTACTCTTTCGCAGTATCACAGTTCCTCAGTGATGAGTCAATGTATCCAAGTTGTTGATGCTAATATATAATGGCGTAGAAGATCAATGGAGATAGAAAATGACGAAAATGGGGTTATTTTAAAAAATAAACAAGATAAGGGATCTATTTACGAATTTATCCGCTTGAATTTGTGTCAGCAGATCGTGTCAGGAAAATAAATTAAAGTCCTTAGTTTCAACAAATTCACATTTAAAGGTCATGTTCATACAACAATGAAATCATCTGACACAAAATAATATTCGAAAATATTTAAAACAAAGATAAGAGAGTTTGGTGTTCACAGAAGGGAATAAGGTTACATACGTTCCAAAGTAGACAAACAGAGATATCTTGAAATACTTAGTTTTCTTGGATTGTTGAAATAAAGTTCTTCGAGGAGATAACTCCTTGGTTAAGGTCAATAATATAATTGGGGAGTAATTTGACACAGGCGAAAATCTGAACACTGGACGCACAGGCTCGCTATTTTCTTTTCATTATTTTTTTTTCTAGACACCACGACAAATTCCTGTAAAAACAAGGGTTTAGATTGGTTTAAAGAAATTTTCGCATAGGCTTGCGATTCGTTTTCGTCTTTTTCTTCGGCTTGCTTGAATTTGAAGGAAGTGAGTAAAGGGAGTTATTCTTATTTCGTACTAAGCACAAAGACAATTTTAAGTAAGAATGTGTTTTCTTATTCGACTGAGATGCCATCAAATTAGAAAAAAAACTCAATCTCTTTTTCATTCACGCAATTTTTCTGCACACGAACAGAGAACACTACACTTGTCTTCTATAAGCCGCGTCACTTAAGTACATAGGATATCATGGTTTCCGAAAACTCGTGTGACAGTTTTTTTCTGCTTTGCTAAGGCATGCGCTGTCTGTTCCGTCACCTATTCACCCAAGCTCGTCAGGAAAGTCGCTCACTGCAGTTCTCAATCTTCTTTGCGCTTAATATGTCCCGTGGCGGTTAAATTTTTCAACCTTTCTTCCTCATTGTGTGTCCAAGTAATTCTGATTCTAAGTAAAAGTGTTCTTTGGCTGCCATTTTCTTAAAAATTTTCTCGCTGAGTCCATGGAATTCTCAGTATCCTTCTGCTGATTCTTGCCGCCTCTAGTTTTCGCCTCATACGTGAGATGTCCAGCATTCACTGCCATGTAAGAGGAGGGGTGGCAAATAGCAATTCAGCACTATTTTCTTCTCGGTATCTTGTGCAGATTTTGGAATGCTTCTTTGGTTAGTTTGCGTGTTCGGGTTTCCATACTCCATTAAAAAAAAACTTCCCGAATATTTAAAATTCTGCACGATGTTGATACCTCCAATATATAACCCATAACGCTTTTTATTTATCTTGCTGAAAACCATACTTCCTTTCTTCTTGCTGAAAAGTTAGTCGTTCTTCCTCGCTTTCTTCTATCAACCTGTCTAGGAGGTCCTGTAGTTTTCTTTCCGAGCCGGCCCTCCACACAGTGCCATCCGCCTACCTTATACTGTTAAGATCATGCTCTCTGATAATAAATCCTGTTAGGATTTCCAGTTCCTTTAATGATAGCGTCGCTGTACAGGTTGCATAAATCTGGGGAGAAGGCGCATCCAGGTCTCACAACCCTTTCTTTTTTTTGTGTAGCTATTCAATTGTCTCTATAAGAGTTGTGTAGCTATCCAATAGTCTCTACAATTGTCTTTAAAAGTCACATGATACCCCAAATGATCTATTACTGTCATATCTCGGCTGGAGCCCCGGAATATCTCACTTACCAGACATAACAGATTTTAAAAGCGTTTAAGCAGTCATGGTGAATTATTTTCACCCCTGCCGCCACTTTCCCACGGACGAAATGTCGCTGCACTATAAGTAATATTTAATCAGCTCCAGGAAATTACATAGGTATGCAATACATAAAATCCATGCTTGTTATGTCGAGCTCATAATAACATGTAAGTAACTACATCAATAGAGACTATCTTTTCTCATTCATTAAAAACCACCTTCTAGTCCTTGGCAACTGAATATTCAGATCTGACAGAGGGCACCACATTGGCCCATAAAACCGTACATGATTAGAGTCCAAATACGGAAACATTTCAAACTTCATCAAGAGTATGACAAGGAGGAAATGAAAGCCCAGCTTTCTTTAATCTTTTTCCTAGACTATTCCCTGCGCATTTAAAAACACAGAGATAGGCACTGTACATTTAAGCGTGTCATACCACACTCTAAACGAATCTACTAATAAAAAACAACATTAGTGCTTTTCTTCCCAAGGCCATAATACCGATGATGAGAGGGGGCTATGTGGAACCGACTCTTAAGAAGATTATTCTCCGATCACTACAATCTTAACCTGTTCTAAAGTTAACCATTATCTTCCCATCCTGTATGCATAACCAGTGCCTCTTACTCTGCAATCTACTCTACCTCGAGTGTCTCTTTTACAATATGTACAAACAAATACAGACATATCTGACGCAGGCGAGTTAAGCTTTATTTAAATTAGCTACTTCGTTGTTTGATGAATGCATACATGTCGACCGGTTTCAGCAAAAAATACTAGTTAAAATGAAGCCAGTTATTAGGGAATAGGGGGAGAATAAAAGGAAAGGTAAAAGAAAAAAACGGGGTGGAAGAAAAAGTAAAAGGGGTGGGCTTTTAATATGTCAGCTGATTGGAAATGTCAGGGACGCCTGGATGACGTACTGAGCATGTCAGGAGTGAACTGTGAACAGACATGCTGACGTATGTAGCGGAAGTACATGCAATACACACTTCCGGGATTAGTGAAGCGTTGCTCATCAAACGGGCTGGGGTAGGGCGAAAGAGACTGAGTCAAAAAAAAAGAGAGAAACTGGCAAAGCAGCACATGATCTGCAATGGGTAAGTACAGACGGTGGACACATTATTGGTAATATTGATGGATTATTTCATGCAAATAGAGTAACTGAGAATCATCAGAACTACTGATGTTCCCGAAAAACAACTTCTTTCCCTTTAAATATGTTGGTGACTCATATCTGCTTGTCGATCGATTCTTCACATGTGTACCACTGTATTAGTACCTGATATAATTACAGAAAAATATATTTCTCTTTGTCTATCTCTCTCTCTCTCTCTCTCTCTCTCTCTATATATATATATATATATATATATATATATATATATATATATATATATATATATATATATATATATGGGAGATAAGTATGCGCAGAAGTGGTTTTCTCCCTATACATTCTCTCTCACAGTATATATATATATATATATATATATATACTTATTACACTATATATATATATATATATATATATATATATATATATATATATATATATATATATATTACTATAAATTATAATTATTATTTTAGTGTGTGCACACGTTGGTTGTTACCACAGTTTTTTACTTTATTAAACAGTAAAAGTATTAATAACTTCTCATCACCTTATGAAGTTCTATTATCTGTTTCATTATCTATCTATCTATCTATCTATCTATCTCTCTCTCTATATATATATATATATATATATATATATATATACATGTATATATATATATCGTTCTCTTCGTTATCTATCTATCGCGTTCTCTACATATCTATCTGTCTATCAATCTCGTTCTCTACACTATCTATCTCGTTTCTACACTATCTATCTATCTAGCTAGCTATCTCGTTACGTATATATCTATCTATTTGTCTAAGAATCTCGTTCTTTACACTATCTATCTATCTATCTATCTATCTATCTATTGCGATAGAAACCTATTTTGCATCCTTCTTTTACCTCACGGAAACCACTTCTTAAACCATGCTTATCCTTACCAGTTCGTCCACAGAGCCAGACTAACAGAGCAAATCAGAATAAACTGTTAAATAAGACATTTTTTCTCATTGAGACTTCTATGAATTTATATCAGCAAGTTTCAGTCCTGCACTTTAGTCGGTCTTCTCAATTTAGGCCGGTTGTTTTCAATTTCACTGTTCAATAAAAGCAAAACAACAGACAAAACAAATCAAACACAGACACCCACTAAAAGTAACGTTGAATATTATTTCCTTCTTACGTAGATTGTTAGGCGTTGTTTCCAGTCTACAAAACTGTTATAATGAATGCTATGGGTTCTTTCAAACAAAGTAAGCTGGCTGTAGAATGCAGACAATAAATCACTGCTGGAGTGTAACACTTCATGATCAATATTACTGCCAATTCTCATCTGATACAACAATATCCATCTTATTGCATCACAAATGATGGAGTATATGCTGTCTGAGACTGATATAATCTAGACTAACCCATTTTTCACATAGCCTATCATACCTAAGTCCCAGGCATACTGAAGAAACCTACTTATACTCGGGTATAGGGCATAGTTTAAAATTTGAATACTCTAGTCTGGGACTTTATTCGAGGTTCTTACACAGGTACTGCTCGCGTTAATGCAAATCCAAGTAATAACGTGCCACCCTGATTTCATGTCCGTTATAGAGAATGGTTATTTTCTAAGCGTAGCTTAAATGTTGCGCAAAGCCGAAAGTATTGAACACCTAATGAAAATCGAACTCACTTTTCAGTCGTAACTGATCTATCGAGACAAGCTTACTAAACATTAAACCACGCCGAGGTGCCTACATGGTCCTTTATGTATACTGCGCAGTGTTCTTTTTTTAACACCAAAGTTAACATTACTGGTTCGGTCTTGAAATTTCATCTTTGCTATCATAGGACTGAATAATTGTGTTTTAGTAATCATTCACATGACGAAAAGAAACATTTCAACAATAATTCAGTCATTTTTATTTTTTAAGGAGTGGATTATTTCGTGTAAGCCATCATTGTACGTTCAAAATTCTATATATCGATGGGAATTCATAACTTTTCCCCTGTTGTTTTGATATGATTAGATACGTTTAGATATGTTTTGACATGATTAGATACGTTTAGATATGTGTTGATATGATTAGAGACGTTTAGATATAATTTGATATGATTAGATATGTTTAGATATGTTTTGATATGATTTGATACGTTTAGATATGTTTTGATATGTTTAGATACGTTTAGATATGTTTTGATATGATTAGATATGTTTTGTTATGATTAGATACGTTTAGATATGTTTTGATATGATGAGATACGTTTAGATATGTTTTGATATAATTAGATACGTTTAGATATGTTTTGATATAATTAGATACGTTTAGATATGTTTTGATATGATTAGATACGTTTAGATATATATTTGCCCTTAATAGTGAATTGACTAAAAATTCTATTGTGATTTTATGTAGCCTGTTTGGAGAGAGAAATCCCTTGGATAATACGATCACCTATATAGATATTAAAAGAATTAAATATATAGACCATAAATATACATATATATATATACATATATATATATATATATATATATATATATATGTGTGTGTGTGTGTGTGTGTGTGTGTGTGTGTGTGTGTGTGTGTGTGTGTGTGTGTGTGTGAAGATAGATAGATTGATAGTGACAGAGAGATAATTTACAGAACAAGATACATAGCTAGCTAGATAGATAGATAATGTAGGGAACGAGATTGATTGATAGTGTAGAGAACGACACACACACACAAACACACATATATACACACATATATATATATATATATATATATATATATGTGTGTGTGTGTGTGTGTGTGTGTGTATATACACACACAGACATACATATATAAAATAAATAAATATATATATATATATATATATATATAGAGAGAGAGAGAGAGAGAGAGAGAGAGAGAGAGAGAGAGAGAGAGTGGGATATATATTGTCCAGAAAAGAAAGTTCTTGTTCGAACACAAGAAAAATTAAATGAAAAGCTTAACCGTAGTACCTGGTCTGTCGTTTTTAATGAAACATGCATAAACGAAGGATTGCTGCCTAAATATACAAATATATATATATATATATATATATATATATATATATATATATAGAGAGAGAGAGAGAGAGAGAGAGATAGATAGATAGATAGATAGATAGATAGATAGATAGATAGATAGATAGATAGATTGAAAAACTTGTTAAATGCAATTTGAATCGTCATAATATATTAGAAAGGATCTAAATTCTGTTCAGTTTCATTTCAACTTCGTATGAATATTACTTAAACATTCTCTGCTTACAAAGTTAAGTAACTGAACGAACCAGAATACGATTCGAACATTCCTTTTTTTTCCTCTTCGCATCATTAGTGGAAATCTTTCAAGCAGCTTCTTCATTTGAAATTTGTCGAGAGATTACTTCATCCCAAGGAACTTCGGTGGTAGTCTTTGCCAACAGAAGAGGTCAACGATTATAACTTATTTAAAAAAAAACAAAAAGGAATTTCAAATTGCAAATTGCATATTTGTTCGTTGCTAGATAATGAATCCAAGATGTCGTCTCTGCATGCTTAAGGGTACTTCAACTTGAAACATGAGTGAGAGCCAAGTTCGACTTTAATTAACTCTCCCAAATGAAAACAAAGATGTAGAAAAAAATTCCATCTTTACTAGGATCGTTGTTTTGTTTTATGCATTCTGTAAGCATCCTCAAAAGGAGAATCCAAGAAGTCTTCGAAAATTCAATGATTGAATATAAATTTACTTATATTAGAAAACTCGTTAGATGAATGGAGACTTGAGAAAGACAAGATGACGTTATTTATACTTAAGAGGAAATTAAATGAGCTTCTCTTGTCGCATGAAATATAATGTAGAAAATAATTGACAGGGTAGAATTCGATGTTCCATTGAAAATATTTTTATCAGAAGAAATAAAAATACCTATTCATTATATATATATATATATATATATATATATACATATATATATATATATATATATATATATATATATATACATATATATATATATATATATATATATATATATATATATATATATATATATATATATATATATATATATATATATATGTCTATATATGTATACAGCGTCCGCCCAAAAGTATATATACATTTCAGGAAAGGAAAACATTGTACAGATAATGTAATGATAAATTTATTCAGACAGCACGAGACAATCAAAGTTACACTGGGAGTTTAAAATCACAAGAAATGACAAAATGGCGGTATTCAGTTTCTAGACATTTATTAGCATGGCGAACTACTGTTTTTGCAACGTTTTTCAAAGTGTCCAGTTGGAATTTTTGCACATGCGTTACGATTTCTTGACTAATGGCCGACTGTGTAGACGGTTTTCTGAAATTTATGCTCACCCTCAAATAAACGTCTGCAGGTCTTAAATAGGTGTCAAATCAAACGAGCTGGATGTTGTGTTCCAAATTGACACATCCATTGTCTGCGGGCTTAAAAAACATTCTCATATTTGAAATGCCACATTAGAAATATCTTACCTTCTTCAAATAGGAAAACATACGTCTACCATGTTATTGACGCACTTGTTAATTGTAAAGCCACTAGTAACGCAAACTGTCGAGAAAAGATCGTTCTACAGTAAACAGTGTTATCGCAATATATATATATATATATATATATATATATATAGACACCCATATACACACACACGGATATATATATATATATATATATATATATATATATATATATATAGACACCCATATACACACACACGGATATATATATATATATATATATAGAGAGAGAGAGAGAGAGAGAGAGAGACATACATATACACACACACGGATATACATATATATATATATATATATATATATATATATATATATATATATATATATATATATATATGCATGTTTCATCAAAAACGACAGACAAGGTACTACGATTGAGCTTTTTATTTCATTTTTCTTGTGTTCGAACAAGAGCTTTCTTTACAGGACAAAGGGTGTGTAAGAACTGCCAAATGTTTTATGTTTCCGGGCGCTTTCGGCTATACCTTTAGCCATTATCAATGATGATTCGATTTTTCAGTTTAATTGAGTGTGTGCATTATGTGTATGTCTTAGTGTGTAGTAGGGATGTTTTTAATTTCCGAATACGGTTAGCACATTGTGGCTTTGTTCGTAGTTAATATAGTTAAAAGTTGGCTTTTTCTATTTTATTATTAAAGCCGCCATTATTTTTAATCTTTTTTTGCAGACTGAAGCAGTTAATATATTTGTTTTCTACTAGTATGTTTTTAATGGAGTCTGGTAAATTTGTGTGCGTGTTTAAATGCGTTCTAATGGAGCTGTGTTCGGATAGGTGTAACGTAAGGCATCTGGATAAGCATGTAGTTGTGTAACCTATGTAATTACAACTATATATATATATATATATATATATATTTATATATATATATATATATATAAATATATATATATATATATAAATATATATATATATATATATATATACACTTTTCTAAACCAGGTTAACAACTACTAAAAATGTAATAAAAACGTTTTTTCTTTGAATGTAAAGCTTTTTCCCATCTGGATATATTTCAAGAATGTTCGATTATCCATGGTCCTCATGGTGGCCAGAATTACTATGGAAACTGATAGTCGAAAGAAAATTTGTCTTGTAAAAATGAGGATGGATTAAAAAGGAATTGGTAAAGAAAGATAAAGAAGAAAAATTCAACGAAACTACAGAAAATAAAAAAATAAAATAAAATAAAAAGATTAAATAAATCTGTCCCCGCTAAACATGCTTCTTGAAGTTCAAGGGAAAGAAAATTTCGCAAGTGTTTAAAAAGAAGTATGTTAGAAGAAATAAAATAGTTATATATATATATATATATATATATATATATATATATATATATATACATACTTTTATGTACCTTTTATACATACATATATATATATATATATATATATATATATATATATATATATGTGTGTGTGTGTGTGTGTGTATATATATATACATATATATATATATATATATATATATATATATATATATATATATATATATAAGGAACATAGAAGTATAAAATATTGCACAATGAGTCTTATATGAAAGGGTTTAATAAAAATGTATATTTTTCTTAAAAGTATATATATATATATATATATATATATATATATATAATGAACATAGAAGTATAACATATTGCACAATGTGTCTTATACGAAAGGGCTTAGTAAAAAAGGTATATTTCTTCTTAAAAGTATATATATATATATATATATATATATATATATATATATATAAGAATATACAAGTATACAGGTCCTTTTTTATGTACATATACTAAACATAGACAGAGACATGAATGCAGTGGCATCAGATAGACGATTTAATTGATTTTTCTTTTATTTCTGCACAGATGGCGCATCCATCGCCTTTATCAAAATGGTGTCTTTCTGTTTGAAATGGGAAAGTTTTTATACTTAACATATACGCACACAGATACCTACATATATATTACATTTTGCATATAATACATATATGCACACACTGCGCAATATATATATATATGTACATGTGTATATATATATATATATATATATATATATATATATATATATATATATATAGAATACATAAGGATTACATGCATCTGCATATATGCGCTACTCGCAGCCTGGATAGATGTACAAATGTCATATTAACTACGGTTTTGATACTGGTATTGATTTTATGCAGAAAAATAAAAATGAAAATAATTTACGCTATCTCTTCAACGATGCATATCAACTTGCGGCTCTGTATGTATGTGTACAACTTATCCAGC
>OZ038476.1:22015213-22090213 GCA_964036315.1 Acanthosepion esculentum | reverse complement strand
ACACACACACATATATATATATATATATATATATATATATATATATATATATATAACAATGAAAATTGAAGTCAACACTCAGAGGCATCAGGCTGTTTCATGCTAAACGCAATCGTCAGGCCAGTATTGTTTCATGCCTGTCGCCTCTGAGTGTTGACTTCAATGTTCACTTTTATATTTACATACGCTCTATCTCTGATATTGAGCACTTTATCCCAATAATAGAGCACACCTTAAAACCATATATATATATATATATATATATATATATATATATATATAAATATATATTTATATATATATATATATTTATATTTATATATATATATTTATATATATATATATATTTATATATATATATGCATATATATATATATATATATATATATATATATATATATATATATATATATTCATATATGATGATTAACACATTTCTGTTGCTATTAAACTAATGGAATAATACGAGGAATTACTTTAAAGATGTCTATTTATGTCAGTATTTCGTTCTTTCTTTAATATCTTCTACATAATCCTACTTACATCACGCGATATGCAAAAGCTGATGAATTTAGCGCGAAGCAGAAGTAGAGCGGATATAAGACGTGCGGCTGTTTCAAGGTCACTGGAAGAAGAAATTCGATTTTCCTTATCTGAATATCAGAGACGGCAATGCAAATGCAAAATGGTGTTGTCTTATATTTGATAAATTAAAGAAAAGCATTTGGCAAGGTATGATACAAGGATCTATTTGAAATGCTACGAAAATGAGATCTATTTGAAATAGAAGTTACAATAATCCAAACCTTATACTAGGATCTAACCACATGCATACGGCTAGAAAAACAGGAGGTGTAAATCTCCCCAGATTTATTCAACGTCTACAGCGACGATATCCTAAGATGAGCGTAACATTAGCAATATTAGATACGCTGATAACAGGCTGACACAGAAAAAACACAACAGAACCTCTTAGACAGGATCGTAAAAGAAATCGAGAAAACGGACACACCCTCAACTGCAAAAACCAGAAAATATAATCATCAGGAAGAGTATAAAAGCCCAAGATTCGAGTTCCAAATTGGAACAATCAACATCAAGCAAGTAGAGATTAAATATCTGGGAAATGAAGAGACACATAGGGGAGAAAAAAGTGAAAGCGATATCTGACTAGGCATGGAACTATGAAAAGAGACATTCTAAAAGCTTAACATTGCTGAAAAACCGAACAAATAGTTAGAAACAAAGAAAAGAACACTGGTTTGCTCTGTAATATCTTTTCTCTTATATGGCAATGAATGCTAAAAGTTTTTCCTATGGATGATGGAGAAAACTGGGGGGAACAAAAACTGACAACTGCAAGAAACAGAAACCGAAAACTGGAGGAAATAGAAACCGAAAACTGAAGGGAGCAGAAACTGAAAACTGGAGGAAATAGAAACCGAAAACTGGAGGAAGCAGAAACTGAAAACTGGAGGAAGCAGAAACTGAAAACTGGAGGAAATAGAAACCGAAAACTGGAGGAAGCAGAAACTGAAAACTGGAGGAAATAGAAACAGAAAACTAAAGGAAGCAGAAACTGAAAACTGGAGGAAATAGAAACAGAAAACTAAAGGAAGCAGAAACTGAAAACTGGAGGAAATAGAAACCGAAAACTGGAGGAAGCAGAAACTGAAAACTGGAGGAAATAGAAACAGAAAGCTAAAGGAAGCAGAAACTGAAAACTGGAGGAAATAGAAACAGAAAACTAAAGGAAGCAGAAACTGAAAACTGGAGGAAATAGAAACAGAAAACTGGAGGAAGCAGAAACTGAAAACTGGAGGAAATAGAAACCGAAAACTAAAGGAAGCAGAAACTGAAAACTGGAGGAAATAGAAACAGAAAACTAAAGGAAGCAGAAACTGAAAACTGGAGGAAATAGAAACAGAAAACTAAAGGAAGCAGAAACTGAAAACTGGAGGAAATAGAAACCGAAAACTAAAGGAAGCAGAAACTGAAAACTGGAGGAAATAGAAACAGAAAACTAAAGGAAGCAGAAACTGAAAACTGGAGGAAATAGAAACAGAAAACTAAAGGAAGCAGAAACTGAAAACTGGAGGAAATAGAAACAGAAAACTGGAGGAAGCAGAAACTGAAAACTGGAGGAAATAGAAACCGAAAACTAAAGGAAGCAGAAACTGAAAACTGGAGGAAATAGAAACAGAAAACTAAAGGAAGCAGAAACTGAAAACTGGAGGAAATAGAAACAGAAAACTAAAGGAAGCAGAAACTGAAAACTGGAGGAAATAGAAACCGAAAACTAAAGGAAGCAGAAACTGAAAACTGGAGGAAATAGAAACAGAAAACTAAAGGAAGCAGAAACTGAAAACTGGAGGAAATAGAAACAGAAAACTGGAGGAAGCAGAAACTGAAAACTGGAGGAAATAGAAACAGAAAACTGGAGGAAGCAGAAACTGAAAACTGGAGGAAATAGAAACAGAAAACTGGAGGAAGCAGAAACTTAAAACTGGAAGAAATAGAAACAGAAAACTGGAGGAAGCAGAAACTGAAAACTGGAAGAAATAGAAACCGAAAACTGGAGGAAGCAGAAACTGAAAACTGGAAGAAATAGAAACAGAAAACTGGAGGAAGCAGAAACTGAAAACTGGAAGAAATAGAAACAGAAAACTGGAGGAAGCAGAAACTGAAAACTGGAAGAAATAGAAACAGAAAACTGGAGGAAGCAGAAACTGAAAACTGGAAGAAATAGAAACAGAAAACTGGAGGAAGCAGAAACTGAAAACTGGAGGAAATAGAAACAGAAAACTGGAGGAAGCAGAAACTGAAAACTGGAGGAAATAGAAACAGAAAACTGGAGGAAGCAGAAACTGAAAACTGGAAGAAATAGAAACAGAAAACTGGAGGAAGCAGAACCTAAAATATATATATATATAACTGAGGAAAAAGAAAATTATGCTTAAGGCACCAAGTTTTAGTTTATCCCTCGAGGTAATCTGGAATGCTTATTGTAAGGAAAATATGTTATAGATTTCAGACAACAGTTATACTGCTTAGTTTCTGAAAGTTTCCTGTATGAAATCGGTTAATTTCACAAGAACCATTAATACTGAGTAAGAACATCCCTACTTACACCGTAAGGATTAGTCCCAAAATCCTCATATTAACTCGGAATATTTCTACACATGGGAACATCGTTTTAAAAAGATCAGGCATAGGCAGTTTATAGATATTGACTTGAATAAGGTTCATTAGTAAAATCTACGATAACCAATGAACAAAATATTTGCTCCGAAACAATAAAGTACTGTATGCTATAAAAGTATATTCCATAAAACTTCACCAACGGATCATTTTTTTTCCTTTCTTTTTCGACAGAGAAAATATTTTCCCGCCGAAAACGCAAGCAAAATTATGGTCTGTTCTATTTTATACGATGCTGTTGGTTTATAAATCAACTTACAAGAAATAAAGAAGGCAACCGTCAAATTGCCAAAATTGTTTTGTTTGGAACCAATAACGCACTCATCTCTATATGCGTTGCTTTCTTTCTTCTTTCTTTCTTTCTTTCTTTCTTTCTTTCTTTCTTTCTATCTTTAGAGCGATATGTTTGCATTTATCTATGAATCCTTATATATGTGTGTGTGTGTGTGTGTATCTCTGTATATGCACACAACATCTATAGATTATTGACCATTAATAGGAAAAAGTAATAAAAAAAAGAATATCTATCTATCTATCTTTTCTATCTATCTATCTATCTATATATATATATATATATATATATATTATAGATATAGATGTATCTATCTATCTATAAGTTGTCCATATTTGTCTGTCTGTCTTTCTATCTATCTATCTATCTATCTATCTATCTTCAGAGCGATATGTTTGAATTTATCTATTAATCCTTATATATATATATATATATATATATATATATATATATATATATATATATATATATATATATATATATATGCGTGTGTGTGTGTGTGCGCACAACATCTATAGATTATTGACCATTAATAGGAAAAAGTAATAAAAAAAGAATATCTATGTTATCTATCTATCTATCTTTTCTATCTATCTATCTATATATATATATTTTATATATATATATTATAGATATATATGTATCTATCTATCTATAAGTTGTCCATATTTGTCAGTCTGTCTTTCTATCTATCTATCTATCTTCAGACCGATATGTTTGAATTTATCTATTAATCCTTATATATGTGTATCTCTATATATGCACATAACCTCTATAAATTATTGACCATTAATAAGAAGAAAAAAAGAAAAAAAGAATATCTAAGTTATCTATCCATAAATTGTTCATATTTTCTATATATGTATCTATCTATCTATCTATGAGTACGACTTTCTAGATATATCATTCACACAAGTATAATTGCCAGTGTTTGTGGGCGTAAGTGTAAAGGTGTCCAAACTTGAATATTAAAGATAGAAACAAGATTTTTGATTTACTCGTTGGTTCAAGAAGTCAGTCAAAGCAACCGAAATATATGAGAAATGATCTGTTTCAGATTGTAAATTGTTACAGACTGAACTTTCCATACATCTATTAAATAATCGGCCGGTCCGTAAAGTTTTTAAAACCGGAACTTTTGTGTAAGTCATCAAAAACCGAATACTCCCAGAAATCCGTAAAAGTATGGAATTATGGTGAGATGTGTCATTTCTTAGAGGGCAAAAAAAAACAAAAAAAAACAATGGGCATGCCATTGGTAGCCGTTGATATGTCGCGGTTTTCAGAGCAACATCTAAACCCAAAACGTGTGTCGACATACATTAGTGAAAAGGGTTAATAGTGGTGGAAATGTATGTACGATAAAAGTGCTCGGAGCAAATTTGTAGCCATGAAAGTTAGTTACCAATGGCATAGGAATATTATAAAACTGTTGTATTAGAATAATTATTTACTAATTGCAAATTTCACGGGTGTTGAGAAATAAACGTAAATAATGATCTTACTCTTCTCTCACCGTTTGCTTTTATCTTCCCATTTTGTCCCTTATCCCTTTCAATCTCCGTTGTCCATTCATGTTTCTAAATGGCATACACGAGAGAAAAGGAAATATAGATGTAATATCTATCGAATCCTGTTGATGAAAATCAACAGAATTCTACATTCCCCTTCTCTCTCTCTCTCTCTCTCTCTCTATATATATATATATATATATATATATATATATATATATATATATATATATATATATATATATATATACATATATATATATATATATGTTGGTACTCGCTTGGAAAAACCTTAGGTATTTCGGCTTGTAGTATAACGAACCAGTACCCAAGGAAAAATGAGGAATAAAAAAAGAAAGAACCAAGAACATGAAATTGAGGCGAAAACAATCGTCCAGAGTTCAAGCTCAGTGTTCAAAGAAAAAAACCTCCAAAACGAGTAAAAGCAAATACGTCAAGTGCTCAATACACGAAGTAGAGCAAACCCAATATAACGCCTAAAGAGCCAGGCAAACCTACCTATGTTTCACCAAAAGGGATCATCAGGGTAATGCTGGCCAGCATTACCCTGATGATCCCTTTAGGTGAAACCTAGGTAGGTTTGCCTGGCTCTTTAGGTTTATATTATTTATATATATATATATATATATATATATATATATATATATATATATATATATATATATATATATATATATATATATGTATGTATGTATGTATGTATATATATACAAGTCTATCATATCATGACCAAATGTAGACACGCCAGAAAGTTTATTTTGGAGCTATACGAACCTGGACAAAGTTTCAACCTTTTTTTTTCCACTAGAACTCCCCCTATCACTTCGGGTTGAAAGAAAGCATTTAAGTTCTTACTTCGCCTCTGATTTATTCGCCGAACAAACCACCAGGGCGCTCGAAAAAGCGATAGTTTTTCTTAATATATATATATATATATATATATATATATATATATATATATATATATATATATATATATATATATATATATGTGTGTGTGTGTGTGTGTGTGTGTGCGTGTGTGTAGTTCTCTCTTTCTCTCTCTGTTTATAGATATATATATATATATATATATATATATATATATATATATATACACAAATACACAAATACACACACATATATACATATATAGTTCTCTCTCTTTCTCTGTCTATCTATCTATATATATATATATATATATATATATATATATATATATATACATATATATATATATATTATTTTTCCCACCGTTCCACTCAAACAGCTTCTTCCCGAGAATCACTGCACTGTGAAACAGACTCTCAATAGGATATTCATCGATCACTACAATCTTAACCTGCTCAAGTTAACCGCTCTCTTCTCCTCCTCTCCATATAAACTACTCCATAATTGAAACCTCTCCTCGAGTGACGCCCGTACCTTATACTGGGTGAACTGTATTCCGTTGTGATAGTGTTTCTAAAAGAAAAATATTTGTATAAATGACAGAATTAAGCCAGGTGGGAACATTACTGAATTCGAGAGGCTCGGTTAAGATCGATTACATTACAGATCATTCTAGACACCATACTAGATCTGTTAGTAATATTCCATGTCGGAACGAATGGTAGATTTATAAATATGCCACATCAATTCTGACGACAATCATTCTGACAGAAGTCAGTGAACGAACTTTCTCAGCATAGTTTTCCTTTCACCTAGTTTCTTTTTCGTTATTTTGTTTAGCTTATTACTCCGTAAAATTCACCTGTCTCATTTTTCTCTTACTTTTTATTTTTTCATTTCTATTTTTTTATTGTTATATATCAAAAAATAATTTTAATATATTGAAATATTTTCGCTTTTACATCCTTATGTTCCGACGCATTTTTCTTGACATCAATCCTAGCTCTGCCTTTCTTTTTATTCAGTCCCTTTCCCTACTTTCTATATGTTCATATACATTTACTTTTTCCTTTCACCTGGTTTCCTTTTAGTTACTTCCTCTAGTTTTTTTTACTGCCTAAACTAAACTGACTCTCATTTTATCCTGCTACTATGCGTCATTTTTCACTTTTACTTCAAGATCTTTGCATATTTGTATATCTTTGCTCAATATTATTATGTAGGTATCTTGTACAGAAAAATTCTTCCCACAAAAAAGAGCCAGGCATCCAGGGTATAAATCCATAATGGCGTGCATACAAACCTTATCATCAAGCTGTAATTAATATTTGCTCTGTAAATTAAGGGAATAATGTTGAAGGCTTTGCCCTTCTCTAATATTTATGTTGAGATTTTAATAAAATCTGTTTTATATAGTAATGATGGTTTGTGCCCTTTTTTATGCTCGTTGATACAAAAATAACTGTAGCCGTTCATATACTATTTATACGAATAGCTAATGGTGTAATATAGATATACAAGATTTACAAATAAGTGTAATTTCTTGTAAATCTTATATAAATTCAAAACCTTGCTGAAGAACGAAGATAAATATGAGAAAAGATAAGAGCCAGTCATATTTATAGCCAAGCCAACAAAATACAAAAAACAAAAAACGAAGTGACATCATTTCAAGATGAGCCACGCTTCCCACCAAGCAACCAAAAAGAGATAATGAATCGAGCGAGGCTATTAAATTAAGAAGCTGCCGCCGCAGACAAGTGTCATATGTAGTCGGCGTCAAACCGGTCTGATGAAATACTGATGTGAGCAACCCAAACGAAATCCAAAAGACGGTGATGATGTTTATTAAGACTTATGTGTACAGAGTCGAACGCTGGCGAGCAAAATTCTTTCTTCGACCATACTACATCAACGACAAGTTCTCTCTCTCTCTCTATCTCTCTTCCCCTCTCTTTGTACAAACACACACACACGCATAGATAGATAGATAGATAGATAGATAGAGATAGATAGATAGATAGATAGATAGATAGATAGATAGATAGATAGATAGATAGATAGTATATGAAATAAAAGGGTGAAAGGGAAGTTGATTAGAGCCACTGTGACGAGTGGAGAAAGAGGTAAGGCAGTGAAAGAAGAGAATGTAGAGTGAAAAGCTGAGTTAAAGAGAGAAAGAAAGAAAGAATACAGATAGATATAACCTTTAAGAAATAAATAAATAAAACCCTGATAGATAGATAGATAGATAGATAGATAGATAGATAGATAGATAGATAGATTTGTATACCCAAGAAAAATAATGCTTTAGTAATAAGAGATGAATGTACTGAAAGCAGCACAATCCTTTCTTTCTTAGACATATAGATATTTTTTTCCTTTTTAATACATTACAAGACAAAAGTTTGGGACAACATTGAGGTTTCAAAGAATCGCCTAAAAAGGAAGGTTTTCGTACATTTTTCAAAACTAATTTAGTCGCTCAGTTCAGAGATACCTAATTGTCCTGAAGACTTTTATCATTTTTTCGGTAATAATAATAATAACAGCACAACTTACTTTGATTAACAGCACATCATGGATAGATTACCATAACGTCATTCATAGTGTGCCGCACTTTTGAACCCTTAAGGTTTTGGAAATATACAAAGTTTCCTCGGCTGTAGTAAATTTCCTTAAATATAGTATCAAACTGTGGAAAACTATATCATACCTAAATTTCACTAACAGTACTGTCACAACCATTTTTTTTTCAATATCCGACGAGGAATCTTTCAGTGAGACTCCTTGTCGCCCCCTTCTGTTCCGTCTGTCCTTAATCCCCACTTCGCATGAACTAAACAGTAATAACAATGGAATCATTATTCATATCTATCTATCTATCTATCTATCTATCTATCTATCTATCTATCTATCTATCTATCTATCTATTTATCTCAATCTGTTCATTATCTATCTATATCTGTTCATTATCTATCTATATCTGTTCATTATCTATCTATCTATCTCACTCTATTCATATCTATCTATCTATATCTGTTCATTATCTATCTATCTATATCTGTTCATTATCTATCTATATCTGTTCATTATCTATCTATCTATATCTGTTCATTATCTATCTATCTATCTCACTCTATTCATATCTATCTATCTATCTATCTATCTATCTCAATCTGTTCATTATCTGTCTATCTGTATATCTCAATTAGTTCATTATCTATCTATCTATCTATCTCAGTCTGTTCATATCTATCTATCTATCTATCTATCTATCTATTTATCTGTCTGTCTATCTATCTATCTATCTCAATCTGTTTATTATCTATCTATCTATCTCAATCTGTTCATTTTCTATGTATCTATCTATTTATCTATGTATCTATCTATCTCAATCTGTTCATTATCTATCTATGTATCTATATATATATATATATATATATATATATATTATATGAATCTGTTCATTATCTATCTATCTATCTATCTATCTATGAGTACGACTTTCTAGAAATAGCATTCACACAATTTTAGTTGCCACTCTTGCCTGTCGCCAGTTCTGTTTTGTTTGTCCTTAATCCTCTTTTAGCATGAAATAAACAGTAATAACTATGAAAGCAAAGAAAAAAAGTGTCATTTATTCTACATGGATGATATCAAACTCTTTGCAAAACACGTCAGTGAGTTGAATGGTATCCTCAATACTGTAAAATGTTTCAGTGATGACATTGGTATGGATTTCGGATTAGATAAATGTGCAAAAGTAACATTCAAAAAGGGGACAATTACAGAAACACACTCAATATATCTAAATTTTGTTGCAAAGTTTAGGAGGGGAAAAAGAAGCCTATAAATGACTAGGAGTCAGCGAAGAGGATGGAATACAGAATTTCCATAAAGAATGAGAAAGTTAAAAAAAAGTAGAATACTACAGGCGTATGCGTCTGGTGTTAAATACCCAGTTGAATTCACAAAACAAAATATCCGCCATGAACTCCCCGGCTGTTTCTGTGGGGCAATACAGTTTCAACATCCTTTATTGGACTATAGCTGACATTAAGCGAATGGTTATCAAAACGACAAAGCTTATCACTTACAACTGCATTCATCATCTCAAGATTTATGCTGAACGTCTGTATGCGTTCAAATCCGAAGGAGGCAGAGAATTAGTTCGACTAGAACTGTCTTAGAAAGGCACAACAATGGGTTTTCAAAGACAACTAAAAACTACAGAAGACTGCATGATGATCTGTGCCAACGAACATGAAAGGAATAAGAAACATTGTTCAGTAATAAAGGAAGCCAACAAATTCAAAATGAAATTTCAAGAGGGTGAAGAAGTGCAAATGAACCATAATGCACCAACTGCAGCAGCAAAGAACCTACAAAAGAAAGCAAATGAAACGTACTAAATACCAAAACGATTGCAAAGTAAGCATTCTTCTGGGTAACTGCTCTGCCCATACCAAACAAGCTGATGTAGACTCCATACCCATCTGTCGTTACATAGTGCAGGGTTAAAAGCTGAAACTGAAGTTTTATTCTTGCTGCACAGGACCAATGCTTCCTAACTAGAAATTACCAAGCACACATATTAAGAAATTGTGTTGACTCCAAATGCAGATTCTGTGATAAATACCCAGAAAGAATAAAAATAAAAGGACCTTTGAATCGAAATCTCAAAAGTGTGGCACATTGGAACATGAACAATCCCTGTTGTAGTTGAAGCCCTCAGATTAGTTGGAAAAGATACCAGTAGACTAATTGAAGGGATTCCTGGACGTCCATGCCTTAAAGAAATAAGAAAGAATTGTTCTCACAAGTACAGCCCACACTTTACGAAGGACTTTATCTATATAAAATATTTTCTTTTATTTTTATTTTTTTGAGTCAGTGGAAAATGTCATGATGCCATTTCTAACCTTAGGTCTCAGGGCGGGACTCCGGAACAAATATGTACACACCATAAATCAAAGGAAATAATAATAATAATAATAATAATAATAATAATAATAATAATAATAATAATAATAATAATAATAATAATTTTTGTTTGATAAAGAACAGAATAAACATTAAAATTCTAAGTGCACCATCTCACCAGGAAATAAAAAAAAATAGTTCAAACAAGAGCAACACATTTCCCTTTTGATTTTTTTAATAGCTGTTACATGACATAGTGGATAAAGGCGTTAATTAGATCCAGTGACAGGACCCAAAGAGTGTGAGTTCAATACCCGGGTAAAGCAGTGGAGTACTTGGAGAGGGGAATTAACTGGAAAGAATTGATAACAGACATCCATTAAACATGGCACGTAGAACTAGATCAGTCTACCGCAGTGACTGAAATAAAGGGTTCAGTTCGATATTCAAACCAACTGAAGAAAGCCGAAACGTTGTAATAAATATGGAGACAAAGACGAGGACAATAGTCCGAATAATGTAAATAATATTCATAATACCACATCTCAGAAATATAGACAGATACTGAAGGATCGAATAATGTAAATAGTGCACATAATACCTCATCTCAGAAATATAGACAGATACTGAAGGATCGAATAATGTAAATAGTGTACATAATACCTCATCTCAGAAATATAGACAGATACTGAAGGATCGAATAATGTAAATAGTGTACATAATACCTCATCTCAGAAATATAGACAGATACTAAAGGATCGAATAATGTAAATAGTGTACATAATACCTCATCTCAGAAATATAGACAGATACTAAAGGATCGAATAATGTAAATAGTGTACATAATACCTCATCTCAGAAATATAGACAGATACTGAAGGATCGAATAATGTAAATAGTGTACATAATACCTCATCTCAGAAATATAGACAGATACTGAAGGATCGAATAATGTAAATAGTGTACATAATACCTCATCTCAGAAATATAGACAGATACTGAAGGATCGAATAATGTAAATAGTGTACATAATACCTCATCTCAGAAATATAGACAGATACTGAAGGATCGAATAATGTAAATAGTGTACATAATACCTCATCTCAGAAATATAGACAGATACTGAAGGATCGAATAATGTAAATAGTGCACATAATACCTCATCTCAGAAATATAGACAGATACTGAAGGATCGAATAATGTAAATAGTGTACATAATACCTCATCTCAGAAATATAGACAGATACTGAAGGATCGAATAATGTAAATAGTGCACATAATACCTCATCTCAGAAATATAGACAGATACTGAAGGATCGAATAATGTAAATAGTGCACATAATACCTCATCTCAGAAATATAGACAGATACTGAAGGATCGAATAATGTAAATAGTGTACATAATACCTCATCTCAGAAATATAGACAGATACTGAAGGATCGAATAATGTAAATAGTGTACATAATACCTCATCTCAGAAATATAGACAGATACTGAAGGATCGAATAATGTAAATAGTGTACATAATACCTCATCTCAGAAATATAGACAGATACTGAAGGATCGAATAATGTAAATAGTGTACATAATACCTCATCTCAGAAATATAGACAGATACTGAAGGATCGAATAATGTAAATAGTGCACATAATACCTCATCTCAGAAAAATAGACAGATACTGAAGGATCGAATAATGTAAATAGTGTACATAATACCTCATCTCAGAAATATAGTCAGATACTGAAGGATCGAATAATGTAAATAATGCACATAATACCTCATCTCAGAAATATAGACAGATACTGAAGGATCGAATAATGTAAATAGTGTACATAATACCTCATCTCAGAAATATAGACAGATACTGAAGGATCGAATAATGTAAATAGTGTACATAATACCTCATCTCAGAAATATAGACAGATACTGAAGGATCGAATAATGTAAATAGTGTACATAATACCTCATCTCAGAAATATAGACAGTTACTGAAGGATCGAATAATGTAAATAGTGCACATAATACCTCATCTCAGAAATATAGACAAATACTGAAGGATCGAATAATGTAAATAGTGCACATAATACCTCATCTCAGAAATATAGACAGATACGGAAGGATGGAATAATGTAAATAGTGCACATAATACCTCATCTCAGAAATATAGACAGATACTGAAGGATCGAATAATGTAAATAGTGCTCATAATACCTCATCTCAGAAATATAGACAGATACTGAAGGATCGAATAATGTAAATAGTGTACATAATACCTCATCTCAGAAATATAGACAGTATATTAATCAATAAGTGGAATCGGCCAGAATTTCTATCCTTTACTTTTGTCTGTGGTCATTTGTTATTGTGCAATATATCACAATAAAACAAACGTAGATCAAAATAATTTTTGATATAAAAATAATAGATATAAAGGACTTTTAAAACAAAATAAACATCAGTGACATAAATAATATTAAACATTAACCATTAAAAAAACCCGGCGAAAAACACTTTCACTCGTTCCCAAAGCGAAAAATGTAGTGAAATATTTTGATCTCCATAATAGTCAACGTGATGTGCTTATTTCTATGTGGACGCTATGATCTATGAACGCTCTATCCCCGATGTTGAGCACTTTTCTTCTTAAATATAGCTATATTTAACACTATTGCTTTATGGGTAAATTCATTGCGAATTGAAAGTCGAAGTCGCTTTCTCTTGAAGCAATCCAATGCAATCATTTTCTCGTGGGCGATAAGTTCAATAAATTGTATTTAACCCTTAATTAATGAACTGCGTTTGTCTCCTTGGGCTGTACTAATCACAGTTTTGTAATTAGAATGTCTCGTCGTGTTTGATTGGTTAACACGATCGTCCCGCAGACACCTTTCCAGTTTTCCCCTCACGGATTGCGCCATATGACGCGAAGTTTAATGAACATCTTAAGTCTCTCACGTTATATTTCTCAGACATCAGCGGTCAACGATATTTCCTGAAACTTCATTCGTTTGCGGCAAAATCTGGGATGATATCACGCATCCCTGGCCTTTTTATTCTGCTTTCCGAATTGAAATTGAATACAAATTAACCAACTTCCTTTGAGCGCTTTCGTCTTTCACTCGCCGTTATCAAGGATTTTTTGTTTCGTTGATATCTTTGTGTCTATTTGAATGTATTTTCTATTTTTTGGAGGCTTTGTTGAGTCACGTTTTCACAGGTCGATGGGTGACGTGTCGAGTTTTCTTTCAAGCATGTGAGAGTTTGTTAAATTGTTGAAAGTACTAGACTAGCCAGGAACCTCTCCTGATTTAAATCCAGTCGAGAATCTGTGGTCAATCTGCAAGGAACGATTTCTTGGGATGGACATACAAAGTACTAAAATGTGCATTGGGTCATGTTTCATTGGAATAATACGAAAAAAAGTAAATAATAATGGAATTATTCGTTTGGTTTTAATTAATATGCACAAGTGTGTAAGCGTGCCGGGTATTGAACAGACTTGATTTAAATTTAACTGGGTTTTTAGTCATTTTTTTCTTAATTATTGTTCAAATATATTCAATATATTTGTTCTTAATTTGAATGAAATGATATTAAGGATTGCTTTTTTGGTTAAAGATTCTAATATTTTTAGTTGTTTTTTATAGTTTATAAAGTATATTATTTTGTGTTGGTTAGCGATATCAGAAATATAGACAGATCCTGGTTAGCGATATGTTTCTAATATAGATATTATCAGATATTATGTAGTATAATTTAATAATAGTAAATTTAAATGGCCTGTGATCGTGCAACCAATGTATATGTTGTTGTTGTTGTTGTTGTTGTTGTTATTATTATTATTATTATTAAACATGCATTCTCCAAATGCGCAAGTGAATTTATGCGATTGTTTTGTTGAAGATTTTATATCCTTTTTGTGTGTCGTGTTTGCGTTTATCGCTGTTAGTGATCATATTAGAGGGGCTTTTTAATATTATTTTGTAGGAAGTTATTAAATGTATTGTTTTATTTTCTCGATAAGGATACCAGAAAAAAGTCTCGAAGTGAAAAAAAAATTTAATTTAATTTAATCCAGTAAAATTATATATATTGATAGATAAATATGAATAAACACATATATATATAGAGAGAGAGAGGGGGGGAGACAAATAGACAGATATGAACAGACATAGATAGATAGATATGAACAGACTTAGATAGATAGATAGATAGATAGATAGATAGATATGAACAGGTTTAGATAGATAGATAGAGAGAGAGAGAGAGAGAGAGAGAGAGAGAGAGAGAGAGAGAGATTGCGAACAGGCTTGAGCAGTTCGTGGCATAACATACACCCCAAACTGATCCAATGAAACCTCACCTAAGAATATTTTTATATCTTTTCCTGGTCAGGCTGGGAATGCTTCTACAATATCTCATAATATATGTTTCATTTTTCATTCTAATATACACCAGTTGAAATCTAGTTTTTAGTTCTCCAAGAAGGCCATTCTGACAATCTGCCAAAAAATCGATACTCAACATAAATTGGTAATGGATTTAAATTCAGTCGAGAATCTGTGGTCAATCTGCAAGGAACGACTTCGCGGAATGGACATACGAAGTACTAACATGTTCACTGGGTCATTTTTCATCGGAAAAATACGAAAAAAAAGTAAATAATATCTGACTAATTCGTTTTGTTTCTATTAATTTGCACAAGGTTGTATTTAGTACCGGGACATAGCATAGTTTTTTTCTTTTTTTTCTATCTACGGAGAAATAAAACCTTATTTGTGTCACAGATGTTTTAATTATTCAGATGAGTCTGTGAATGTTACATCTTTCAAGGAAAGCAATGTTAATTTTAGGTATTAATTTAAATATGAATTCAAGCCACGAGAAAATATTGTTATGCAACCAATTTCTGTACAGATTTGGTAACTCATGAATATTTTTCGTGTCTGTCTTTTCCCTCTGTTGATGGATGACGAAAACATTTTCGTTTAATATAAATAAAGCATATTTTGTATATCTTGTATATAATATACACTGACAAGATTAGTAATGTATGGCCTACGGTACTTATGTCAATGCGTTTGTTTACATTTCTCGAAAGGATCCACGTCGTTCCAATCGTAGTTACAAAGATATGAGGCAATTACGGTTTCTCACCAAACCTAAGTGCTTTCCTGAAGGCCAGTATAGACATTTTTACATAGTTAAAGGTCACCGACTGCCTTAATAAATACTCAGAGCCGAGTGATGAAGCGAAAAAGGAATTCCTGCTTTCTCCAAGGCCGTTAGCTCGTAGTAAGTGCGGACCGGTTTTTGAATTCACTACGATGAATCCATCCTACGTGCATTTAAATTTTAGGCGACCATTACTCTCGTGGCTTATAGCGGATAAAAACTATAAATATTTTCCGTTTGAATTCTGGGATAAGACGTTATCATTATTTACATTTTTATAAATATTTTGTCAATAAAAAATAGTTGAAGCTCACCTAAGAACTAATTGACAGGGATTAGGTTCTCGGGCGATAACTGTGTACTTGGAGAAGTTTGGTGAGCTTGTCTCGTAGACGAAGAACTCTTGATGTGGTGAGTGCAAGTGAGCTAGCCTAGTAGACGAATGATTATGCCTGGCAATTGTTAGTGAGTTAGTCATGTTTACCAATAACTGTGTACTTGGAGAAGTTTGGTGAGCTTGTCTCATAGACGAAGAACTCTTGATGTGGTGAGTGCAAGTGAGCTAGCCTAGTAGAGGAATGACTATGCCTGGCGATTGCTAGTGAGTTAGTCATGTTTACCAATAACTGTGTACTTGAAGATGATTGGTGTACTTGTCTCGTAGATGAAGCGATCTGGATTTGATGACTGCCAGTGAGCTACCCTAGTAGGAAAATAACTGTGTCTGGCGATTGATAAGTGAGCTAGTCTTGTTTACCAAAAACTGTGTACTTGAAGGCGGTCGGTAAGATATTCTCGTAGATTCCAGAAATGGTAACTGAGTTAGTCTTGCATAGCAATAACTGAAGACAGCCACAGAGCTGTTATCGTAAACGAGTAACTGCGCAAAACGACAGCACTTTGGTATCAAACCAGTATCAGCTACATTTTAAAATTATACAGCTTCATATAAGTACGGTACCCATTTGAAGCGATTGAAAGCAGCAATCGATGAAAAACGTCTGGAATTTGGCAATCAGAAATGAGTCGTCTACGGTCAAGACAATTCCAGGCCTTACAACTCTTTGGGGACCAGGCAGAATTTGATACATCTAGGCCGGGATATTCTACTACATCCTCCGTACTTACCTTCGGATGAATATTTATTTCGATCCATATAGAATTATCTTACTCTAAATAACTTCTCCGGAAGCCTGTATAAACAAAACATAGAAGTACACCATCTGGAAAGTTCTGGGAGGATGGAATAATGAAGCTACTTCAAAGATAGAGAATAACAGTGGAAGAAAATTAGACAAATGCAGTTAAATTAATCTACGTAAAAATATCTAAATATTGTCTTTGAAAATTAGTTTAAAATGCTACATTCTTTACTTTAAACCGACTATATTACTCAATATTACAGTGATGTTCGATAAAAGTGACTCACCTGATTTTTTTACTAAATGTTCTCTTCTCCGATGAAACGAATGTTGATCAAAATTCAAAGGATAAGCGATCTAAAATCCGAAGAAGCTTTGAAAGCTCTTTGAATTTAGCAGTAAGTACTGTCAAGCATCCGTTCAGTATAATGTTCCGGGGATGCTTTTCTTTTCATGAAACTGGTTTCTTAAAACCGATTGAAAAGGCCCTCAGCAGCGAACAGTACAAGATAATTTTAGAGTCTTGTCTGCTCCCTTCTGCTGAAAGGGGGCAAATCGATCCCACCAAGCTCATTTTTATGCAGGATAATGCTTCCTGTCACAAATCAAAATTGATGAAAGAATACTTTGATGAGAAGCAGGTGAGTGTTATGACATGGCCACCCCAATCTCCTGAAAACTTATGGAGCATTATAATGGAACATTATAATGTACAGGCTCTCAAGAAAGCAGTTGAGCAACAAAGAGGATTTGACTGTGAATTTCATATCCGAATGGAATTCAATGCTTGGAGATGAGATTTGCCAGAACCTAATCAAGTCATTGCCAAAAATGTTTGAAAAGGTAATTCAAAATAAAGGAGGTACCATATATTATTAAATATTTCGAACTATATTACCTATTATAAATAAATTATACCTATATTATTCGTTATTTAAAGCTGTTCGGTTATGTTTCTATTGATTACTAGTTGCAGGAAATAAGTGAGTCACTTTTTTTTTGCACAGAGTTTTTCCCTAAATCTCATTTATATCCAAAATTATAAT
Source organism: Acanthosepion esculentum (assembly GCA_964036315.1). Classification (NCBI taxonomy): domain Eukaryota; kingdom Metazoa; phylum Mollusca; class Cephalopoda; order Sepiida; family Sepiidae; genus Acanthosepion; species Acanthosepion esculentum. The sequence continues at coordinate 22,072,027 of OZ038476.1, read as the reverse complement.
TATCAATAGAATACCTTAGGGTGAGTAAACTTTTTTTACTCGGTGGTCGGGAATGGGATCTTTATATTAGTAAGATTAAAAATTAGTTTGACCCCAAAAACAATAGGCGAAAATATTTTTGAGTAAAAAAAATCAGGTGAGTCACTTTTATCGAACAGCACTCTAAGAGATCACTGAATGTTGTCCAATTTGCAAGTATTATCTGAATAGCTTAAGTTCTAATAAAATGAAGGGATGCATTGAAAGAACAAAGAAAACAAAGCAAAATTCTTCTATGCCGTAGGTTAACCCCTGCAGCTGGAACAAAATATGAAAATTAAACGCCGGTGGGTAATTAGTTAACATTTCTAAAGGGAAATAACTTTCAGGTATTGTAAAGTTTTAACTTGAAGCAAAACCTTTACCCGTTTTTATCCGTCGGCTATAAATCTGAATATTTTCAAATCCAAGTTCTGCAGTATTCGATAAATTCTTGGCTTTCATGAAAAGGTATTTTAAAAAAAAAACTTTAAAAACACATACCAAACTATAATTATATTTATTTGAGAGAACTGTCTCATCATGTTGCCATGGGTTAGCGGCCTCGGCGGGGTAAAACCATTGTTAGAAAGTAATGAGTTCGATCCTCACTGCGTATCTCATACTTGGGGCCTCCTTCGAAAATAAAGCTTAATACATAAATATATTAATTTGGGAAGAAGTACCTTAGCATGTTTATATCAAAATCTTCTTTCTTTTTAAGTGCCGTAGGCGATCATAGCTCTCCACTTCCTCCTATCCATTGTAGCTCTCAATAAGTTTCGTCCATCTGCCACCTCCCCCAGACCACGTTCTTTCATCCACTTGCTTAAGCCCGCCAGGTATGTCGTGCGTTGCTTTCTCTTGTCTCTCTCTCCGTCTATTCGACCTGTGAGTATCAGATTCTCCAGTCGCCTCTTTATCCTTACGTGTCATAGAATATTCAGCTGCCTCTTCCTGATGTTAAGTATAAACTTCCTCCTTGTTTGCATTCACTCCAAAACCTCATCGTTGCTCACATGCTCGGTCCATGATATCCTCAGCATCCTTCTGTAGAACCATATCTCCGTTGCCTCGAGTCTCTTCTTCATCTTTGAGGAGACCGTCCAATATTCAATGTCGTAAAGGAGGGCAGATTTTACGTTACAACTCAGTACTCTTTTCTTTGCTACCAAAGTAATCCTCCTGTTACGCAATACTTGGCCTAGGTTTTGGAATGTGTTCTTGGCCATCCCAGTAGAGCTTCGGATCTCAGCGTCACACTTACCGTCCTCTGTCAAAACACTTCCCAGATATCTAAACTTTCGCATCTGATTTATTTTTGTCTCCCCCGACCTGCAAACCGAATTTCGGGCTCATCCTTTTACTGATGACCATGCATTCTATCTTATTTTAGCGTATGCTTAGTCCCTTCTTATCGTTCTCTAGGAGGATTTCTGATTTTCTTTCTGTGTTTGCTATCAGCACAGCGTCATCTGCGTATCATATGTTAAGATTGTGGCCGTCAACGGTGAATACCGATAGGATTTCCAATTCTCTCAGATACAATACACACTTTTTATCTCAAAAACACAAAGAAACTTAATATATTTCATTTTCTTTCCTTTCTATCACATTCAATGCATAGACGACCATGGTTCGCGACATTTCTTTTAATCGTTTCAACCCAAACAAAGCTACAATGCCACTAAGACTCAAGGGCTTATTGGGAATGAAAGAAAATGATAAATATTTGTGAGGAGAAAAGTAAATATAAAAACATGATACAGGAAAACTGTATGGGTATGACGATAAACTATATTCGCGTCCAAGAACAAGGCCTCTGATCAGGAGCTTTTGAGGTGCGTTGAACCACCTCTACTTGCTGGTGTTCTCAGGTCCACCCTAACCTGTGGTAGTAGCATCTGTTAGGATCTCAGCTATGAGCAAATAGGTAACTTATAGTGGGTTATCAGTTATAGGGAAGTGTATGAGTGTTGAAACAGATTAGTTTGATTTGGCCTTGTTAGTTAGATAGCCCACCATAAGAGGGGTATAAAACAAGAAAATCAATTTGTAAAGTGAAACGACAAATTTATATACATATAAATCAATTTAGGTCTTCACAAATAATTTACTGTGGTTGATACAAGGTCGTCAAAATGTTCATAGTAGTCCTTGTAAGAATGATTTTATGTGTACGTAGGCAGGAACGTATGTGTGTATGTATGTATGTATGAAATGTATGTATATATGAGCGTTGTATGTATGTATGTATGTATACATGAGCGTTATCGTAGGGTAGGAATGTCTTTGAAGTAATCGCTCAGTCTTAAATGTTCCGTTCGTTTATCAAGTATAAAAGAGGTGAGGGAGAAAGGTAGAGATAATAATAACGATCGCTTGACGTTTGTCAAGGGACGTGTTAAAACGCTCGTCTCCTTCTCTTTGGTGACAGGCAAACTTGTCCTTCTTTAATTTTGTTTGTGGGGCTTGAAAAGGATATTTGGGAATTCAGTTCCGGGTAGGATTCGGGCCTTTCCACTGGATGACGAACAAACTTCACGTCGGCTCGCGAAAAGGTCTGTAAAAGAATTCGTTTCTGAGAATTGAAGATTATTTGAATTTTGTTTTTAAATGTTTCCTAGTTTTCTATTGGCCGAAAAACATTTCGCATCAAGGTGTGAAATTTCACGAGTTTTGTTTTAGATTCGCTTTTGCGTGTGTGTAAAGCAAAGTTTGTAAATTCGGGTCTTTTTAATTTCTAACAAAATCAATGCGCCAGTGCTTAGTATTTGAATTTTAAATCTAGATCTTGTTTTGTTCACTACAAACCCCAAACTGGAGTAAAAAACTATGAAATTGTAAAAATAGGTATTCAGAAATAGCTTCTAATAAATTATTACCTGCAATAATTTTTTAAAGGAAAAGTTATTACCAGCAATACTTTAAAAAAATATTACTGACTACACATTTAAAAAAAAAAAACAAATATATTACCAGCTATATATTTTTTGAAAAAAGAATATGACCAGAAATAGATTTTTTAGAAAAAAAATATTACTAGAAATGGATTTTTTAAGGAAAGGATATTATCAGCAATACAATTTTGGAAAAAAATATTACCCGCAATAAAAATGTTGTCGGCATTAAATAATCCATTGAGATGGTTATGCCATAAAAGAAAATAAACCAAACCAAACGAAGATGGCAGAGAAGCGAGAAGACATTCCAAAACGTGGGAAGTGAGAGAAAAAAACTAATAGAATAAAAATCGAGGTTAAATCTAGTAAAACGATGAGACCTAATTGCCAATCTAGTATTACATTTAAATTCATGCGGTTAAAGTACCAAGGAGAAAAACTCATCAGAAGAATTGCCATGAAAATATTTCTAGAAAACACAGGTTAGAGTTACATCAAGATACATAGAACGAAAGCCGTCTATAGAAGAAACATTCAATACGTTTCTTTATTATCTGTGAGTTGCTATGACTTATAAAGAAAAGACGGCGAAATGGCTTCCCTTTACCTTTCCCACAATTTTAAATTCAGAACCACCCTTCTCCTAGAATAGATACCATCCAGAACTAAAAACCCAAATCTATTCTGCTATAACATATAACTATGATTATGTAAATATCAGTGTACAAATGTTCATGCATATTATTCGTATCTTTCCTACCGCTCCCGGGTCTCCATATATACACACTCATTCAGCTTATATTTAGTCTCTTACAGTGCACAGTTGTAGCACCCTCATGTTGTTTCGTACTCATGAGATATACTTATCGTCCAGTTATGCAGGTTAGAAAACGACTACAAGTATATGAAAACTTAACCATAAAAGTCAAACAATCCAAAATCAATAAAATTTCATTTAATTTAATAAAAAACATATAACATATATTTTAAATGTACAGGGAGGAAAGTTCTATCAGTACTGGAAATAGCGCTCACTATTAGCGAACTTGAGAAATTTATTAACAGAAAAACGTAACAAATTTCAATCGACAAATATTATAATTTCTTTACAAGTAATTGTTATTTGATAGAAATTCAGCGTCCTTCTAGCTTTAATGTTGAGTCGATAGATAAAATTGTAGCAGTCTTTCTAAATCCTTCCCGTCATCCCTCGGCTGCTAAGATTTGATGACGAGTCATAAAACCTTATGTATGGTCATCATTTTCTTCGTTCTTTGACCTAAATATTTAGCTCTTCTCTGGATAATTTTAGAATATACCAGAATATCTCGCGGTGGACACTGGTGATGGTGATTGATCGATTTCTTTCGAGCACATCCCTTCTCCTGAGTTTCGTTTCCAATCTCTTATTTTCTTCCAATTTTTGCCTTCATTTATTTTATTTGATTTATTTTGGCTTCTTTTGTCGACTTTTTCATATCTTCTTTCAGTCAGCATTCATTTATTATATGATCTTTTTTGTTTCTGGCAAAGGCGACATTTACTGATACTTTTTCCCTTCTCCTATTTTTACTTTGACATAAATGGTCCTGATATATTCACATCTTCACTGATTTCCTTTCGCTTTTAACCTATACATAGCTTAACTAAATTCCCGGCGGCCATACTTTTCGAACTATCTTCGGTTGAGTTCTTTCTTTTCAAAATCTGCGTACTGGGTATGGTGATAAACTACATCCGCGTCCTGGGTATGGTGATAAACTACATCCGCGTCCTGGGTATGATGATAAACTACATCCGCGTCCTGGGTATGATGATAAACTACATCCGCGTCCTGGGTATGATGATAAACTACATCCGCGTCCTGGGTATGATGATAAACTACATCCGCGTCCTGGGTATGGTGATAAACTACATCCGCGTCCTGGGTATGATGATAAACTACATCCGCGTCCTGGGTATGATGATAAACTACATCCGCGTCCTGGGTATGATGATAAACTACATCCGCGTCCTGGGTATGATGATAAACTACATCCGCGTCCTGGGTATGATGATAAACTACATCCGCGTCCTGGGTATGATGATAAACTACATCCGCGTCCTGGATATGGTGATAAACTACGCTCAACAGCAAGGCCTCTGATCACGAGGTTTTGAGGAGCGTGGAACCACCTCTTAATTGCTGGTGTTCCCAAGTCCACCCTGATCCGGGGTGGTAGTACCTGTTAGGGTCCCAGCCTATGGGCAAATAGTTAACCCCGAAAATGAGGAAGAAAGCATTATAAAATATTACAAGCAACACGTTTTGGAAAAGAAATATTGCCGGAAATACGTTTTTGAAATAATAATATTACCAGCTATACGTTTTTGAGGAAAAAAAATATTAACAGAAATAGATTTTTTACAGAACAAAAATACTACCAGAAAAAAAAAAGTTGTCCGCATTAAATGACCCATTGAGCTTTATATGCCGTAAAACAAACCAAACTAATTTTGAAAATCTGTTGTATTCTTCACTGTTCCCTAGATCGTTATCTTTTTATCACTTACCTTAAGTAGTTGTCACGATATTTTGACTGTTTTTTATGCATAATTTTCACCCATTCATACCAAAGATATCATTACAAATGGATACCTCCCCACGCTACTCTATATTTTCGGAATGTCTAATATAGGCTGTTTCAAAACATTTTTTTTCTTTTTATGTTCAATGTTCTTTCAGGACGTAGTCAATCATGGCTCTCTACCTCCCTCTATCCCTGGCAACTCTCAACAAGTCCCTTCCCTCTGCGTCCTCCCCAGACCGTGTTCTGTCATCCACTTGCTTAAGTCCGCCAGGCATGTCATGCGTGGTTTTCTCTTGTCTCTCTTTCCTTCTATTCGACCTGTGAGTATCAGATTCTCCAGGTCCTCCTTCCTCATTATGTGTCCCAGAAACTTCAACTGCCTCTTTCTGATATTAAGTATCAGACTCCCCCTTTTTTGCAACCTCTCTAAGACCTCATCGTTGCTCACATGCTCGGTCCATGATATCCTTAGCATCTGTGTCGCCTCGAGTCTCTTCAGCTCACCTAACAGCTCAGTATTCTTTTCTTTGTTACCAAAGAAATCCTCCTGTCTCCAAATACTCTGCCCAGCTTTTGGAATATGTCCTTGTCCATCCTAATACGTCTACGGATCTGATTGTCGCACTTACCGTTCTCTGTGAAAACGCAGCCCAGATATTTAAACTTCCGCACCTGCTTGAATCTAATATTTCCTCTTACTGATCACTGGTTACATAATCATTCAAATCCTTTCCATGGGTATTTTGGATTATTTCTAATTTTCAAAGGATTTATTGGCACTAATATAAGATCCATATTCAATATACTTTTCACATGTTAACTAAGAAGCAAGCCAAGATTATTCGGGTCGTATTGAACACTGAAACAATTTTCCTCTATACAGATTCCCTTGATAAATTTAAATTTATATAAATAATATAATAAATTCATAATTTATAAGTCAGCTACAATAAGAGATTAACTGTAATGACATGTAATAAAGGGTTGGGCAAACTTTCTTAATCTAAGAGCCACATACGATAAAGTTCAAAGGTTTGAGTGCCTTAAGACATGAACAAAATTTGGACATACGTTTTTTGTTACATAAACATTTTTTCACAGATTGTTTCTATAAATATTATGTAAGCAGTGATATTTATTCGTACATGAAGTTTTTTACACATTGCATTTTTTTCACTAATCGCAAATTATACATGTTTTCAAAATCTTAGCTGATTGTTTTAAGGAACTCAGCCAACATATTTCCATTTTAAAAATCAAAGAGTCGCATGTGACCAGCGTGCCGTGGATTGGCCACCACTGATATAATATATTCTATGAAATATAATGTCATAAAAGTGTGTTAAAAGTAACGCATTTTCTTCGAGGTGGGGTGGATAGGATGGCGGAGAGCACTTGAGTGACTATCAAGATTCCCAAGCCTCACACCACCAGACTTTTTCTTAGAGAGTGTACTGAAAAGCCTTCTTTGTTGGCTCAAACGGGAAACAATACCTAAATTAAAACATGCAATTTGTGGTAGCTGTTCTGAAATTAATGAATAATAGATATTCTAGAAGAGTTGCTGATAAGGTTCAGCCAGTGAACATGTTAAATAGTTTTTTAATCATAACAAATCCTGCTATCTTCATGTGACAATAATTATAATTTTTCTTAAACTACAATAATTTATTTTTAATTAATAAATATTTATAAGTAAAAAAAGGGGTGTTACTTTTGATCTACCCTGTATTTGCCGGATAGATTTGTTTTTACTGCAGTTTTCACCTAAATTAAAATTTTGATTAATACCTCAGTATTTTTTTCTTATTAAATCGAGGAGTTAACATTTTCATTCCACAAAAGAGCGACTTTTCTCCAGCATAAACGGATTTGTCTATATTTCTGAGATGAAGTATTATGTACACTACTTACATTATTCAGACTATTGTCCGCATCTTTGTCGCCATATTTATTACAACGTTTCGGCCTTTGTACTCACCAGCCTTCTTCAGTATCTGTCTATATTTCTGAGATGAGGTATTATGTACAGACTTACATTACTCAAACTAGTGTCCGCATCTTTGTCGCCATATTTATTACAACGTTTCGGTCGTTGTACGCTCCGGCCTTCTTCAGGTGGTTGGTATGTCGAACTGAAACCTTTATTTCGCTCACTGGGGTAGACTGTTCTAGTTCCACGTGCCATGTTTAATGGATGTCAGTTATCAGTTATCTCCTGTTAAATTCCCTCTGAAAGTTCTCCATTGCATTGAACTGAGGGTGGATGGCACAGTGGATAAAGGCGTCAGTTAGATCCAGTGACAGGATCCAAAGAGTTTGAGTTCAATACCAGGGTAAGGCAGTGGAGAACTTGGAGAGGGGAATTATCAGCACGTGGAACTAGAACAGTCTACCCCAGTGAGCGAAATAAAGGGTTCAATTCGACATTCCAACCACCTAAAATAAATATAGCGACAAAGACGAGGACAATAGTCCGAATAAGGTAAATAGTATAAAGGAATTTCTTGCCTCACTGTTCTTCAGCTTCGAGATCATTATTTGCTAAAAGTAAAGAATCATTAATTTATGTGGGAAGTGTACGAGTACGGTGCATAACGAGGTGCCCATTAAATTTCTTGCTTTGTTTTCCCTTGTAAAAATCTACAAATAACACCGAATGATGACAGAATTTAAATTGTTTTTTATAGTCTTTATAGCCTTTCTTTAATTATTCTACGCAACTTCAGAAAATCAGTCCAGTTACCCAACCACATATCGAAGTCTTCTTTTAGCATAAGTAGCGCGACTGCTTCTATCACCGGCTTGTTATTCTCTTATTCCTGTACAGTTGCATCTCAAAACACTTAAATTTTCACCTCTTCAAGGGGCAATCGTCAGCTTTCGTCTTTGTAGCTTGGTTTATGTTTTATTTTGTTTTATGGACATTAAACACCTCAATGGGTTATTTAATGTCGACAAATTTTTTAGGATAGGTTCGTATGAATAGAATATGTTTTCCTTGTAAGTAATCCGTTTGTAGATTTTTTTAAAGAGGGTTTTGTCGCGGTTCAAATGTACTGCTGGTAATATTTTTTTTATTTAAAAAATGTATTGCTGATGTTTTTACTATAAAAACCTATTTTTACACTTTCATAATATTTTGACCCCAATTTGGGGGGTTACCTATTTGCCCATAGATGGGACTCTAACAGGCCGCGCCAAGGCGGACCTAGAAACAAAAGCAATAAAGAGGTGCTTCTACGATCCTCAAAACCTTCTGATCAGAAGCCTTGTAGCCGGATGTAGTTTATCATCATACTCAGGACATATTTCGTCTTTATCATGGTTTAATGTCACTGACATCGCTGGCATCCAGATCTTGAACTTCTCTATGACACACTCAAGTAGAATTTCCCACGCATTTCCCCAGTAATCTTGGAGGACATGCATCTCTACTTGATCTCTTCCTTACCTCCGCTGCAGACTCGTAATTTGCACTGAAGCTTTGTCCTCTTGGCAACTCTGATCATGCGGTGGTGTCCGTCGATATCTCTTCCTGCTCTCCTATCAGTTACAAACCTCCTGTTAACAGAATATCTTTCAGTTACCCAGCACTGATTGAGACTCTTTCCGTGACTTCCTTCACGATATAATGATATTTTTATTCATACTGTTCATAAAGGTCTCTTCCTGGATAGAAGCTGGTATCGAAGATTTTGTTCCACGGAAATACCAAATGAAGCCACGATCATCTATTTGATTCTAACCTGGTCTGATAGTAACAAAAGTCCCTTTCACATTGCTCGTAATGTCTGCAAGCGTATCTACATCAGGTTGTCATCAACTTTTGAAAGACATATATCTAATCATTAAACTATATTCAATTCTTTTTCTTTAATAACGAAACGAAGTTCCCGGATATTCACGTGGTTGTTAAGTACCTCTTTTCTACACCACTACAGAGGTCGTTCTTTCTTCGTTATGCAGATCCTAAGAATTATAGTCTGTGAATCCATAAAAAGGAAACGGTCAAATGTATTGCATAATTATGATTCGTAATTGAACAGTGTTTTCCATTATAACAATTTGTATTTATAAATTGGAGGGAAAACTAGCGGAGGGGGAAGAAAAGGAATTAATCAGAGAGAATAATGGGAAAAAAGATTTAAAATGCAGTATTCGATTGGAAATCGCTGAAAAGAGAGAAAGAACACAAAGGTAATATAGTTAGAATGTTTGTTTTGTTTTGTTCTTTTTTAAAAAGATACGCACAAAGCCCAAGAAATATGAAACAATGAAAAATTACAAAAGTGAAGATGCAAATTTCATTTTAGAAAAACAGAAAATGAAACCGAAAGAAAAAATAGAAAGTCAAACAAATGCAAACGGATGATAATAAAAGAAAATGAGAAGCTGAAAACTTAACAAAAAAATTAAAAATACATAGAAAAGATTCAAAATGGTGGACGGTAGGAAAAATGACAATTCAAAAAGAGAGAGAGAGAGGGTGAGAGAAAATATTAGAGGGGATGCGAGAGAGAGAAAAACAAGAAGTGATAAATTAAAGCAAATTATGATGAGATGATTGGGAGTGAAATTGAAACCGAAAGAGTAAAAGAGAAGAACAGTGAGTGTATGAATTGAGAAGATATAAAATAACAAAGAGTGTTTAAAAATCGTAAATGTAAGTAATGTAAAATAAAAAAAGTACTAAAACAAAGGAGATATTTATGAGAGCAACGGGAAAAGAGGAAAACGAAAAAATATAAATAAATTATGGCGAAAAAGGAAGGAGTAAAAAATAAATAATGAAAATAATATGATGAGAAATGTAGAAGAGAAAAAAGAAAGAAAATGTGGAAAGTAAGACAAGGTTCATGAGAGAAGGGGGTAAAAAGAAAGAAACGATGGGAAATAAGACTCCTGGAAGAGGGAAGGGAAAATAGAAAAAAATATGGGAAGTAAGACTACGTGGAAGAGAGAAGGGAAAAAAGAAAGAAAATATGGAAAGCGATAAGAGAAAGAAAAAAGAAAGAAAATGTGGAAAGTAAGACGAAGAGAAAGAAAAAAGGAAGAAAATGTTTAAGGTAAGACTACGTGGAAGAGAGAAGTGTAAAAAGAAAGAAAATATGAAAAGTAAGACTACGTGGAAGAGAGAAGGTATAAAGAAAGAAAGTATGGAAAGTAAGACTACGTGGAAGAGAGAAGGAGAAAAAAGAAGAAACGAAGGGAAGTAAGACTACGTGGATGAGAGAAGGGAAAAAAGAAAAACAGCAACAAAAAAAAGTAAAAAAGAAAGAAAATGTGGAAAGTAAGACGAAGAGAAAGAAAAAAGAAAGAAAATATTGAAGTAAGGCTACGTGGAAGAGAGAAGGAAAAATAGAAAAAAACGATGGGTTAGAAGACGAAGAGAAAGAAAGAGAAAGAAAGTTTGGAAAGTAACACGACGTGGAAAACGAAAAGGAAAAAAAAAGAAAATATGGAAAGTAATACGAGGAGGGAGAGACAAGAAAAATAAAACAAAAATTAGGAATGTATGACCACGAGAAAAAAGAGAGAAGAAAAAAAAGCAATAAAATAGGAATGTAAGACGACGAGAAAGAGCGATGTAAAGAAAGAAAGATAATACGGAAAATAAGACGGCGAGGAAGGGAGAAGAGGAAAAGAAAAAAAATGTGGAAAGTAAGACGACGAGGAAAAGAGAAGTAAATAAGAAAGAAAATATGGAAAGTAAGACGACGAGAAAAAGAGAAGTAAGAAAGAAAGAAAATATGGAAAGTAAGACGACTATGAAGCTAAAAGAGGAAAAAAAGAACATATGGAAAATAAGACGACGAGGAAGAAAGAAGAGAAAAAAGAGAATTTGGAAAGTTTGACGACGAGGAAGAGAGATGGAAAACAAAGAGGAAAATATGGAAAGTACAACGACAAGGAAAGGGGAAGAGAAAAATAAATCAAAATTTGCAAAGTATGACTAATTGTAAGTGAATAGGAAGAAAAGAAAGAAAATATGGTAAGTAAGACGACAAAGGTCAGCGACGTGAAGAAAGAAGGAAAAAAAGAAACTAAGACGACGATGAAGAGAGAAATTTAAAAAAAGAAAGAAAATATGGAATGTAAGCCGATGAGGAAGAGAGAAGTAAAAAAAGAAAGAAAATATGGAAAATAAGACAACGAGGAAAAGAGAATTAACAAAGAAAGAAAATATGGAAAGTAAGACGACGAGGAAGAGAGAAGTAACAAAGAATGAAAATATGGAAAGTAAGACGACGAGGAAGAGAGAAGTAAAAAGGAAAGAAAATATGGAAAGTAAGACGACGAGTATGAGAGAAGTAAAAAAGAAAGAAAATGTGAAAAGTAAGACGACGAGGAAGAGAGAAGTAAAAAAGAAAGAAAATATGGAATGTAAGCCGATGAGGAAGAGAGAAGTAAAAAAAGAAAGAAAATATGGAAAATAAGACGACGAAGAAGAGAGAAGTAAAAAAGAAAGAAAATATGGAAAGTAAGACGACGAGGAAGAGAGAAGTAAAAAAGAAAGAAAATGTGAAAAGTAAGACGACGAGGAAGAGAGAAGTAAAAAAGAAAGAAAATATGGAAAGTAAGACGACGAGGTATCGATAAGTAAAAAATGTAAGAAAATATGGAAAAGTAAGACGACGTGGAAGAGAGAAGTAAAAAAGAAAGAAAATGTGGAATGTAAGACGCCGAGAAAGAGAGAATTAAAAAAGAAAATAAACGATGCATGGCGTAAAATAGAGAAGTAAATAAGAAAGTTAATTTGTAGCAGAACAAAAATCGAGAATTATATCTGTCGCTAAAGAAGAACAAAACTGTCGAGCAGTTTGATTAGAAAAGAACTTTTTTAAATTGATATGAAACTTTGAAGTTGAGGATAAATGATAAAGACTGGAAGGTCATGAGGAAAGAATTTGAACAAAAAAGCAGATAATACTGTAAATAAAACCGATAAAAACACGGAAAACAAAGTAAAAAATGAACTGACACAAACAAACTTCAAAGATGAAGCGAACACAACCAGTTATATGGGAGGATTTCTCTCGAATAAATTGAAAATTTCCTTAGGAGAAATATTGTAATTTTAGGTAGAAAATTGGGCAAATATTCACAAAATTATAAATGCCTTTCCTTTTCCTCCTCACCCATTCTACCCTGCTCCTACTCCTACTCCTTTTTCTTCTTCCTCTAGTTTTTCCTTTTATTTTCTCTTATATCTTTTTCCTCCTTTATGACCTTCACTTTGCTTCAAAGTCATCATCATCAGTATCTTATTTTTTCTGTGTTTTTACCTATTTATTTTTGTCACTATTGTCTTTTCTATATTTCACTTTCTTTCTACGTATTCCAAACCATTATCACTTTTTTGTCTCAATTCATATCTTCCTTATTTTATTTTTCTACTCTTCTTTCTTCTCCTTTTCTTTCCTTCCTTTTTTTCCTTTTACTATTTCCTTTCTTCATTTGATATCGCTCCCTTTTTTCCATGTTTCTCTTCTTGCAACTTCCTTTTTTTATTATATATATGTTTTTAAGATATTCTCTCTTTATATACCATTATACATTTTTCTCCTCCTCTCAATCTCTTTCGGAAGAGCACTTCCTTGTTAACGAAACTACGCCATTAATTTCACCATTCTGTTCTTGCAGCTAAAAGTCTCCTTTTCTTCCTTTATTCTCTTAATTGACAGAGATTAACAGTTTCAAATATCAGAAAGGACTGTGTAAAAAACAAATCTTAAACGTTTAATTGCATGTCTCAGGGTTATTCCAATCCGAAATAATAAAAAAAGGCATTTCTCGAATGGCCATAGGCGAACATCATTAGCTTCGGTTAAAATGCATTTTTTATAAAGACTGATAAGAGTATTGCATTCAAATATGTTTTAACGATTCTTATTAACGTTCCACAATCAATTTTGTAATTATTTTATATTTAACATAAGCAGATCTCTTCCTATAATCGAATAAGTAGGCTATTGGTGTCTATAAACACTGAAATCATTTCGGCTCTTGTGGCATGATCCTTAAACATCGCCTTAAATTAAAAGGTATGGAATAATCATCATCAACATTAACTGCATCATTTTCTTCGTCTTTTTTCTTTTTCATTAAGACGACGAGAAAGAGCGAAGTAAATAAAGAACGAAAATATGGAAAGTAAGACGACGAGGAAAAGAGAAGTAAAAAAGAAAGAAAATATGGAAAGTAAGACGACGAGGAAAAGAGAAGTAAAAAAGAAAGAAAATATGGAAAGTAAGACGACGAGGAAAAGAGAAGTAAAAAAGAAAGAAAATATGGAAAGTAAGACGACGAGGAAAAGAGAAGTAAAAAAGAAAGAAAATATGGAAAGTAAGACGACGAGGAAAAGAGAAGTAAAAAAGAAAGAAAATATGGAAAGTAAGACGACGAGGAAAAGAGAAGTAAAAAAGAAAGAAAATATGGAAAGTAAGACGACGAGGTAGAGAGAAGTAAAAAAGAAAGAAAATATGGAAAGTAAGACGAGGAGGAAAAGAGAAGTAAAAAAGAAAGAAAATATGGAATGTAAGACGACGAGGTAGAGAGAAGTAAAAAAGAAAGAAAATATGGAAAGTAAGACGAGGAGGAAAAGAGAAGTAAAAAAGAAAGAAAATATGGAATGTAAGACGACGAGGTAGAGAGAAGTAAAAAAGAAAGAAAATATGGAAAGTAAGACGACGAGGAAAAGAGAAGTAAAAAAGAAAGAAAATATGGAATGTAAGACGACGAGGTACAGAGAAGTAAAAAAGAAAGAAAATATGGAAAGTAAGACAACGAGAAAAAGAGAAGTAAAAAAGAAAGAAAATATGGAAAGTAAGACGACGAGGTAGAGAGAAGTAAAAAAGAAAGAAAATATGGAAAGTAAGACGACGAGGAAAAGAGAAGTAAAAAAGAAAGAAAATATGGAATGTAAGACGACGAGGTAGAGAGAAGTAAAAAAGAAAGAAAATATGGAAAGTAAGACGACGAGGAAAAGAGAAGTAAAAAAGAAAGAAAATATGGAAAGTAAGACGACGAGGAAAAGAGAAGTAAAAAAGAAAGAAAATATGGAAAGTAAGACGACGAGGTAGAGAGAAGTAAAAAAGAAAGAAAATATGGAAAGTAAGACGACGAGGTAGAGAGAAGTAAAAAAGAAAGAAAATATGGAAAGTAAGACGACGAGGAAAAGAGAAGTAAAAAAGAAAGAAAATATGGAATGTAAGACGACGAGGTAGAGAGAAGTAAAAAAGAAAGAAAATATGGAAAGTAAGACGACGAGGAAAAGAGAAGTAAAAAAGAAAGAAAATATGGAAAGTAAGACGACGAGGAAAAGAGAAGTAAAAAAGAAAGAAAATATGGAAAGTAAGACGACGAGGTAGAGAGAAGTAAAAAAGAAAGAAAATATGGAATGTAAGACGACGAGGTAGAGAGAAGTAAAAAAGAAAGAAAATATGGAAAGTAAGACGACGAGGAAAAGAGAAGTAAAAAAGAAAGAAAATATGGAATGTAAGACGACGAGGTAGAGAGAAGTAAAAAAGAAAGAAAATATGGAAAGTAAGACAACGAGAAAAAGAGAAGTAAAAAATAAAGAAAATATGGAAAGTAAGACGACGAGGTAGAGAGAAGTAAAAAAGAAAGAAAATATGGAAAGTAAGACAACGAGAAAAAGAGAAGTAAAAAAGAAAGAAAATATGGAAAGTAAGACGACGAGGTAGAGAGAAGTAAAAAAGAAAGAAAATATGGAAAGTAAGACGACGAGGTAGAGAGAAGTAAAAAAGAAAGAAAATATGGAAAGTAAGACGACGAGGAAGAGAGAAGTAAATAAGAAAGGAAATATGAAAGTGAATTCCCTGCAGGACAAAGGCCTTACTTAACTCCTTCCATGACGACCATTACTGTACTCTCCTTTACCACCTCGTACAAAAACTCTCAATTGTCTCTCTTCTGTCTGGTATTTTGCTACTATCTCTGGAATCTATCTGGCAGCCTTTTGCTTCATCTGTTATCCTTTATTCTTTCTACGTGTCTAAACTGACTTCAACATTGCCGTTTAATCGTTTCTTTCAAAAGTTTTATCCTGTGTTGTTCTTTCACTATACAATTTCTATTTCTTTTTTGTACTAAAACGTTGCTTTTTTCACCGTCCTTTTTTTTCTAGATTTTTTAAGCAATTTCGTTAATTTTCACCTATCAAATCCGTATAACCTGGCATTTGCATGTGTTATACGCTTTCTTTGAAGTATATTTGCAATTTGCTTTTCATTGTGATTCTATATTAAATACAGAGGAACCTCGTTTCACAAATTTAATTCGCTCCGGAAAGCCGTTCGTGACCCGAAATATTCGTAAAGCAAAACAATTCCCCTCACATACACAGGAATTAATGTAAACTGGATTAATCCGTTCCTGGACCGCAGTTGACTGCGTAATTAAACTTTTACATAGTAGTTTTTGCATAAGTTCATACACAAAACCAATGAAAATCATGAAATCTAACTCAAAATATATAAACACAATATTATAAGATAGAATATAAGCGAAAACTTAATTTAATGTTACCGTAATTATACGGAGTAGAATTGAGGTGAGGAAGGGTTAGAGGAGAGGTGGTTAGGGTTTCAAAAAGGAACCCCCCTTCTATTAAAACATCAGGTAACTGTTCTTCTCTTTTTTTCTCTTTCTTTTTTCTTTCTCTTAGCACCACACGACTTGAGATTCACTGAAAAATTCTCCACTGAGATTAGTTTTTTTTGCCACCGTTTTAAAATCTTTATTTAATAATAAGGTGCCTTATTTAATAAGTTATACAAATATATAAAAATGAAATTCAAGATAAAACGCGGCGAATTTCAGCACGAGTGTGAACTCACACTCTTTGTGTCCTGTCACTGGATCTAACCAACACCTTTATGCACTGTGCCATGTGTCCTTGAGGGGAATTAAAAGGAGATAACTGACATCCATTAGAGATCGCACGTGGAACTAGAACAGTCTACCCCAGCGTGCAAAAAAATGGTTCAGTTCGACATTCCAACCACCTGATGAAGGTCGGAGCGTACAACGGCCGAAACGTTGTAATAAATATGGCGACAAAGATGAGGACAATAGTCCGAATAATGTAAATAATGAAAATTGCTTTTTTTACTATATTTGAGTAAGTGAATATTAATCACTAATTGTGACGACAAAATACATTTTCTAACTTCCTTCTTGATATGATGATGGTCGCCCCGGAAAGAAGAAATTTGGCGTCAAAGTTTATTTGAGTAAATCGATACTGATCAGTAATTGTGACGAGTGAAATAGAATTGTTCGAGACAATACGTATTTGCTTATCAGCAAGCTTTAATGAACTCGGTATTCATCCAGTCCCCCTACTAAAATGAAATGACACAAGGTAGAGATTATTGCGGGGAACCCGATACGTGTCCACTCGGTCAAAATTTACCCAGTCCCCGCATTCGCGGGATCGGGTACAATTATTGTCTGTTTTTTCTCAGCCGAGTCTCCGTCGCTAGACAGAACTCCGACTAAGTCTGCCTCTGACCGAAGACAGAGAGCTTGACAATAGCGAGCCAAAGCCACTACCAGAGCCAGAGATCGAAATGCGAAACTCGAATGTGGTTTGATAAACTAAGTATTCATCCACACAAGGCGGGATGTGGGGCTTTCAGAGCGCGTACGCTCGGGAAAAAGTCCTCGTAGACCCCGTATACACGGAGTCGGTTGGCTGTATACCACCCCAGACGAGACACTGCCCGTAGGCATAGCCTCGTCTGAGTTCCTCTTCGCCCGAAGGCAGAGAGATCCACAAGCAGAGTATTGGCAAACACCGTGGTTTGGCGAACTCGTTAATTACCTAAGTCCTCTCCTTTAAGCGGGATGTGGCACAAGGTCGGTTTTTATCTTGGGGCTTTCTGAGTGCGTAGGCTCGGGCATATCAGCAGAGTTCTCCTGAATATATGTGCTCAGGACAGATGATAGCGGAAATGGATCATATTACATTCTCCATTATCTTATTCTTACATAGAAAGTCACTGAATCGAGCAAGCAGCCACTGCTGTCTGCGAGTCCTGGCCGCATTGCCAGGTTCTTCTTATTTCTCGCTAGATCTGGATTTAATCCTGCTGCGTTTTCGTAATCTTCTACGAGAGGCTTGCTCATCCTCTGAAGTATTGGTTGGTGGGTGGGCTCATGTCTATGAAACCCTTTGGCCACCAATTGAGGATCCAGAGTTAAATGGTTCCTCGTATTCTTCAAAAGGAGGCTATGTTTCTGTTTCTTAATAGTCAGCTGAAGTGTTCTGGGTTCAGCTCTCGCTGGAGCCAAGTCTCTTAGTGAGGCTGTCTTCCCGTCCATCAAACTAACAGATACGCTTATACTGGAGGTTGGCGTCTAGAAGCTCCACTTGATCCACCAGTGGTTCGTTCTTATTCAGTCGCTTATAGTAATATCACTCCCGGTTTTGAGAGCCAAGATGGTAGTGACCCTCCAGTCGAACCTCTTCTAGGAAACGGGAGGAATCGTTCATAACGGTGCATAGAAGCATTCTAATTGCATGCAGGGCCTCTGGGAATAGTTGTTCGGAATTCTCTAATGCTACCCTTTTATCAGCAGCTGCTAGTTGAATTTTTTTTAAAATTATACCCTTATACCCCTTGCACTGGCCATTACCTTGAGGATTATATGGAGTTCCTCTACTTATGACGACACCTTGCTCTTGTAGCTAGCTATTACGATAATTGAAAGCTACCAGTTATTCTCTGATCACTCTATTTTCGAAATTCTAATAGAAGCTGGTCAGTTTCGATGTTACAGTACATGAATAAATCAGAATGATTTCTTCAGCTGTTTTTGCTCGTCGACTACTTGTATATCCAACCACAGTGATCAGGTGCTCGTCCAAGACGCAACGATACGTGCGATTTCCGACATTTTCTGAGGCTGATTTTTTACATTTAAATTCATGATGAACTGCCATAGAATTAAAAAAAAAAATTGTATGCTAAAGACAGTCAAAATAAGATAAAGTGAAAAACAAATTAAAAAAGTAACAAAGACTGTATATATTTCTTTAGTTTATCAAGTAAAGCAAATGAACTCCATTGTTGTGAATAATCAATTGTGGTCTCCGCTTGTTTTGTTACTCGCCTCTTTGAGAGAACTATTCCTGTTTACTGGGACTATAAATGGACACTAGACACGAACGTTATATTCTCGGTTGAATAAAGCATACTTAAAGTCTATACCTGCGTACTTTTATCATTATATCCATTACGTTAATAACAAAAGAAATTAAAACGACAAATCACAACAAGCATAAAAGCCGTAAATGAAAATACCTAAGTAAAAAAGCCGTAAATGAAAATACCTAAGTAAAAAGGCTAAAATGAATATACCTAAGTAAAAAGGCCGTAAATGAATATACCTAAGTAAAAAGGCCGTAAATGAAAATACCAAAGTAAAAATGCCGTAAATTAAAATACCTAAGTAAAAAAACCGTAAATGAAAATGTAAAAAAGGCTGTGAATGAAAATATCTAAGTAAAAAGGCCGTAAATGAATATACCCAAGTAAAAAGGCCGTAAATGCAAATACCTAAGTATATTAAAGAGGGTATTGTGTTGCAATGAATATGACTAAGAGAGAATGATTGAAATTGTATGGAGAGTTAGAGAGTGTGACTAGAGAAACGAAGAGGGTTTGCAGAGAAATGATGAAGTCAAATTGAAGGGCCAGAAAAAAGGTAAACAAAGGCAGAATAAAAAGTGCGAAGGAAGAAAGGAAGGTGTAAGAAAGGTGTTTTAAGGGTAGCGAGAAGTATAAAATAAAAGACTGAGGAGAAAGTTAGGAGATATGAAGGAAAAGAGAAAGACATCAGAGGAGAAGGAAAACTCAAAAACGAAAGACAGAGAAGAGAGTGAGACATGATAGAAAAGCGAAGGTGATTTGAGCGGAAGGATGATTAGAAAAAGAAAGAAATGAAAGTGAGAATTTGAAATAATACAGGGTAATATTTTCAGAAAAAGGAAAAGCAAAAGAAATAACAAAATGATAAAAACAGGAAAGTGTGAGAGAGAAATGAAGGTAAAGGAAAAGTGATTTGATGAGAGGAAATTATTTTTAAAAAGATAAAGCGGACCAAAAAGAGGGAAGTTAAGTAGAATGAAAAATGTGAAGAGTCGAAAGAAATCTAAAATTGATGACGACGAACAAGACAGAGGATGATGTGAATTTGGATTCAGGACAGATTTTCAGGTAAGAAAAACTGAATCTGTAAAGAAATGTAAGAAATGAAATAAATGAAGAAAAAACCAAAAAAAAACAGAGGGAGGCTTATTAGAAAAAGGAACAAGATACGAACAATACTGCCTGTAAATTTCAATTTTGAACAGCGCACTATTCCTGAATTTTAACGTCCGCATCACTGATCGTCTTTTCAGCCTTACTCTCTAGAAACAAAAGGTACAATTGTTACGCCCTCGTTCTGAATTGTTAGAAGCCTTATTAATAAAAACAAACAAACCAACACTTAACCAACATATTAACTTTGAACATGGACATAATATATTGACCGTGTTTTGAAACAAAAAAAATCAAACATTTTATAAAACATTCATATAACAAACTATTTCTAATTCTAACAGTTAATATATAATCCTTGAAAATGGATAAATGTATAGCCGAAAGCGCTCAGAAAAATGAACACTCGGACAGTTTTTATATAATTTGTCATCCGAAAAGAATAACATTATTAGACCGCATGAGAAATTGTATAAAAAACTAAATAAAAGCACCTTGTCAGTCGTTTTTAATGAAACGTGCATGAAAGAAGGATTGCTACCTAAATACACAAATATATATATATATATATATATATATATGTGTGTGTGTGTGTGTGTGTGTGTGTGTGTGTGTGTGTGTGTGTGTGGTGAGAAAAGAAATTAAGTCCCTCATTATTGTGCAATGTATAGATGACTCCATTTGAATAACATTATTACTTGTGAGAACGTTCGCATTGGTGACCCCCTTGTATGTCAGTTTAATGTCAGACTATGAAAATTTAGATAAATATTGATATGTAAGTATCATGTAAGTGCCTTAGTAAATATTGATAACTTTTCCATACATCTTTGGTAAAACAAAATATAAACAGAACACAAAGAAACGGATAGATGTTGAAACTTTTTCTTTAGTGAAAAAAATCCAAAGACCTCTTAAGTAGTCTACGTTTTGGTCACCGCTTATCGATGAGGATATTTGAGAGATGTAAAGAAACATCAAACGTTAAAGCACTCTTGCATATTTAAAAAAACGTCTTAAAATATTTCCCTTTTTTCCATCTCTTTTGTTTTTCCCCTTTGTTAATGGGTCCTTTTTTCTTTTTTTCATTATGACTTCTTACTCAGCGTAAAAAACTGACTGGATAGCTATATCAACTCTTTAGTATAGCGTACACTTTATACCCCGTCGCGTAGCTGCTGTTACTCAATCGAAGTGAGAGGCTAGACATTATGGCGGAATCGTCTGTTTCCAGCACTTCAGTTTAGCATGATTTTTCCATACACCTGCTAATGTTACAGAAACTCTGCTCCCTTTTATATTAGCCATGTCCTGAGTGATGGGGATTATCTAGATTATCTAGATAACGCAACCACCTATTATTGCGCGATTGACATGAAACTGCTCCCAGTAGCAATATGTTCGCCAGATTAAAACCCCAATAGCTTAATGCACGAAAAAGTGGAGACATGTTAACAATTTCTTTAGACAAAAATCTGAGACGTCTTAAGTTGGTTATAATTTCGTTCAGATGTAGGGAATATCAAATGCTAAAGGGTTATTACAAATAATAACCTTTAAAAAAATAAAGATTTCCCGGAGGTTTCAGTGAAAACAAGAATTGTTTTCTTGTTTACAGAAAGAGGATTGTTGTTTTTCAAATGAACAGTGATTCTAGGTTAATGTAGTGACAAACGTGAAACATTCAAGATTTTAAAGAAATCACATTTAAAACGTGTTTACATAAACTGAATAATCAGTGAGGTCTCGAATAATCACGAAATCCGATATTTGGTGGGATGTCCGTGATACAAGTAATAGGACGTTTCGAATCCATAATAGAAAATACTGTCTTCCATTTAATATGATAATAATATTTTAATATAATATAACATAATTATATAATATATTATATATAAATTCTTTAATATTTTATATACATAATATATTATATAAATTCTATAATATATTATATAATTATATATAATATATTAATATATAATATTTCATATGATAATGATCAGAATTTGAATGTTCCTTCCATTTAATATTTCTTGAAACCAATGGGTTCTTTTATCAATTATAGGCATTTAAGAATATTTGTGGAGATTTCGTAGTTTATTTTGTTCACGTTAGGTTTCAACTATTTTATGTATATAGCTTCAAGAATTTTTAGTTTTTGTTTATTGTTTTCATGTTTAAGTATAGTTGTGTTTTCAACAAGGATTTTCCGGAATTGTGTACGCGGCCAGGCATGTTGTTTTAAATGCCTACAAATGTTAGAGTTATTATTCAAATGTAGAGTCAAGCGTCCCATACTTAATACTTCTCGTTTTCACTCTCGCGAGGTCATGTGTGACGTCACGAACTGCGACGCGATTTTCGCTTCCGCGTCTCGTATACACGAATTTGTAGTTGCTTTGGAATTTTTCAAGCAACAAAAACAGACTATCATTATTGTTTCGTCCGTGTATTGGTCGATATATTGAAATAAAATTGTCATCTTTGATTATGGTTTTATGTAAGCCGAAAACTTAGATTGGATTTAAACATGTATCAATATGGTGATTTCCTTTTATCTTTCAATGATAATGTTATTAAGCTTATCAGACAATATGAAAGGAACTTACTTAAAATAAATAGACAAAAATTGTCTATATTATTTAATGAAACATGCATCAATGAAAAATTGCTGCCTAAATATATATATATATATATATGTGTGTGTGTGTGTGTGTGTGTGTGTGTGTGTGTGTGTGTGTGGGACAAAGTTGAAAAGGTATTCTTGTGACGCGTTTCGTACTTTAGGTCTTCATCGCACTAAATCATGAGGGATGGTGAGAAGTAAAAATAAAAATATATTTATAATTCCCAGCAGCCCTCGTTCGTGCGCATGCCTAATCGCACCAACATAACTAATTTAGTCCGATGAAGCCCTAAGAGACGAAATGCATCACGCGTAAAGTTTTTCCACAATATTGTTCTTGATATGTAATAAATATATATCGTTATCTCGCTCTCTCTCTCTCACACACACACACAAACACACACACACACACACACACACACACACACACACATATATATATATATATATATATATATATATATATATATAATAAAATAGGTAGCATATACTTTTATATTACAAAGAGTTAATCATACCTTGAATAAAACACATTTATTTCGTCTTCCAGTTTTGATTCTAAAGGAAAAAATACAACCGGAAGATGAATGCGTGAAGCATTTGAAAGTACTAGCTGAATTAAAAAAATACACCATATCCATTTTATACATAAGGATCTCATCATTCAGTGGATTAATAGTAGTATAATGCTTATCATTATGTCTACTAGCGAAGGGATTTCACCAATAATTGAATTAATATTGCTAATTGATTCAAGGTATGATTAACTCTTTGTAATATAAAAATACGAATAAAACGAAAGATATCACACATATCCTTCTTATAAAATGGAGATTTGATAGGACGGTGAATAAAATTTGAAAAATATATATTGGAAGACCTTTTGAGTAAATTGAAGCACGAAGAGAAAAATCTTAAAGTCGGAACGTTCGGACACGCATGTGTCCTTTTTCGACGAGACGAGAAATAAAGGCGTGGGATTCACTCTCCGTGGAATGATGTTTTTGGTGGTGGTTTTTGTCTTTTTCCTAATGTGTTGTATTTCTATAAGAAACGTGATTCTGGCCTAATAGTTTGTCAGTATTAGGATTGTGTAGGAATTGTACAGTTCTCTCCATGGAAACTATATTCTCTGAAATCCCTGTTTAATACTTTAATATGTGATTCTATTTTGAAATTTGCATCTTTCTTGTTGGTTGTTAAATGAAGACGATAAAAGCACGTATAGATGTCATCACTGCTATGAAGCGGTTGGTTGAAGTATTCAGCGACAGGATTTATTGTTGGTTTGATGTTTTTTTAGTGGTTAGTGAAACGAAGACTGAATTCCCTGCCTTTTTCTCCATCATCATTACATTTTTTGCATTATATATATATATATATATATATATATATATATATATATATATATATATGCTCACATGTTGTTTTATTACATATGTTTTTGGTAGAGATATCTAAAGTTTTTTATATATCAATATGCAAAAACAATTTCTAACAATCTTTGCAAATTTTGACACTGAGATAATAAAAGGTTTTTCTTTCTGCTTTTAGGTAAGTGAAAAAAACTACAAAAACCAAAACTTTATCCTTCAACGGATCAGGTCTCGTAAGTTTTACTTTTAACTGTTTTTTACATTTATTCACATTTCTACTTTATTTTGCTCAACACACATACACACTCAACACACACACACATACACACTCAACACACACACACATATACATAGATAGATAGATAGATAGATAGATTGATAGATAGATAGATAGATAGATAGATAGAATTGTTAACTACGACAGACAAATTATGATATTATTATTTAACCTTTCTTGTTTCCTTACAAGATCTTTTTAGGGCTGTGCGTGTGGATTCCTTAATAAAAATTCAATAAAGACAGAAAAGATATGTTTTGCCGGTCATAATTAGCAAAACGTTCATTAAACACGGATTCCTACTCATATATAGACAGGCTTGCACAGCGGTTGACGTCTCACACTTATATACGCACGCATACAAATATATACACATACACATACTCTCAAAAACTAAAAGATACATTTACCACACACATCCCATTCCAGTAACTAACAAAGCTGTCAAAATGAACAATGAGGGTATTCTTAATGCGGGTAATCACCCCGGCCTCTATCTTAAAAACGACTTGAAAGAAGCTGTTTAACCAACACAAGGACTGACCAAGATTAACGACAAAAACAAAAACAAATGAAAACTACAAATAAAATTCAATTTTTTCAGAAACAGTCATTCACTCCGGTAGTTCACTACTACTAGCAAACAGTGATGTTTTTCTCCTGACCATGGCCATGCTGGCCAAAACTTCCATAAACCTAATTGAAATAATAAAACAAAAGTATACAACACAGTGTTTCTGAAAATTTTAATTTTTTCATATTTTTTATTGTTCAAAACATATATATATATATATATATATATATATATATATATATATATATATATATATATATATATTACATGAATCATTCATACAAAAAGCAGATAGTGAAGTTAATTATATAAATGGCAAGAATCACTCTCGCAAACAATTTTTAATAAAATACATTAACCTCGAACCTGTAGATGAATGTTATGGTCCCTGTTTATAAATTCCAGTTGTATAAGGTCTTTTTTTTTTTTTTTACTACAAGCTTTCGATTGTTCATACAATCATCCTCAGGTATAGAAATAGATATGTCTTTTTTTACATTTTATATCCGAAATATGTTTTTTTAAAATGTGTTATTGTTAACTGTGAAAAATTTTTGGGAGCGTGCGGTCGCAACGCTGAGGTTGAATTTTTAAAAAATTTTGAATTGTGCGTTTTTGTACTATATATATTTAAAATATGTCTCAAAAGAAATCTTTGTGACTAAAACACTTGCGTATTTTATACTGAAGCCAATCTTTCAGCGCAGATAAAATCCTGTATTTCGAAAGATAATATTCGACATAAGATCAGTGCCATTCTATTTTTAAACATTGGCCTAATAAAATTCTCTTTTCAAATCCCTCCACTTGACCATGTGCCAGATTAAAATAGTTTTGCTAAATAATAAATGCCTTTCTACTCTAGAAGCGGTATTACGAAACTGGAAAACGTCGTTAGCAACAAAAGATATGCTGACTTGTTACGTAATATCTGTCCATTTACATGTTAGTAAAGGCTAGATAATGTCCTCACTAAACACCATGGATGGAACATGTTCATAGAATCAGATAGTAGAAATTTCTGGGACACATAATGAGGAAAGATAGTTTGGAAATTTTCACGTTCACAGGACATATTTAATCGAGTAGCCTACATTACCATTTTGTGTAAAGGAATATCAGAACAAACCACTGGTTGAGATAAAAAGGCAATAAAATCTGCTTAGAGATACAAAGATGCCGTGGAGAACCATGATCTGTACCCACGATCTGAAGGGATATGGCAGATATAAGAACAAGATTCAAACTGAATATGAAGATAAATTTACTCTATTAATTATTCCGGCTTATATTTTAAATATTTATATTTTTCAATAAGGAACTTTTCGTCTGGCGTGACTTATAGATTTTCTTTAAGTGTCTGCCACATCTGGTAATCTTTGAGTAGCTTTTAAAAAGATTCGATAAAGTTGTGTAGAGGTTTTTAGAAATAAAGCTAAAAAAATACGGCCGAAAAGTTATATTTGTTCCTTTAAAATGTATCCATTTTTTTTGGCGACTTCTTTGATTTGTCCATTTTGAAAATCAACCGGAAGAAACACACAATCGTCCGTTCGATTCGTTTAACTATATCTCGTGTACAACAATGGCGATAGCGCTATGGGGCTAAGGAATTGAGTACTCACCCCCAGCATCCCCACTCCACCAGTTACTGATTTGTATTTACTCAAGATCCAGGTCAGGTTGTGACAAACGGTCGGTTTAATGTGGGGAGCCCGAGCGCGTACACCCGGGTTAGGAATACAAATTGCCGGATCCCCCGCATTAGTTGCACTGGCCTCGGTGCGAGCACCGATCCATCTCTCTAGTGCAAAGAGAGGGCGCGGCCTCTGACAGCTGTTCCCTAGGGCCGGCACCTCTCAGTATAATTACTCCTTACCAATGGCAATTTACTAAGAGTAGCATCGACGTGACACAAGGAGAAAATTATGGATCACCCAGTGAGAATCTAACCCTCTACTCAGGCGTAACTGATCTAGTGATATAAGCATGCTAACGATTACACAGCGCCGAAGTGCCTGTCCTCCTTAGCAATGAGATACGTAAGAAGTGAAGATGAGTCGACCTTGTGCAAGTGGCATGTAAGCTATTAACTTATTTTAGTAAAGTGGCTGCGAGGATAAATTGTCGTCTAAATTAAGTAAAAATGAAATTTTACCAGATATATTTACCAAAATTACACAAAATTATCTTCAAATGCTAAAGATTAACTTTCTTCAATAAAATCGCTATTGGCTTCAACTACGGCCTTCAGACGACTTCGGAATATTTTGCATCTCTTCTGGATGGTCTCCTTGTTTAAGATGGTGAATGCTGCCATAATCCTTGTCTTCAGTTCAGCTTTGGTGTTACAAAGAATCTTGTTGGTCAACGGCGCCACACGTATAACAATCAAAGTAGTCGCAGTCTGGGCCGTAAGCTGTGATGTGGTCGCAAAAATTGACTGAGAGCCATAACTGGGTACTCATGCTTGTGTGTCATGGTGCAGGGTCCTGTTTTCAGACATAGGGTCTTCCAGCAGCCACCATCTTGACCCAGGGCAGCACTACCTCTTCAAGGCACAGAGAAGAAATTCCATGGCTATAGTTCAAATAGCAGAGTAATTTTCCTTGGGTAGCATCCAATCAGAGAAAGAAAACTCTGAATTCCACACCGTGGAGAAACCAACTGGTAACTCCTCCATGTTTCCCGTGAGTCCATAGCAATTCACACATAATAAAGAAAATGGAATCTGTGGATAAATATGATCGCCTACTCTCTGAGGGGATATGTTTTGCCAGTTAATTAACATGTTAAACAGAAGGACACAGATTTCGTAACTCCTTGCTAAGATTAGTCTTAAAATGTGTCCCCTAGCGAGGATTGACTTAAGGAGATGAGGGTTTTTTTTCAAAGAATATTTGTATTATTTTCCTTAGGGCTTCACTTCTCCATCATCCAGAGACCAGTTTTCTGAATAAGAGAGTCTTTGGAAAACAACATGTGGCTTGCCTGAAGGTAATCCTCCTACAATCTTTTAGATGCATGCCTTAAAACACTCTTTGATATTAATAAGTATATCTGCTCATAAAACTTGACAAAAAAGAAAACCCTGCTATAGTTTTACATCTACAGTGTGCGATAGATAAATTGTCATCTCAACTAGACAAAAAATGAAAATAACACTGACATCTCATTTTAACGGATATATTTACGTAAATTACACAAAAATATCTTGAAATACTAAAGAGTAAATTTGTTCAATAAAATCGCCATTGGCTTCAAGCACAACCTCCAAACTACTTTGGAATCTCCTGCAACTCTTCTGGACAGTCTCCTTGTTAAATCAGGTGACTGCTGCCATAATACTTGTCTTCAGTTCATCATTGGTACTACATGGATGTTAGTCGCCGAAATTGTTTGACGGCCATGATTGCGTTCTCCTGCTTGTGTGACATGGTGCATAGTCCTGTTTCCCGACATAGGATGATCCAGAAGTCACCTGCTTGACCCTGGATTGCACTACCTCCTTAAAGCAATTGATGTAGGCCCCCACGTTGAGTCTGGGACCCTGTAGGAAGATGAATGAAGGCATAACGTTGACATCACTAGTAATCACTCCAAACACCTTCGTAAACACGATAAAACTCATCCAACTCTTTCCGAATTCTCTGCACTGTCCTCAGATTGACACACAAATACTCTGAAATGTTCCCTTTGAAGCTTCCGGTGCGAATACCAAGAAGTACAGCATGTCGTTTCCAAATGTCTGGCTCTTTTTCTCATAGAATGGCTCCCAACTGTACCTTCTACACTGTGCAGTCGACAAAATCTTAAACAAAGAACGCGCATGCGTAAAATATAAAATATAAAATGGTGGTTATTTAATCCTCACGTCCTTTAAATATCTGAAAAGGAAAAAACGTTTTTTCTATTTTGAAAGGTTTTTTTTTTAAATATTCACTTTTCAGAGGATTTGTTCAATGAAAGCTTAGAAGCAACAAATAAACCGAATCAAATTAAAATAAAATATATCGTTTTTACGCTCATACTTAAATATTACATGGTTATTGTACATAAACCAGCCAGCGGAAAATGATTCTGTAGATACATAGACAATGACATTTGGAAGGATATTGTAAACTGTATATTTTAGCTATGAATTTATTCTCTTTCATTTTGATATTGGAAAATTAGGAATATGAATTTTATTGGGACGATATAGAGCAGAATGGTAAGAACTTATCAGAATTGATGCTATAAAAAGAAGGCTATAATACACATCAATTCAGCATTTAATCTCCTTCGAAGTAGTCCCCTTCTGAAGCCACACACTTTATTCAGCGTCATTTCCATTGATGGAAGCATTCCTGCAATTTCTTTTCTTAGGGGAAAGAGACCAGCCTCCTCGTCGCATTCTTTTGATTATATCGATGTAGGGGACGAAAGGGACGGAAACGTTATAAATTAAGTTGAATGCGCGATAGATAGCGATCTATGCTAAACGGCTTCACTTTCCATACTTTATCTCCGTTACTATAACGACAGACCCGTTATTCTTTATAAGAACCCGTATATCAATTACACATAACTTTGACAAATTCTATATTAACTAATTCTTCTTCTATGCTCCTCTTCAGCACATGGGCAATCATAGTACTACACGATTTCATCTCCTTTATAGCTCTAAGTAAAATTTGTCTTTTTGCTATCTGCCTGAATCCTTGTCCTGCCAAATCTTTACACAAGCCCCTTCCATAAGTGATGGATTGTTTTCCTTTGACCCTCTTTACCGTTTCTTCTTTATTCCTATGAGTCTCACATTTGCTAAATCCGTTTTCCTCATTAAAGTTCAACTACCTCTTTCTGCGCTAAATATAAGTGTCCTTTTTGTTTCCATTTTCTCTAAAACGTCGACATGGCTCACATGACACATCCGTGATAATCTCAGCACCCTTCTGTAGAACAACACCACTATCGACTTACTGTCTAAATTATTAACTTTATTGTTTTAGTGGTATTATAAGTAACTGCAATATGCAATTTAAGTTTTGCCCTCTAAATCGGCGAAGACGATCCATTATATATATATACATATGTATATATATATATATATATATATATATATATATATATATATATATATATATATATATATATATATATGAGAGAGAAAAAACAGATGGGGTAAAAATCCACTGGTCGTATCATTTAATTATTTAAAAAAGTATCAAACAAAGTAGATCAATATATTATTATATTTTTATTATAAGAAATTATAATAAAAACATTTTGAAATCGCTACACAAAATCTTTCATATTTCAATATTATGATTGTACTTCTTCAGGCGAATCATAGTTTTCAAACATGAAAGTTTTGGTGTAGCGATTTCAAAATGTTTTAATTATAGTCTCTTGTAATAAAAATACAATATACATATACATATACATACATACATATATATATATATATAGACATATATATATATAAATACATATATATATATATATATATATATATATCAATATAAAAGTGAACATAGAAGTCAACACACTGTCACCTCTAAGTGTTGACTTCTATGTTCACTTTTATATTTACACACGCTCTATCTCTGATATTAAGCACTTTATCCCATAAATATAGCACACTTTAAGACTATATTTCTTCATATATATATATATATATATATATATATATATATATATATATGTACATATATACATATATATATATGTGTGTGTGTGTATGTATGTATGTATGTATGTATATTTCGAATTAAAGGCGACTAATTAATGTTCATAACGTAAGACACACTCTCACACACATACACACAGACATATATGCATGTACTATTACAGAGTATGTATTCAATAAATTTATTATGTTACATAGTTAGTATTGAAGCAAACAATAAATTTATTGTATATATATATATATATATATATATATATATATATATATATATATATATATATATATATATATTCAACAAATTTATTATTTGCTTCAATACTTACTATGTACTCGTAGTTTGTACGTTTTTCGATAGGTGGTGTTGATTTGTATTATATATATATATATATATATATATATATATATATATATATATATATATACATACTATATATAAATATATTCAATAAATTTATGATTTGATTCAATACTTACTATGTACTAGTCGTTTGTACGTTTTTTGATAGGTTGTATTGAGTTGTATTACACACACACACACACACACACACACATATATATATTCAATAAATTTATTCGTTTTTCGATAGGTGATATTGAGTTGTATATATATATATATATATATATACATATATATATTTATATATGTATATATATATATGTATATATATATATATATATATAGTGCACGTGTATATATATATATATATATATATATATATATATAATGCACGTGTCTTTGTATTGAAGAAAAAATAAAATCTCGTTTCAAAAGTTGAATTGATTTTTTTTAAATTAGTGTTCAGATTAACAATGAATAAAACGCAACATGAAACTCATTCTTTTCTACTTTGATGAAAGAATCTGAGTTTTCTGACAAAAGAGTGATTCTGTATCTTCGCACAAATAAGGGAATTTGGTGGATAATTGATACGATATAATAGTTCTTGATGATCCCTAAGAATCCCTTAGAACAATTGCAACATATGTTTATTGTCATGAACAAGCAAAGAATGTGTATTCATGCCAAAGAGACTCGATTTTGACAAAAGATGTTGTGTCATTCTGAAGAATGACAATGCAAGCTCATCTTCGATGAAATAAACTCAACAGAATATCAAATCTTTAAACTGTGTGAATCTTTCGAATCGCAAATTAATCGACATAAAATCTTAAATATAATATCTATGGATCAGTGGTCCCTTATATCAGGCAAAATCTTTACAAATATTGAACAGAACTATTCTGGGCCATTAAGTTTCTTTCAGCAAATAATAAAAGCATTATATTTAAAATAGTTTTTTTTATCATTAGGAATCAAGCATATTGTGTTCTTTACAATTAAGGAGCACTTTAGAATGGATCATTATGCCTATTCCAAAATATTTTCTGATCCTTTCACAGGCTTTCCTCTTCGTCCTGTTCAACTGGTTACATAACCACTTCAGTCAGCGATAACTCACACATGCGACAGAGAACACTAACTTACAGACGACCAGTTGCCCTTAGCGGAGGCACAAAGTTCATTACCGAATGGCGACAGTCTGTGTCATGCTTGAATGTAGTTTTATCTTTGTTTACTTACTGTTCCTGACGATTACGTTGAAACATGATGCAGAATTTCTTTTTTATTCTTTCTTTTTTACCCCTCTTTCTTTTTTACTCCTCTTTTGTTTTTACTCCTCTTTCTTTTTTACTCCTTTTTCTTTATTATTCCTCTTTCTTTTTTACTCCTCTTTCTTTTTTATCCCTCTTTCTTTTTTACTCCTCTTTCTTTTTTACCCCTCTTTCTTTTTTACTCCTCTTTCGTTTTTACTCCTCTTTCTTTTTTACTCCTTTTTCTTTATTATTCCTTTTTCTTTTTACTCCTCTTTCTTTTTTATCACTCTTTCTTTTTTACTCCCCTTTCTTTTTTCTCCTCTATCTTTTTTTTTACTCTTGCATTTTTTATTCTTTCTTTTTTTACTCTTACTTTTCCTTCTGTATTTATTAAAATCATTCTTTATTTATTTCTCTTTCTTTATTTAAGTCATTAATTTTTCTTTCTTTTTTACTCTTTCTTTTTACCCCTCTTTCTTTTTGCTCCTCTTTCTTTTTTGCTCCTCTTTCTTTTTATTCCTCTTCCATTTTTTACTCATTCTTTTTTTTACTCTTTATTTTTTTTTCCAGTTCCCCATATTTCTTTTTGCTTTCGCTCAGATTTTTGCAGATTTTTATTTGTTTTTTTTTTTCCTTTTTTATCTTGTACCTTAGACTTTTGAAAGTTACTGGCTCTGGAACATTTCACATAACTTTTTCTACTTGCTTTCATTTTACACCGAACACCGACCTCTCACGAAATTTGGACTCCCACATCGAACAACTTTCCGCAAATGCTAAACATTTTATTAGCTTTCAGTTTCCTTATATATAGTCTCTTCAAAATGAACTGAATCTCCTCTACAGGCAAGTTTACGTAATCTAATTATAGATGATTTCGATTAAATATATATACAGACACATTTTTGCAAATGGTACCTGGCTTTTTGTAATATTTTCGGGTGATTTTATGACTATCGATTAGCCGTATTCAATAGAAAGAAAACATATCGAGCTACCGATGCGTATGCTGGGAAGTAAATAACTCATAATTACGTTCAATATTAAAATAGAATAACGATGAAGGATTGTGAATATGGAAATATCCTTTTAAGTTAGGAGACTTTGGGGATATATTCAGTGACTTCATAACAGTGAGAATAATTCGCCATGAGAACGGACAAAGATACTAAATACAAAAATGTACACATATCTGTATTTAGAGATCAACTGGAGTCCTCTCAAGATCTCAGGAGGGAACAGGGCAGATGTTTAATGTACTGAATAAAGATTATGATGGTCCAATTCTACAGAAAGAGACAGAGGGTGCACTGGGTATGAAATTTAAGAAGATGGTAAATAGATAAATAGAACTGGATATGTGTACTCTCTAAATAAATAGACATTGCAAGATATATATATGTGTGTGTGTGTGTGTGTGTGTATATATATATATATATATATATATATATATATATATATATATATATATCCCTCTCTTGTAATATCTATATCTATATCTCTCTATCGCTATATCTCTCTATGTATACATATATATATATATATATAGAGAGAGAGAGAGAGAGAGAGAGAGAGATGCGGTGATTTTTTTCTAACCGTAGCTTACATGTGGCCCAAAATCCGAAAGTGTGGGGTGTCAAGTGAGTACCGAACTCGCTACTAAAGTCGTAATTGCTCTAGCGAAACAAGCTATCTACCTATTACACCACGTCGAAGTGCCCAGATAAATAGTTATCAACTGACTGACATAGATAGATAGATAGATAGATAGATAGATAGATAGATAGATAGATAGATATGAAAAGATAGATAGATGTGAAAAGATAGATAGATAGATGTGAAAAGATAGATAGATAGATAGATAGATAGATAGATAGATAGATAGATAGATGTGTAAAGATAAATAGATATATGAATGTCAAAAGATAGAGGAATATGAAAAGATAAATGTGAAAAAGATAGATTGAAGGGAAAATACTAATAGCTAGCTAGCTAGATAGATGTGAAGAGACTCCTAGTTGCGAACACACTATTTTAGATAGATAGATAGATAGATAGATAGATAGATAGATAGATAGATAGAAAAAAGAGAAATGTTAAATTCTATGAGTGAATTTCAAACTTGATCAATGCGGAAGTAGTGAAATAATAGTCATCAGAGTTTTTTTTTACTTTTATTGCAACATAAACACCAAACTGTAAATCTGTATAAACATGAAGTATTTTCAAAGCGGATAATACAAAGATTGTTATGCGTAAATTGCCAAGATGAGTAGGCTTCACCTGCTTTTTAAAATTAGCTTTTGAAATCTTACGGTTTCAAATATCAATCAGACTGACTGGCTCTATAGATCGACAATTTAATCGATAGCTACATTGAAAAATACTTAGGTCGATAAATATACGCGTGATAAAAGGCGGACAAATATCTTTGTACATGGTGTTGTATATTCATCATTTGCTGTGTGCCGTGATTCTTTAGGAAGTGAGCTACAATGGCTCTCCACAACTTCCTAATCGCTTTATTTTTTAATATGGCTTGCCGTTCACTATCCTTTCAGACCCTGTTCTGTCGCCCATTTGCACAAACTTGTTAGGTTGGTTATTCGGTGCTTTCTTCTGTCCCTATTGAATTCACTTTTTCCTTAGAGGCTCAAATTCTGACGCCCTTCTTCATTATGTGCCCTAGAAAGTTCATCTGTTTCGTTTCATCCTATTTGAATTGACTTTCTTTCCTTTTCCGCTAATTTCGAACATGTTCAGTCCATGGTACCCTACGCATCCTTCTTTTCAGTCCATGGTACCCTCCACATCCTTCTGTTCAGTCCATGGTACCTCCACATCCTTCTATTCAGTCCATGGTACCTCCACATCCTTCTGTTCAGTCCATGGTACCTCCACATCCTTCTGTTCAGACCATGGTACCCTCCACAGCATTCTGTTCAGTCCATGGTACCTTCACATCCTTCTGTTCAGTCCATAGTACACCCACATCCTTCTGTTCAGTCTATAGTACCTTCCACATCCTTCTGTTCAGTCCATGGTACCTCCACATCCTTCTGTTCAATCCATGGTACCTCCACATCCTTCTCTTCAATCCATGGTACCTCAACATCCTTCTCTTCAGTCCATGGTACCTCCACATCCTTCTGTTCAGTCCATGGTACCTCCACATCCTTCTGTTCAGTCCATGGTACCTCCACATCCTTCTGTTCAGTCCATGGTACTCTCCACATCCTTCTCTTCAATCCATGGTACCTCCACATCCTTCTATTCAGTCCATGGTACGTCCACATCCTTCTGTTCAGTCCATGGTACCTCCACATCCTTCTGTTCAGACCATGGTACCCTCCACAGCATTCTGTTCAGTCCATGGTACCTTCACATCCTTCTGTTCAGTCCATAGTACACCCACATCCTTCTGTTCAGTCTATAGTACCTTCCACATCCTTCTGTTCAGTCCATGGTACCTCCGCATCCTTCTGTTCAGTCCATGGTACTCTCCACATCCTTCTCTTCAATCCATGGTACCTCAACATCCTTCTCTTCAGTCCATGGTACCTCCACATCCTTCTGTTCAGTTCATGGTACCTCCACATCCTTCTGTTCAGTCTATGGTACCCTCCACATCCTTCTGTTCAGTCCATGGTACTCTCCACATCCTTCTCTTCAATCCATGGTACCTCCACATCCTTCTATTCAGTCCATGGTACGTCCACATCCTTCTGTTCAGTCCATGGTACCTCCACATCCTTCTGTTCAGACCATGGTACCCTCCACAGCATTCTGTTCAGTCCATGGTACCTTCACATCCTTCTGTTCAGTCCATAGTACACCCACATCCTTCTGTTCAGTCTATAGTACCTTCCACATCCTTCTGTTCAGTCCATGGTACCTCCGCATCCTTCTGTTCAGTCCATGGTACTCTCCACATCCTTCTCTTCAATCCATGGTACCTCAACATCCTTCTCTTCAGTCCATGGTACCTCCACATCCTTCTGTTCAGTTCATGGTACCTCCACATCCTTCTGTTCAGTCTATGGTACCCTCCACATCCTTCTGTGAAACCGCTATCTTCTTCATCTGTGAGAAGATTCACTGCCACATAGGACAACTGATATTGCATAACAGTTCAAAACCATTGTTGTGATTTTAACTATTTTTTTTTTTTGCCTTTTCATTCATTGCTTAGCTTTTTAAAGCAATCTTTCACAATTCCACTGTTAACATTCTCTGTCTTCTGTTAAAACACTTACAACATCAGATCTTAATTTTCCTTTTTTTCCTGCTTTTAGTTTCTCCATTTCGTAATTCGAATCTTAAACTATTCCGCTCGCTGACAACCATATATTGTTATGGTAATTTACCCACGCACGCATGGACTCTACCAGCTATAAATAGGAGCAGTTACTGCTTTTATAGAGAGAAAGTTTGCAGCAATCAGCTCTGACAGTGGGACCGAACATTCTTGCTGTAACACTCTCGTTTGTATTACTGTTTCTGTTAATATATTTGTTTAACTCAATTCCTCTACCGTGACTTTGTTTCTGGCCCTAACAAGGCCACAACACATTATATCATTACAATTATATAAATAGAAAATAGAAAATTTACAGAAAATAATACAGATTCCCTTTCTGATAAAAAGAAAATATATTTATCGCTAAATAAAACGCACAAACACACATAGATAGATAGATAGATAGATAGATAGATAGATAGATAGATAGATAGATAGATAGATAGATGTGAACATGCTGCGATAGATAGATAGATAGATAGATAGATAGATAGATAGATAGATAGATAGATAGATAGATATGAACAGACTGCGATAGATAGATAGATAGATAGATAGATAGATAGATAGATAGATAATGAACGTAGAAATCAAAATTGCCTATAATCTTGATTTCTTTGTCAATATTTGTTTTTGCCTACTTGGCAATGCACCTGATCCTGAGCACACTTATGTGAAAATCCCTTTGGTGTGAGTTAAATGGTAGGACAGACTGGGCACTTTTTTTAATAACCGGTCTACGAGAAGGAAATATCTGAATTTGAAACCTCAGATAGGTCGTTTAGAGACATTGAGGGACATTATGTGCTCCAATTCCATAGGATCAGATAGGTTCGCTATCATCCTGTTCACACTCTTTCGCAATCGTTTGAACAGGAGTAAGGGGTTTATGCCTCGTTTCTCGTTTAGCAATCGATTTCCAGTTTCTTCTAAAGTCTACTTCAACTCTTCTAACATCTCCGCTTAAACTGTAATTTTATTTAATATTTATTTTTACCTCCTCAATGGGATGAGATAGGTTTGCCTATCACCGGATTCACACCCCAATCTTTTGAACAAGAGTAAAGGTTCATCCCCTGTTTAGGTTTGGGTTTCCGTTTCCTGCTAAAATCTTCTCGTTCTCGTTCACCCGCAGTATACACCCTTGCCTCTTAGTAGCGTTATAGCCTTGCTCAGAGTGAACATTGACTTCGTTTTCTTCTTCTGGGCATGATCTATGTGTACAATATCCCAAGGTTGGGACTCTTTAGGGCATGTAAGGGTTTTTGGCTCTTTGAGTTTAACCTCTTTAAAATATTTTTTTTCTGCCCGTGTGCAGTTATTCCACTTATTGTTTTTGTCTTGAAAAATATACTGTTCAATATGGGCTCTCGTTTCGTATCACTTTCAGAAATAATAGACCTCAATCTCGACAAAGGACCTACATGCGCAATGATATTGCCTTTCGCGTACTCAATACCAAAGTCAGACGACATTAAGTTCCATTTTAGAATTCTAGAGGACGTTACCATAGGAGGTTCCTTCCTAGGATTAAATATGAATTCTAAAGGTCTACGGTCGGACCTTAGTATGAATTTCTTCCCAATCAGAAAGTAACAAGATCTATTTGTCGCCCATACTATAGCCAACGTTTCTTTCTCAATATTTGAGTAGTTCAATTCGGTTTTTGTCAATTTTCTCAAAAGATACATAATATGATGACCATCCTGAGCTAATATTTCCGAAATTAAGTGTTCAGATGCGTCAGTTTTTACGCCTAATTCATTTTTAAGGTCGAATATTTTTGACTACTGGCTTCTTTGCCAGAACAGCTTTTCAAATACCACTTGTTGTTTATTTCTCAGATAATTCCACATTCTTTAACATATTGGTTTCTCATTTGAATTCTTCTTCGTAAATAGCACCAACCAAAAATGGCATCTTGGTAGAATATTGTATTTTTATATCGCTACAAATAACTTGCTCCAGCGTCGTCGTAGGCATCCGTACGTCTCGAGAGACGATGGAGTAGCGCTGTCGATGTCTTGCGACGTCGTTAAAGTCTCCTCTCCAGTGCGCTACGAGCCTGGGCAGGATGTATGGAGAACTAGAGCTGTCCGTACGTCTAGTTTCCCCTCTCGGCCTTGCTACTATAGTTCAAAGGAAAGGATGAACCAATACAGTTTGGTACCAGCGCGGCTGCAGGAGTTGACGGAAGGTAGCACGGAGAGCCGTCCACCAGCCTTATGGGCTCCACTCCGGATTTGTGTAGCAGTTACTCCTTAGCCTTTTATTCTCCCGAAGATTTCCACCAGGCAGTGGAGCTATTTAACCCATATCGCTACAATTAACTTGCTCTATAGCCCTTTGAAAATGCGCACTAGCGGGTTTAATTTACGGCATTCTTTTCCATCTTAAGCCTATTGGCGTATTTATGGTTGTGCCTTCCTTAAAGTCTTTGTCAATAGGCATTTGATAGTCTTTAGATCAATTCTTGAGAATGTTTTCATGTCCGCAAGGGCGTTCAAAGCCCATTCTACATTGGGGATAGGATATGAGTCTGCAAATATCTTGTGGTTTTCACCTATTATATAGTCACCGCACATGCGCAGATCCCTATCCTTTTTCTTAAAATTATTGGCAGGGCGACACATTTGCTCCCGCCTGGCGGAAGTCGTTAAAGTAGATATTGTTTTAGTATTTTTTTTTTTAGTTTTTTCCTACTATTGGTAGCAGATTGACTGGCACCTTTCGTGCTTCAAAATAAGACTGGGAGAAATTTTCCTTTACACTTAACTTTTCTCTATGGTATTTTAACATTCAAATTTCTTCTGAGTTGACTTTATTAACCAATTTTGTCGAATTTATGTTCAATATATCATTTCTCATTAGACCATGATTCTTTCTACAGTTTGCAACGATAACTGGTAATACGTCAAACTTATTTTTTAGTTCCACGTAGGCATCACAACCAGTAATTTTCAAGAAGAGATTAGTTACTTGGTTTTCTCCTCCAAACAATTTCAAATCCTTCAGCTTTTTTGTTTTAAAGTTAGCTGCTAGTATATTAAGCCACGTTTGTGCGTATTCATATCTATCAATTGATAATTATTCGTTCAGTTCTTTAGATATCGGCGGTACTATTGTAGTGTAGAGTTACTGACTAATGGGAAGTAGTATGTACTCAACTGCTTCATGGGTAATAGCTGTAGCTATTAATAGTCTTTGCGACTTCATATGTAAATGTGTAACCTCACTTTCGCTCCCAGTAACTCTTTGTGTCTTAGTAGCTTTATCGCTTTGCTTGGAGTGAATTGATTAAAAAAACGTTATCTCCATTTAATTCTTCCGGAAAATGTGGTTGGTTCTGCAAAGCCTTCACCATGATAATCAAATTGTATGTACAAGTATCCTACCAGTTTGGTTCTAAGAACAGAGCTTCCGGACCATCTAAAACGACGGGAAAATTGCCTATATATATATATATATATATATATATATATATATATATATATATATATATATATATATGGGTTCTATAGCATTGGATGGCAACTGGTCTAGGAGAGGGACAACTCTGAATTCAAAACCTGCGGAGGGTCGTTTGGGGACCTTGTGGCATCCGTTGCACCAGGTCCCTGTATTCGTCCCTCCAAAAAGTGTGGATGGCCCTGCACAAAGCCTTCACCACTATAATCAAATCCTGTGTGGCTGTCGGGCTTTCAGTTTCTGGGAACTGATCTGTCTGACCCTCATACGTCGAGTTCGACGGGAGAGCTATAGATAGATAGATAGATAGATAGATAGATAGATATTTTGTGTATATTTAGGCAGCAATTTTTCATTGATGCATGTTTCATTAAATAATATAGACAAGTTTTGTCTATTTATTTTAAGTAAGTTCCTTTCGTATTTGTCTGATAAGCTTAATAACATTATCATTGAAAGACGAAAGGAAATCACCATATTGATACATGTTTACATCCAATCTAAGCTTTCGGCTTACATAAGCCATTATCAAAGAGGACAATTACTTTTCAATATATCAACCAATACACGGACGAAACAATAATGATAGTCTGTTTTTGTTGCATGAAAAATTTCAAAGTAACGACTATCTCGTGTATAAATATGGGAAGCCGTTGTTATAAATTAGTGGCTTCTGTTATCAATTATAGGCATTTAAGAATATTTGTGGAGATTTCGTAGTTTATTTTGTTCAGGTTAGATTTCAACTGTTATATGTATATAGCTTCAAGAATTTTTAATTTTTGTTTATTGTTTTCGTGTTTAAGTATAGTTGTGTTTTCAACAAGGATTTTCTGGAATTGTGTACGCGGCCAGGCATGTTGTTTTCAATGTCTAAAAAGATATATATATATATATATATATATATATATATATATATATGTGTGTGTGTGTGTGTGTGTGTGTGTGTGTGTGTGTACGCACAAACACATACAAATATATATATATATATATATATATATATATATATATATATATATATATATATATATATATATATATATACACACATATATATATATATATATATATCATCGTCGTCGTCGGCGTCCGTCCGTCCGTCTCGAGAGACGATGGAGTAGCGCGGTGCGCTACGAGCCTGGGCGGGATATATGGAGAACTAGGGCTGCGCAGACGTTTAGTTCCCCATATCGGCCTTGCTAGCAGAGTCCAAAGAAAAGGATAAACCAATACAGTTTGGTACCAACGCGGCTGCATGAGTTTCCGGAAGGTAGCACAAAGTGCCGTCCATTCGCCTTCGGGGCTCCAATCCGGGTTTGAATTCAGAGTTGTTCTCCTCCTAGACCAGTTGCCAACCAAGGCTATAGAACCCAGTCTGTCCTGCTATTTACCCTTAGCTGGAGGGAGAAGTTGAGGATTCACACCTTTCCCAAGGGTATTATCACCCTTTTCCAAGGGTATTAGCAATCAGTCCAAGCCGCTATCCATTACTCCACCGTGCCCCCTATATATATATATATATATATACATATATATATATATATATATATATATATATTTATATATATATATAATATTTCATATACGTAATTTTATATACGAAAATGTATCAATAAATTCATTGGGTGACCCATAGTTATTAGATTAGATATTTTATCAAAATTTGTAATTTTTGTCTTATACACATATGTATTGATGTATATAAGAACGTATATAATTAACTTTTATATTGCACAGCATTTGATATGATAGATAGTTTTAATGACAAAACTTTATCACAAATATGAAAAATAAATTCTTAATAACTTCTGTCCACAGTGCTTTTTTATCTCTTGTTAGATCATTGAAAGTATGTATATAAATGTCTGGAATCAAATGATTATCAATAAGGCGAATATTCACGAAGTAATAACTCCTCAAATATTTTCCATCCGAAATATATCACAACATCCATACTATTGGTATATACGTGTTGATATCGATAAATTCTGATTAGGAAAACAATCAATAATCGATCTTGAAAAAATGCAGGAGGACTTAATCGAGTTAGAAAGGAAATTATTAAATATTCGAAGATATTAATATCGATGATTTCGATTTTACAAGCCGGATTTTAGTTTTTGCGACTAATTCGAAACAATCTCGCAAGAAGAAAATGTCGATAACGTTACTTTCTTCGTTTATCGATGCGGGTTGTGAATATAATTTAACAAATCTAATTGTGAAAAGTTTCTCTGCTAATCGAAACAGCAGACAAAGCAAAAGCATACACAGAAATCCATGTATCGATTCACATTGACCCTAACCAGATTTAACAGCCAAGCAATTCTCTTCTTTGTTTCTTGCCTTGATGATGATGATGATATACATACATACATACATGCATATATATATATATATGTGTGTGTGTGTGTGTGTGTGTGTGTAGTACCTGGAAACCACACCACGGACTTATCCAACCATTTTGAGTGAAATAGATGGGTAGATGGAACTACTGAGGGCCGTCGATAGCTGTGCCCAAGAGCGCCAGCGTGCTGCGCATGTTCAAAATGTTGATCACGATAGATGACACTCTCTTTCCCAGAAACTGTAACTAAGGTCTGCTCAGCATAGTTGCAGTATAAACCACAGGTGGTTGTTGAGCAAACACAAATGTGCCTGAGCGAGCGTCTGCAATAGTGATTGGCTAGCCGCCCTAGTAAATGGGTATCCTCGAATGCTATCATATATATATATATATATATATATATATATATATATGTAATTCTGACCTTATACCCCCACTTTAACACACAAAAAGAGGTAAAGATTTGTTTTTAAATTCCATAATAAATCATTTTTATCACAAGTTATTTACAATCGCCTGAAGTTGTACCATCTTAGTATCGAAACATGAATGTTTTTGTGTAAAATGTTTTTATTGTAATTTATCATAATAAAAATATTATACATATGATATATATATATATATGTGTGTGTGTCCCAAAACATTTGACATCATAATAAAAGCAATTATCTTTAAAATTGCTACCTTCTCAGCTCAATGAAAATGAATAGTTTAAGTGTTGAACATCATAAGTTAGTTATGGGACCGATTTCATAAGTGTTCACTATCTGCACCGCGTGTGACACGGCACACGTCAAGTCAATAGTTAAGCTCTTACCAAACACGCTGTAGCATGTCTCCGGTAACATTATCCACTGCGGAAGTGATTCTCTGCTTGAGTTCATCAATGCTAGCGGGAATAGGGGAACATAGACCAGTCTCTTCACAGGGACAGGTGCGGTGACCGCGGCGTTCATTTCATCAGAAAATTGTCTTCATCTCCACCACGCCCGATCCATCTCTCTGGCAAATTCTCATTGCGATAAACATGTACTGTCGTTCCATTAAATAAAAAGTCTGCAAACTTTTTACCTCCAATATTATGTAGTCATCTCTATCTATAAAAGGCAGGATTTGTGTGTGTGTGTGTGTGTGTGTGTGTGTGTGTGTGTGTGTGCGTGTGTGTGTGTGTGCGTGTGTGTGAGTGTGTGTGTGTGTGTGTGTGTGTGTGTG
Organism: Acanthosepion esculentum; assembly: GCA_964036315.1. Classification (NCBI taxonomy): domain Eukaryota; kingdom Metazoa; phylum Mollusca; class Cephalopoda; order Sepiida; family Sepiidae; genus Acanthosepion; species Acanthosepion esculentum. The sequence continues at coordinate 22,028,789 of OZ038476.1, read as the reverse complement.
TGTGTGTGTAACGAATGCACGGCTGCAATTTTCGACGGATTTGCACCAAAATTTACATGTACATGCTCCAAGTTATACAAAAGGCCAAGACCGACTTTGCATTTCCCAACTCCCATCGATAGTAGAAATAATCGATTTTTTCATGATTCTACGGCAGTTTTCATGTAGTTTGCGGCCATTTTCTACTTGGCCAGGGTGAAAGCCTATAGCTGGCTGCTACGAATAGGCAGGAATATTCTATTGGCCAGCGTGAGCGCCAACAGCTGACTGACACGAATGTTAACTAGCATGCTAGCATGCAAAAAAAAATCGATAGCTGCATTCGTCACAAGTGGGAAAAATTTCAATCTGCATGTCACTTTATTCCAATTGGCTCATTCGCTTGCTTAAACTCAACGTTGATTCTGATTCCGCGGAACTGGGTTGGGTGGAAAAAAGTATTTGTTGTTAACATTCTTTTTTCATTCGGTTTTTCCAGTTACGAGTCCTTTTTTAAAGCTGATCGTTTTGTCTTCATTTTGTTTAGTTCTTTTTTCGTAAAAGATTTAATGTTTAGTATAGAGCTTAGAAAAAATTCGCAGTGTGAGTTAGGCAAGAAGTAAGGCATGTAGCAACATCAGCATAGCAAAGGGCACTCCTTTAAATGCAAGGAAGGGTAAAAATATTTTAAGTCAAGTGATAGCGATTGCTCTATGAGTCGTACGATTTTTTAATCGAGCACGGGCAACGCCGGACCATGCTGCTAGTCTATTATAAATATACCAAAGCGTAAACAATCTATTTACAGACACATATATTCGAAGTATATGTTTAGACATTATTTCTTATTTTAAACAGTGAAATTAATAACAACCAGCACCTGAATACTTTTTTTCATCAGGGAAACCATCTTTTTAGTAAAAGTGTCCCGCTCGGAGTTTGGCTAAAGCAACCAGCCTGAAAAATAGGGTTTAAATTACCTATTTAAGGTTTATATCACTTTCCCTGTATAAGAAAATAAAAAAACAGGGATAGCAACTCGAATACCTGAACCTACTAAGAATAATGCTTATAGAAATATGATACGCTCACATACAATTTATATATATATATATATATATATATATATATATATATATATATATATATATATATATATATTATTTAATTTATAATTTAGGCTCTACTTTTGTATCGGGCACTGTTTAAAAAAATTAAAAACAAAAATACTAAAGAACTTCGGATTATTTACCTAACGTGTTCTTTCCTATTTTCTATATATTTGCATACATATATATATATATATATATATATATATATATATATATATATATATATATATATATATATATATATGTTTGTGCATACATATATATATATATATATATATATATATATCTTTTTAGACATTGAAAACAACATGCCTGGCCGCGTACACAATTCCGGAAAATCCTTGTTGAAATTTATTTACCTAACGTGTTCTTTCCTATTTTCTATATATTTGCATATATATATATATATATATATATATATATATATATATATATATATATATAAGTGAACCTCTAAGAAAAAAATGTCTTTTCCCAGAGAATCCACAAATCTTAATTAAACTATATATATTAATTTAGAAAAACCTTTAATAAACGAATTACAACCACTTTCAAAAATTGTTATCAAGTGGAATAAAATATTAATTATTGAGTTGGTGCATAATTACCAGGCGTTTTGTTGGCGAGTTATTTGTTAATAAAAATTGTTTACTTCTTTTTAATAAAAATATTATTTTATTGTCAGGTTATAAAACTACCTGTCAATAATCATGCGCTCTGTTAATATTGAATTGTTTTGTTTCATTTTTCATAAAAAGGGCTGTTTAAAAACGTCTGATATTTATGCACCAAACCAATAAAAATTAACATGTGCAAAACACCTTTACTTTTTAATATCTGTTGACTGCTCCTTTTGAGGTCACGTTGTCGACCAGTCTTCTTCTATAATTTTTTTGGGTAGTTGTGAGCATCAATTTCTGACCATTCTTCTTGCAAATCTTCCACAATTGCACGATATTACCTGGTTTACTTGCATGTATTGCCTTTAACTTGAAAGACAGGTTTTCAGTTGGGTTTAGATCAGGAATTTAACTACCTCTTTCCAAGACTTGAGATTTTCGAACCCATTCTTTTGTGGATTTCCATTGATGCTTTGACCTAAACCGAAGCGAGGACGGAGTGTACAACGGCCGAAACGTTGTGATAAACATGGAGACAAAGATGAGGACAATAGTCCGAATAATGTAAATAGTGTACATAATACCTCATCTCAGAAATATAGACAGATATATTTCCTTATTTAACAGTTAAAATACTTTATCCTTGAAAATGGCTAAATGTATAGCGGAAAGTGCCCGGAATAAAAAACATTCGGACAGTTTTTATATAATTTATCATCTGAAAAGAAAAATTGTTTAGATCGCATGATAAATTGTATAAAAAAACTAAATAAAAGCACTTTGTCTGTCGTATTCAATGAAATGTGCATGAAAGAAGGATTGCGGCCTAAATACACACATTTTAATATATATATATATATATATATATATATATATATATATATATATATATATATATATATATATATATATACACTTGATTGTTTTGCAAATCTTCCTCGCTCGTCGGCAATTTCACATAAATATACTGACTGATACAATTCCAAGTTATTGATAATAAATTTCGTTTTAAATACACAGTCAGTAATATTATTTTCTAAAGTAAAAAAATTTTGAAAGGCCGTATAAGGCTGAAGAAATTCTAAACTTTGAAGACTATATAAGACTAAAAATGTCTTCGAATAATGGATCCATCAAAGGAATTCAAAATCACTGAACATATTTTTGTTTCTACTGTAACCACATTCTTTAACGCGTTATAGTTCTACATTTGCGCACATCAAACTAATAATCACTATAAATGCGAATAATTGGAAGAGAACGGCGTTGATTGTCTGTCAAGTAACGTCCGAATCTGACGAAAACAATTAATTATATTTTCGTTGCATTTTAATCATTTAATTATTTCTCATTTGATTCATTTATTAATTAACCAAGCGTGTTGCGATTAAATGATGGGTTTCAAGGGATTTTACTTTCTATCTGAAATTGCACGGAGCGACCTCGAATGTGTAAAAACAGAAGAGGAAGATAATTTTCAATCTGTCAAAGTGGCACTAATTCTCTTCAGGTGTGTAAACTTAGATGTCAGGTGTAAAAAAAAAAAATAAAATAAAATTATTTAATATAAATTAAAAGATTCGCAGATCACGCTACCACCTTACATAAGTATTTCAATAACTAAACATAATTAGTGAAGTAGTCAGGCAGAGAACTTTACATTTCATCTCCCATTAACACACACACACACACACAGGTGGAACTGCCCGATCATCAAAATTCTTTCTTGAAAATGCCCATAAGCTAAGTACGAGCCCAGGCAAATAGAGTTGAACACTAGCGGTTTTCATGAGGCATAGGTAAAGGAGAACGTGAATGCAATATAACACACACACACACACACACACATACACACACATATATATATATATATATATATATATATATATATAAAGACATTTTTTATGTTTTTACGTTCTTTTTATAGATACAAATATTTAAGTAAATGCTCTGTTTATAATAAACAGTATTAACGACATTTACCGGCCTGAATGTCCGAGACATTTTCATAGAAAATATGCGTCCTTCGACAGGAATCGAACCTGTATCCTATACGGAACCGTCATATAACCTGACGTGCTTTATCGATTGAGGCACAGAGGAGCGTTTCGGTTGTCAAGGTCGATTTTACTGTTTTTAAACACAATTCTCCATGATTTTCTCTCATACATTCATATTTGCTCGATGCGTATCCAAATGTAAATAAATGACATCATGCATTACGAAATGGGCAAAGTCCTACAATTATATTAAGACATTTTTTTATGCTTATACGTTCTATTTATATTTGTATCTATAAAAAGAACGTATAAACATAAAAAATGTCTTAAAATAATTGTCGGAATTTGTCCATTTCATTTATATATATATATATATATATATATATATATATATATATATATATATATATAAAATAAAAACAGACCACTTTAAGGTTCCATATAATAAATTATTTCACCACAGCCCTTTTAAAGGACCGCGGATCATCAGATTTAATTTCCAAAGGTTGAAACGAAAAATGAAAAGAAATTTACACATTTATGACGGGCAGTAATATGTATATGTAAATTAATGAAGTGAGGGGGAGAGAGACATGATTGAGTTAGATGTAACATTTCTATTTTTTCAAATTTAAATTGTTTGAGGAAATCCAGACATTGACACATTAAATCGGTTAACTTAACGGAAGTTATATATTGATATGGAAGGGGGAGAGGAGAAAAAGGCATAAAGAGAAAGAGAGAAAGAAGTTATGAGAAAGTGTCATTAACTTTCTTTGGAATGGACGCTGTTGTTTTGCTTTACTTAGGGGGGGTGTACGTGCGTCTACTCTAAGTCTATTTCTAATGTGTGAGTAAATGTGAAGTGCTGATCCCTGTTTATATATGTTGGCCAATAGTGCATTATGGTTAGGTCTATTGTAAACACAAGCCAACATAATAATAACAATCAACAATGAATAACAACGCAACTAATAATAAAGTTAACAAACAACAATATGAAATATAGATATAAAATTTCATTCGGATCCATAAGTATTTCCATTCAATAGTCCCTTGAAAAATTTGAAAGATAACCTTTAAAATGATAATACAATATACATACCCATAATGCATCACTGGTCAACATATTTAAATAGTCGAGCACAATGTACATGGTCTTACTATTGCGTTTAATCATGAAATATACTGTCGCCGCTGGGTGCTGACCTCAATGTCCAATTTTATATTTTCATACGCAATATTCCTGATATTCCCTTTTACCCATAAATATACCATACCTTAAACCTATATTTTTATTATATATTTATATATATATATATATATATATATATATGTGTGTGTGTGTGTGTGTGTGTGTGTGTGTGTGTGTGTGTGTGTGTGTGTTGATATAGGGATCAGCACTTAGGGTTGACGCATAATTTCACCCCAGAACCTATCTTCATATTATTGAACACACTGTCTTTTACATAGCACATTCATCAGATGATACATTGCTTACATAAGCATTTTATTCTGAAAATCTTTTAGAAATCGGCTGCTGAATAGCAAATTTTATCGCGAAAACATTTACTCACACGTTAGAATTAGACTTACAGTAGACGCACGTACACACACATAAACATATATATATATATATATATATATATATATATATATATATATATATATATATATATATATATATATATATATGATAAAGTATAGTTCTAAGTTATGCTATATTTATGGGCAAAAGTGGTCAGTATCAGAGATAGAGCCCATGTACATATAAAAGTGGACACTGAAGTCAACACCAAGGGGTGACAGTCTGTTTCATGCCAATATTCAGCTATAAAGATTGTTTTCAAATATAAAACATATCTATATCTATTGAGAAATCAAGAAATACTAATAATACTACTAATAATAATTTAAATAATAATTTAAATACACGTACTTAAGGTAATCTGTATGTTGTCTACGTGTTGACAGGTGTGTCGTTATATATTTTTCTATATAGCATTCTAGCTTTACGGAGGCCTCATAAAAACCGCTAGTGTTCAACTCCCATTACCTGGGACTCGTACTTTGCTTATGGGCATTTTCAAGAAAGAATTTTGATGCTCGGGCAATCCCAGCTGGGCTGCCCATCACAATACGCGGGAGGAGTTTTCTAACGAAGATGAAAACCAGGAAAAATGCCAGAAAATAAAGATCCAGGAAACAGTTCATTGAAAAAATAGAAACAGTTGGGTTGACAGACGATCAAATTCATATGAGTTGAAAAAGCTGTTAAGAAGGCGAACGGAAAGCCACCTGTGATCAGGACTGTTCACGCGCATGCGTGTGTAGTTACATCTGTTGTGAATCTGCTGGGCATTAATAACATAAACCTATCTATATATATATATATATATATATATATATATATATATATATATATATATATATATATATACCCTTGTGCAAATTAATTGAAGCAAAACGAATAATTTCATTATTATTTACCTTTCCTTGTAATTTTCTAATGAAATGTGACCTAGTGCACATGTTAGTACTTCGTATGTCCATTAAGCGAAGTTGTTTCTCGCAGGTTGACCACATATTCTTGATGGGATTTAAATCGGATTTTCCAAGCCAGTCGATAGTACTTTGATTCGCTCACTGGTAAGGCTTACCAGTGTGTTCGTGCTGCGTTATAATTTTTGTATGTTTCCATGGAGTAACGTGCATCGCAGACAATTGTCGTTTGAAAACTAATCGACAGTCGAGACAATGCTGTCTGAGCGTGATGAAAATCTGATGCTATCACGGATGATGCAATATTTTTCAAGAGAATTTGCCTGAGCGTGGAAGAAAACTCAAATTGTCACTGAGAACTGCCCGAAAACTGTCGCGAGGTTAATATAAACGCAAGAATTCCTTTGAAACATATTGCCAAAGGTTTGGATGCGGTAGGTATCAGCGTAGGTAATCGCACAATACAACATCGTTCAAATAGAAATGGGATTGTATGGAAACTGACCACGACGAACCCCTCTTCAGAAACCATGTCACATTGTTGTTCGCTTTAATTTTATGAAAACGTTCTTGGAGAAAGAAAAATTGTTTTTGAGAACAAGTACTCTGGGATGATGAAACAAGCATTAAGCTTTTTGGGAATAAAGATATGCAGAAGATTTTACGCAAGAAAGACGAGGCTTTCCTCCCAAAGAACACACTGGAAACATTAAAACATGGAGGCGACTCGATGTTTTGTGTTTGTTTTATTTTAAGGGGAACAGGACAATTAAATGCAATAAGAGGAATAATGAAATCTGCTGACTATATCAAAATTCTGGATAGAAATATACAAATAGGAGCGCAAAATCTTCATCTAAGTCGGCGATTTACTTTCCGCAAGATAATGATCCCAAACATACGTCTAAATCAGTGACTGCGTGGCTTCAGAAAAAGAAGATTACAATTCTGCGATGACAGTCAATGCGTCCTGAATCCTATTGAAAATCTATGGCAAGAATTGAAAGCTCGAATAAATCTTCGGTCACCAATAAACCTTCAGGAATTAGAATGTGTAACCTTTGAAGAATGGAAGAAAATCCAGGAAAAGGCTTATTCAAATCACATCAAACTTCAGAAGAATCAAGTTTAGAAAACGATTTCACCAAGTTATAAAGATGTGAGGTGAAGCTATTGACTATTAATATTGTGAAAACTGTTCGATTTTTTTCTACTGTACGAATAATTTTGTCTTTTCCTATTTTGCATAATTCGCATGCCAGATTTGTTGTATTTAACAATATTGTTCAGACAATTGAGTTTTATATTCATTTTTGTGTTTATTAGCATATTAAAACCTCGCATTATATGGGCATTAAATTCTAAGAAATGGATAAAAATATTCAAAATTGATGGGTGTACGAATAATTCCCTCGTTGGCTGTATATATTCCTCAGCCCTAAAGTAGATTAGGCAAAAAGAGCTAAAATTTAAAGGAAATAGGTTTGTTAGGTTTTATAACAGTAACATGAGTCGCTTTACTAAAGTTGTATATATGATTTGATAATAGTAGGTTCGACTATCATTTGCTTCACACTCCTCCGGTCTTTTGAGAAGAGGTTTATCCCTTATTTCATGCTTAGGATTAGGTTTATATTTCTTGCTAATATCGTTTCGTTAACTTTCACTCCAAGTATCCCCTACTTGCGTCTTAGTGGCGTCATCGCCTTGCTCGGGGTGAAATGATAAAAAACAACACAAAAAAAACAGTCGAACATTGACCTCTTCTTCTTTTTCTTCTGCTTCTTTCTTCTTGTTCGCTTTCTTCTTCATCTTCTCCATCTTCTTCTTCATGTTCTTCTTCTTTATCTTCTTTTTCTTCATCATCTTCTTCCTCTTCATCTTCTTCTTCTTCATCTTCTTCTTCATCTTCTTCTTCATCTTCTTCTTCTTCTCTTTCTTATTCTTATTTTCTTTTCTTTTTCTTCTTCTTCATCTTCTTCATCATCTTCTTCTTCTTCTTCTTCAACTTCTTCTTCATCTTCTGCTTCATCTTCTTCATCTTCTTCTTCTTCATCTTCTTCTTCTTTATCTTCTTTTACTTCATCATCTTCTTCCTCTTCATCTTCTTCTTCATCATCTTCTTCTTCTTCATCATCTTCTTCTTCATCTTCTTCTTCATCTTCTTCTTCTCTTTCTTATTCTTATTTTCTTTTCTTTTTCTTCTTCTTCTTCTTCATCTTCTTCTTCTTCATCTTCTTCATCATCTTCTTCTTCTTCTTCTTCAACTTCTTCTTAATCTTCTGCTTCATCTTCTTCTTCTTCTTCTTCTTCTTCTTCTTCTTCTCTTTCTTATTCCTATTTTCTTTTCTTCTTCTTCTATGTGTCGTGACCCACTTAGGACGTGGGTGAACATGGCCCTCCACAATTTCGTGTCGATTGAGCTCTTAGTAAATTATGTCCTTTCGCTATCTCTCCTAAACCCTGTTCTGCCAACGGTTTACACACGTCCGTTAGGTAGGTTATGTGTTGTTTTCCTCTGTACCTCTTGCCGTCAACAAGTCTTGTGAGGGTCAAGCTTTCCAATCCCTCCTTCTTCATTAAGAATTTCATCTGTCTCTTTCTGATTCGAACTAAAAGTGTAATTTTTGTTTCCATTTTCTACAAAACTTCGTCAATGCTCACATTTTTAGACCATGGTATACTCAGCCACCTCCTGTAGAAACCCATCTCTGTAACCTCAAGCCTCTTCTTCGGTTATTCTCCAGCATTAACTGCCACATAGGAGGACCGATTTTAGATAACATCCCAGTACTCTTTTCTTCGTTCCTAGTGAAATATTACTGTTTCTTAATACTTTAATATTTGGAAGGCCACTTTCGCTATTCCAATCTACTTTCGAACTTCGGTGTCAAATTTTCCGTCCTCAATTAAAAGACTTTGTAGATAATTAATTTTTTGCATTTGCTCGATTCTACCATGTCCAATTGGTAGTTCCCATGTTGGGTTATTGCTTTTATTGACATCCATACATTCTGTTTTCTCTCAATTGACAATGACTAAGAGTTGTCAATAAAACTTATTTTCGGACTGTACTTATGATTACCTCCTTAATCAATGTCTTTATACTGGGAAAGTTTCTCCGCAGTAGCGTTGTTGAATGTAACGAAAATAAACAAACTACGAAGGAAAAGGAAGAAATTCAAACGGTGCAAAATATTTCCTTCATTAGTTGATCATAAATCACGGGTGGATGCGTTTCGTCTCGTACACATCGCTATCTCGACGGCAAGAAGAATTCGATATTTTAACTGATTGATTGTCTTATCTATTTAGCTTGTATTGTAGCGATCTAATATGGTTGAACATTGATCCTTGGATTTAGCCGGTCATGCTGACATTTGTAAACTACATTTGTACGTTAGAAGCAAGCATTTGGAATGCGTTCAAGATATCGTGTGTTCAATTATTCGAGAATGCTGGATTTGAATATGATAATAGCTACGTGTCTTTCATTCCAAAGGACATCGTCGCATAAGGTTTTTTTTTCCCGACATGGTCATTTAAGTTCATATTAAAGTTGGTCAAGTGATGAAACAAGGTCAGACTGAGTGAAAATATTACACAATATATTCAAATATATAAGCGTGAAGTCTTCAATGAAAATTGCATTCACCTTAAAGTAAAAGACTGTGAAACTATCATTTCTGTTGGTGGTTGTCTTCACTAAAAATAATAAGGATTTTACCGTTAAAATATATATATATATATATAATCCTCTTCTTCTCCCTCCAACTATGGTTAAATAGCAGGACAGACTTGATAGCAACTGGTCTAGGAGAAGGACAACTCTGAATTCAAAACCTGCCGAGGGTCGTTCGCTGCACCAGGTTCCTGTATTCGTCCCTCCAAAAAGTGTGGATGGCCTTGCACAAAGCCTTCGCCAATATATTCAAATCTCATTTGTCAGTGTCGGGCTCTCAGTTTCTAGGAACTGATCTGCCTGACCCCCATACGTCGAATTCGACGGGAGAGTCGATCATATATATATATATATATATATATATATATATATATATATATATATATATATATATATATATATATATGATTGAGCAACGAATTTTGTAAAATATTTTTAAAAAATTTAGTTTTTCCGTTTATCTATTAAGAATGAAGAGGGAAATCTGTCTATATTTCTGAGATGAAGTATTATGTACATTATTTACATTATTCGGACTATTATCCTCATTTTTGTCGCCATATTTATTACAACGTTTCGGCCGTTGTACGCTCTGGCCTTCTTCAGGTTGGTGGAATGTCGAACTGAACCCTTTATTTCGCTCACTGGGGTAGACTGTTCTAGTTCCACAGCCCATGGTTAATGTATGTCAGTTATCAGTTATCTCCTGCTAATTCCCCTCTCCTAGTTCTCCACTGCCTTAACCGGATATTGAACTGACACTCTTTGGGTCCTGTCACTGGATCTAACCAACGCCTTTATCTATTGCTCCATGTGTCCTCAAGGACACATTGCACAGTGGATAAAGGCATTGGAACTAGAACAGTCTACCCCAGTGAGTGAAATAAAGGGTTCAGTTCGACATAGTGAAAATAGTGTAGTACAATCTCGTTTACAATCTCGCAAAGCGCAAAACTGATAAAAACTGTGTAATTCAAAACTTAAATTAAGTGCATTACGGTAAGATAAATCTATGCCAACATGCATTTTAATTGCTGCTACTTGACAGAGAATGCGACATTATTCGGCCTATTGTCTGCATCTTTTTCGCTATATTTATTACAACGTTGCGGCCGTTGTACACTCTGCCCGTCTTCAGGTCGTTGCAATGTCGAACTGAACCCTTTAATTCCACGTGCCATGTTTAATGGATGTCAGTTATCAGTTATCTCTTGTTAATTTCCCTCTGAAAGTTCTCTACTGCCTCAACCGGGTATTGAACTCACCATCTTTGGGTCCAGTCACTAGATCTAACTAACGCCTTTATCCACTGTGCCAGATGTTCAGTTCGACATTCCAACCACCTGAAGAAGCCCGGAGCGTACAGCGGCCGAAACGTTGTAAGAAATATGGCGACAAAGATGCGGACAATAGTCCGAATAATGTAAATAATGAAGAGGGAAATATTTATTGGTCAGAAATTAAAACAATTGTCTTCCTATAGTCAAATGGTTAGTGTATACTTTTAAAAGAAAGTTACTTAATTATAATTTCCATTGGATTCTACAAATACACACCTAAGCTGTTATTTGTACACTATGTCACAAAAATCACTGGTCACAATTACTTAACGAAAAAGTTTGTATTACGCTGATTATTTTTTTAAAATCATTTCAAAAGTGCAAGGGGTGGGGGTTAGAAAGCGAGTGAAAGTGAAAGAGAAGCTTGAGAACAGAGAGGATTGGAGAAAGGGCAAACGATGAACGGAATTCAAGAAAAAAAAAGATGGCGATTGACGTTGCATTTATATTTTAAAAGATTGTGATTATCAGAGAAGCAAGTAACCGGATGTGAGTTACACAGGTGAGAAGTGCGAGAAAATACACTTTCGTAGTAGAAACTGGCGGTCACATTTAACTATTTCAAAAGTAAAAGGGTGGGACCTAGATACCACTCTAGCAGTACGCTTAAATTCATCTAGTCGGGGCACCAGGGGACTAGAAGCTTGTCAGAGCAGTTGCCATGAAAATATTTGTAGAAAAGACCGAGGGAAGCCATGTCACGTCCGTGAGAAAGGGACTCAAGCCGAGATGCCAGGTCAGGATCGATTACATTGCAAATTCCTCTTTGGATTTTGCTCTCCTGGTGTCTAGCGTTAACCGCGAGCAAGCAGAAAAGATGATCTTTGGTGCTTAAATGAAACCAGTTTTATTTCGGAGGCTTTAAAATTTACTAGCCATTTCCTGAACCAGTTAACCACTGGTTGGAGGCCCTTTTCAAGAGCAGCTGTCAAAAAGAAAGTGCGAAAAAATAAACCGTTGGAGTAGATACTGTTACATTTAGCTGTTTCAACAGTAAAAGGGTGGGACCTAAATGCCAATCTAGTAGCACGCTTTATGTATTCGGAACACCAGTGAAAAAAGCTCGTCAGAGCAGTTGCATTCCCGAACCACTGAATATGATCGCATATTCTTGGTCTCTCAGTAACGCTTGTCTTAATTCCTAACTAATGAAAACCTTTTTCGCCCTCATTCTAAATGAGGACTTTCTAAGGTTAGCTTAGAAGTGGCATAAGGCTGAACGTATGGTGCATCCAATAAGAATCGAACTCACTATTCAGTCGTAATTGATCTAATGAGACAAGCTTGTTAATCATTACACCACGTCGAAGTGTCCCTTCCGCATTCTTAATGGGTAAGAAAGCAAATATTATTTTTTTAATTTTTTTTTCTAAAATTCGATGTTAAATCATCTATTTTTTTTTTTTTTCACTTTTTTCATCTTTAGTTATTTTAGCGCAGAAAACTATAAGATGAAATGATAGTAAGGTGAAGCAAGGGCTCAGTTTACAAACAACAAAAGACCTGCTACTTATGAATAACTCGTTCAAATGTAACCAGAGCCAAAATAGAGCCGCCATAATTACGGTTTCACTTTTTCTTCTGCTGCTTTTGTTGAGTTACGATATATATGTCAGTCATTACAGTGAACGAGAGGTTTATATATATATATATATATATATATATATGTAGTTAGATTTATTTTAAATGAAACGAGAGGTTTCACGTATTTGTTTAATGAACGCTGCCCCTGGTATGACGGGTTATATAAATAAATAGTTTTGTGGAATGCTATGCAAACACAGATTCTGAATGCAGAAATGAAGCCATTGAAGCACATTCAATTAGCCTATCTCAGTCTGCGTTATATTTTAGATGCAGAACGAAAACTCTCGTCTAAAAACGGCTTACTTGGATTTAAATGATACACATATTAGTCAGTCGGTTGTCGTTTCTAGTGTTTCCCTTCTGTTTTAAGTTTGTTATTTCATAGATATCCAGTTCAGTTATGTGACATGCGTGATACATGATACAAAGATAAATTTTGTTATTTCATAGACATCCGTTTCAGTTATGTGCAATGCGTGATGTATGATACAAAGATATTTTTGTTATTTCGTAGACATCCGTTTCAGTTATGTGCAATGCGTGATGCATGATACAAAATATTTTTGTTATTTCATAGACATCCGTTTCAGATATGTGCATTGCGTGATGCATGATACAAAAATATTTTGTTATTTCATAGACATCCGTTGCGTGATGCATGATACAAAATATTTTTGTTATTTCATAGACATCCCTTTCAGTTATGTGCAATGCGTGATGCATGATACAAAAATATTTTTGTTATTTCATAGAC
>OZ038476.1:21997713-22010213 GCA_964036315.1 Acanthosepion esculentum | reverse complement strand
TTACTGAAAGCCGACGGTCGAAAATAAATGTTCCGCATCGAGTTGCCTATACGTTCTATGTTTGTTATTGAGCACTTTTACCAATAAAAATAGTTCATACCTTAAAATTATAATTTTTTTTTAAAAACTATACATACACGTCATAAAAAGAAATAAAAACGTGGTATTTGTATTAATATATGTGTGTGTTTATGTCATATTCATGTGGTTTGTTTGAAATTGGGTAGTCGGTTTGAAACCAGATATCAAAAAGACAACTTTTACTTAGAGATAAAGAAGGCAGGGATATTTTAAGATCTGTGATCACTAAATTCCTGAAGGGACAGGGCACATAGAATATGAAGAAGATGTCTGCATACGCGTAAATATAATTTTTATCTTTCTCTTCTTTTGTGGGTTTATGATGTGCTTTATATAAATTTCGAGTTCATGCCTTTTGTAAATATGATTTCATTTATTTTGAATGCATTCCAACGTCTCCGTCATAATTTTCAACCCTTGCCATCACAATCCTTTACACCGTCCGCTACACACGGTTATAAGTCTCACGAAACATTTTATGTTCTTTCCCGGCCGAATAACTGCATTACATGTTGTGATCTTTGATGGATGATGAAAACGAAAATAATTCGGTAATTTATTACCCTTATTTACACGTCGAGTTTTCACACTGACGGGATCTGATAGCTTTGCAGATCAAATGGCAGAAAGCGTGCTAATTCATGGTGTATACACACACGTAACCTTCGTATTATTATTATTATTATTATTATTATTATTATTATTATTATTATTATTATTGTCATTTCTCTCGTAACTAACATGTATTTGCCTTACTATTCATTTACGTTATATTTAATTCTATTGTATATGGAACAGTATATTCACCGTCTGTGAGATCTTCTTTTACATCACGATGTTTATTGGGCCCTTGGGGTTGATTGGGTGAACTGTTGAAATATATATATATATATATATATTAAAAAGAAGAGAGGTACCAAAAAAGTGTTGGGTTGAAGATGGATTTAAAAAAAAATATGTTTTATTTCTTCTTTCTTATATTACCGTCTACCGTTTACTTATATCTTTCATTTTCATAGTAAAATATGAGTCGTTTGCATAATTCCCTGAAGATCACATATCCTAACCTGTCATGCCCATTTTTATAACTCTTCTCGTGTAATTTCCTCCAATACGAATAGGCTTCTATTTTGTTCATTCAGGACTACTTTGGATTTTTTATTATTTATCCCACCATTAATAAGGATTGTGTTTTTCTTTTCAAGTGTCTTTTGCGCAGCCATTCCAACTCAATTACACTTTCATTTCTTTTTGTTTGTCATTCAAGTTCTCCGTCGAGTGGTTAACCCATAGTTGAGTTGGAGAAAAAAAGTGGATTAATACTTTTCTCAAATGTATTTGCCAGTTCTGTGATGTCAACGAACACTCGTTGCCACTTTTGTAATGTCAACAAATACTCTTGGTCACTTTGTAATGCTCGTTGTAGTAGAGACTTTGTAATCGCAGATACAGCTATAGTAACGCCGTTGAACAATACTGATTGCAGACGCGTGAATAACACTCGCACTAATAGTACTTGCTCGAAAATACTCGCTCGAAAAGTAACCACCGAATAGTGATCGTAATAGAGAAATAGTATAGTGAATAGTTTCGAGAATAGCGATCCCTATAGTAATAGAAGATAGTGTAGAAACAGTGATCAGTATAGTAATAGAGGATAGAATAAAAATTGCGATCTGTGTTCAAACTCCAGTGTCGGCAGCGACAGTTTATTTCTATATAACAAATCCCCTTTGAGATAACTTCCCCTGGAGTCTATATTTCTTCAGCTTCGGTTTCATGGTTAGAAATTATGTTGGTATTCTTTTTTTTTTTTTACTCTTTTTTTTTGCCATAAACCCTTGGTTCAACAATTTCTGTTGTACGTTAAATGTGTCATACAGAATTTCCATTGTTACCTCTTTCCGGGAACTTTTTAAAATTTGTGAATCTACATTTTAACTTATTAAGGTGTCGCTTATGTTCCAGCCTTTGTCTCTGTACCGTGTTTGTCATTTTGCCGAGCCGGTATTTTTGTAACGCCATCTTTCCAGAATTCCTTTCCGTGCTGATACATCTTAAAAATACCTTATCTCCAGGTTTTAAATATTTACTGATATTGTCATTTTTTGATGCTCTCGCTTTTCGTACTGGTAATAATTAATTTAAAAACGCACTTAATCTTCCTGGCGAACATCAACTCTGCAGGCGACATTCCAGACACGCTGTTCGGGTTTGGTGTTATTCTGTAAACACTCAGAAATTACTGAATCATTACTTCATCTGATTCCTTTCCCTCCGACTTTTTTTTAGTGCCCTTTTAAACGTATCGACAAACCGTTCTGCTTGTCCGTTTGATCTTGGGTGATAAGGGGGGTTGCAATATTTTTTATTGCTAATGATTTGGCAAAAAAAAATTAAATTCATTTGCTTTGTACGGAGTCCCGATATCTGAAACGATAGTGTCAGGAGCACCAAACCTTGCAAAAATCTCGTGTAGGAAATTTATTATTACCGCGGTAGTCGGTCTTCTACATCTTAATATTTCTGGCCATTTAGTGTAACTATCGACTACCACGAGATAGTCTGCTCCTTTTATCGGTCCTGCGAAGTATATATGTCTTCTGAACGATGGCATATCGGTTTTCGGCCAAGGGTGAATTTTGGTAAGCGGTGACTCCGTATGATTTCACTATATTGTCGATATCACCTTATTAACGATAACACTTCATTAAGGTGTTCAGTCTAGAAATGGATGTCTTCTGTGAAAGTATTTTAACATGCGTCTTTGCAATGATGCTGGTATCACTACTCTCTCTGCGTACATAAGTACATCATTAGATAATGAAAATGCATTATTTCTAATAATATTCCTATGTAACAGCCAGTATGAGAATATAACGAACCATCTAGATACTGACAAGGTTCAACGTTGCTTAACTTCGATGATTGTATGAGAACCGATGTTTTATCCCTTTTTATTTTGACTTTTTTTTTTGGCTGTCACGATTAATTTCTATAATTTTGATTAGGGCCTACTCATTTATTCATTATTGTTTTGTTTTTATTTTTAGGTTTTCCTGTGTGTATAAATATAATCTTTCAAATTACTTTCATAGGGTCGGTCTTTTTACTTATTGGTTACGTAAATATTTTGGAATAGGCTGCCATTGACATAAGGCACAACCATCTGGAAGTGAGATGACGTTATTTGAGGTGCGTGTCGTCTGTGGATCCTACTGGTCTATTGGAAATGATTTGGCATGGACTTTAATGCTGCATCAAAGACTGACACACCGATAATTTTATTTTATTGGCTTTATTACATGTGTTGGTGTGGATATAGCAAGCATTGTATCTCAGAGGAAGCGAGGCGGAGTGAGAGATAGAGTTTGGATGCCAATAGGTCAACAACTTACACATCCTCTATCTGCTGAAACGATGGTACACTAAGTATCTGGAAAGGAAAAGCTCGGACGAGCATCAGAGTTCCTGTCTTTAACTATAAAGACTGTTTTTTGCTCATTCTTCGAACTTATTTTAAAAACTTAAAGACTGTTTATCACTCTCAGTATGTCATGCCCATGGGGTTCAAACCGACCCACTGATTTCGGGTTGTCAAAGTATGGTAGAATTTGCCAATTTTCTGTCGCATTCTCTGACAAGTAGCAGCAATGAAAATGTGTATTTGCGTAGGTTTATCAAATTTTGAATTACACAGTTTATATCAGTTTTGCGCTTTGCGAGATTGTAAACGAGATTATACTAAACTATTTACATTATTTTGATTATTGTCCTCATCTTTGTCGCCATATTTATTACAACGCTCCGGCCTTCTTCAGGTGGTCGCAATGTCGAACTGAACCCTTTATTTCGCTCACTGGGGTAGACTGTTCTAGTTCCACGTGCCATGTCTAATGGATGTCAGTTATCAGTTATCTCCTCTGTTAATTCCCACTCTAAGTTCTCCACCGCCTAAACCGGGTATTGAACTCACACTGTTTGGATCCTGTCACTGGAGCTAACCAAGGCCTTTATCCACTGTGCCATGTGTCCTTGAGTGTGAGTTCAATACTTGGTTAAGGCGGGGGATAACTTGGAGATGGGAATTAACAGGAGATAACTGACATCCATTAAACGTGGCACGTGGAACTAGAACAGTACATACTATCTCATCTCAGAAATATAGACAGATACTGAAAGGCCAAAACGTTGTAATAAATATGGCGACAAAGATGAGGACAATAGTTCGAATAAGGTAAATAATGTACATAATACCTCATCTCAGAAATATAGACAGATACTGAGATTGTACTAATTGCGAGATTGTAAACGAGAGAACTCGTAATTGAACAGATACTGTTTTAGATTTACTGAGATTTATTCAAATATCTTCGAAATATGAAAGGCAAAGTGATACACTGGAAATTTTGGAATCGACTGCATTTTGACTCTACAAACCAACGGTATGAGCATGAAGAAAATTTGTCCTAGCGAATACTGGATTTTGAATAACCAAAAATAATTACACCAGTCTATGCATTTCCCGGTTCCGTCTGAAGAATTGGTTAAACATTCTTAGTGAAGACAATCCTCCCAGAATGGCTCTAAATGATTCTGGTGAAAAGAAGGAGAATTTAGAAATCAGTGGAAATATAAGAATCACCCAAACTTAAACGTTACTGAACACTTCTAAAACCGAAAAGAGTACTGAAGCAGTGAAAATTCTTGACGTTTAAGTCCATCTGTAGGTCGCCAATCCTACTGTTGTGAAAAGGCAATAATTATTATTTTGCATCTTTGCAACCGCAGCGTAACCAGTATAAGCATTAACAAATGAAGAACAACGATTATTCATTATATCTAATTGATTTACTCATTGTTAACACAAAACACATATAATACCGATTGTCCAAGAAGCTGGTGTTTATTCCTTGGGAAGAACAAGCTGAGCAATAGTGGCTTACTATTCATTCGTAACACTGAAATAAACTGTATTCAATTTTCTTCCCAGATTAATCAATGAAATTAATTGATGCACTCAAAAGACCATTGGTTTCTTTACGTGTAAATGTTTTGTTGGGTGTCTCATGTAAAAGAATTTCGAGCTTTTTCCATTCTTCTTGCTTTGTATTTGCTATTAATGTGTATTGAAAGGAAATTGTTTTTGTAGAAACAAAATTCCTGGAAATAGATGAGAATGGTCGAATTTTAAAAAAAAATGACAAAAGCAGTCAAGAAAGAAAACAACGGTTGATGATTTATCAAAGGAGGAAATGAAAATAAAAATGAATAATTAAATTAAGAAAGAAAGAAAGAAAGAAAGAAAGAAAGAAAGAAAGATAGATAGAAAGAAAGTGTATAAAAGAGCTTCCATTTTACCAAAATATTGGCTATAAATATCTGTCAGAGTGCGGGTTGAGGTACCCTGTAAGCTAGTTAGTCAGACTCGATATATTTTCTAATGCATTGTACTTTCAGAACGTAGTCGATCATGAATCTCAACAGTTTTTTTTTTTTTTGGTGTGAATTCTCATTGATTTTTCTTGGTATGGTTTGATATTTCTTAGGATAATTGTGGTTTCCCGTTGCCTTCTTCACAGTCTAAATTCAAAGTTTCCTTCAATGAAACTGGTTGTCGTCCAAAGACAGACAGCTCAGTCCACGTTGGTCGAAACTCTGTGTCTATAATAACATCGATATCAACCAAGTTCAAACTAATTAAAGTGAATACACTGTTCATTTACCAAAAGGTACTATTAAAATAATCAGCAGATGTCCCATATTCGCAAAGCAGTGGACACCTGATGATGACCAGGTGGTACTTGGTCGAAACATCTGCAAATTGAGAACATGTTCGAAAAAATATATGTTGAAAATATCTCCTCTCTGAAATGAAATAATAAAAAAAAAGAAAAGTACGTTGTTTATGATTTTCCAAATAAGATCTCGTGCAATAAACAATTTTTTATAAAGGTATTTATCTTATTGATTAAATTAATCCCTCAGCTAATCTTTTTATCTCTTACACATCGACATTGTTCCAAACGTTAGCGCTTTCTTCTGTTATTCTTCTTCTCAAAACAGAAACTGATAACTTTTTTTTTAAATATTTTAGTAATTAATTAGAATTCGCGAATTCTTCTGATCTGTTTTGTATTTCTACATGAGTTTTGCAATTAAGGTTCCTTTTAGTCTGTTCATATTTTATTTGACATTTCGTTACTTCTGAATTTCAAATGTAAGATTATTGCACATTACATTGTTATATTCTTATGAAACTAATTATATTATTAACTAATTGCATTGGGCTTTTCGTCTACTCCGGGACGTGTCAGTAGTGTTACAGAAAGCAAAAACCGACGTGGCAAGTTCGAATTTTCGCAGACTTCGTTACCTCCTTCCCTTTCGCTCAAATATACTTGGAAAACATATGAGTAGATCTCTTCTCCCAACTATGGTTTAAATATCATAGATACACACCAGCTTTGGATGGTTGGTTGAATGATTAATTCATTTTTTACGGATTATCAGCCCTTTGAATGTTATTTAAAATATTTTTAGATTGTAAGATTTTTTGTAGATAATAATGGTTTAGTGATACATGACTTTCAAATCAAGCATAGCTGGAGGGGGATAGGTGTATTCACACCTTTTCCAAGGGTGTTAGTGAATATAACGAACTCAACTGGAATTAGAACACAGCTCTTCGATTAACTTGGTATTCCAAATCGGTCACCGATTTACGTACGGACAGATTTGACGTTGGCATTGGGGGGTCTGGATACAGATAGTATCTTTGAAGCCTGGTACGCTGCAACTTCACGAGGACGGGCATCACTTGTCCTAACCATCTTAATCTCTCACGTGATGGCTCCAAGTTGCCATGTAAGGGTAAACCGTTTCAGTTGGTGGAACAAAATCACATGACGTGATGATGTTAACACGGCATCACTGGGCGAAGGACCACCTAGGCGGAGATCACCGGCTAAAGTCGAAGGGTTCCGCAGATGAAGGACAACGGCCACATGTTCGCGACCAAGGTGAGCCACCTGGTTGGAGGGCATCGCCACATGATGAGCACACCAAGAAGAAGAAGAAGAAGAATAAGAAGGAGGAGGGGGAGGAGAAGAAGAAGAAGGAGGAGAAGAAGAAGAAGAAGAAGGAGGAGGGGGAGGAGAAGAAGAAGAAGAAGAAGAAGAAGAAGAAGAAGAAGAAGAAGAAGAAGAAGAAGAAGAAGAAGAAGAAGAAGGAGGAGGAGGAGGAGGAAGAAGGAGAAGAAGAAGAAGAATAAGAAGAAGAAGAAGAAGAAGAAGGTGGTGGTGGCAGCTCGGCGTTGGTTAACTTCGGTGATCATACAGGAACTGGTATGGTATGGCCTTGATGTAGCGTTGGTTAGCAATCAGTCTCAAGACAATGGCTTAGTAAAAAGAAAATCCATCCCCAGCAGTCTGGATCACTCATGGGGATGTGTCAGCTTTTAAAAACACACAATGACTTAAATTCATGCCATCTAAGATGCTTAATCTACCGCAACCGATGGCAGCGACATTTTAAAAATTCTATATTTTTGGCGTTCATGTTAATAATCTTTTTGCAGACATCTTTGTATCTCTTGATTGTATATCTGAAACGTTTTATTATTTCGAAAATATTTACAAAGTCGAACTTCGTGCAAAATATAAGCAGCTGCACGATAACACGCATGTTGTGTCGACCTCCCTAAGGAAGAGAATGTCTGGATTTACTTTGATTCAACCGCTGACCGCTGCCACAAACACAAGAAGAATCTTTAAAATTTGTTCACATTCATGATTTGTTTTGTTTAATAATCTTCAATCAGCTCAGTGTAGCACAATATCACAAGTATGAGTCCCTAACTGAAAACAGAACGCCTTAAAACTCGTTAATTTGTAAATCTCTGCAAAACGATTTTGAAGTCGGCCTAATCTGTAGGTGACCTCAAATTTTCAGTAGAGACCCTATTTTGAATAGTAGTAAATTACTAACTGAACGCAGAATTCACTAAGAAATATTTACAAGACCACCCCACTTCCCAATGGCCGACTAGAGATGTTCTTTATTAGTATGCCATAGCCACACGCTGTAGGCTATCCACTAAGGCCAAAATAAACTAGTTTACCAGGCAGTGAGTCAAGACAAGTATGAAAATGGGATTAAGAGATCAAAAGCTGGCCCGAAAATGGTTCTTTGTTGATATATTCGAAAGTTTTCTTCCATACACTCCTCTGAAATGTGAGATGAGATCCTAGGAGCTGAAAACCTTTGAGAGTCTCTTCAGATTGAAATGAATATGTGCAACGAAAGCAAAGCCTCTCAGAAAAAAAACAGCTAAGCGAAAATAAAAGTATTTGAAGGTGTCAGATTGCAGATTAAAATTAAAATTTCAAAACAAATGGAAAGTATGAACATTCAATGTTTTCCTTTATTTAATTTCTGCGTATATTGGAGTTTATTATTCTTGTTCAAACGATTGTCTGCAGGTTTACATTTCATTTTTTTTGTCGGGGTCTGCATACAGCTATCTATCTGGCAATTACTGGCATCATTATACCGGGTGTAACACCAACATTGTCCAAAAGTTAGATTAAGCTCTCAACCGTTGTAACTTACAAAGGATTAATGATATATTACTGGAATGCTCCAAGGTTTTTATAACGCTATTGGACTATACTTTGAGCAATAAGAATGTATAATTACTCTCTAAGCTTAACATAAGAATCGTAATGAAATCGATCATAAACGAAAATTACATGTTCATCATTAATTAGTCATAACTAAGGATCGAAAGCTAATGAAGTATTGAAATAAAGTTAGTATATATATATATATATATATATATATATATATATATATATATAATCTGTGTGTGCGTGTCTACGATAAAAGTATAGTTTTAGGGCATGCCATATTTATGGGTAAATGTGCTCTGTATCAGAGTATACGGTTGCTCATATCTGGTCATTTGATTTACCTAACTTTCTCTCTCGATATATATATATATATATATATATATATATATATATATATATATATACACGCACACGCATATATATACACGCACACACATATATATATACACAATTATATATATATATATATACGCACATACACGCACACACACACACACACACATATATATATATATATATTCCATGATCATTTTCCAACCCATTCAAGATTATCTTCGCCCTCTCTAGCCTTCAAACTTTCTGTCCCGGAGTAATACGTTGCCTCACAGGTTTCACGTACATTTTCAAGTCTCTTTTCACTATTCTGTCTCGACTAAAACTCCTCTCTCACGCGCCAAATGCCTTATGAATTGAGTTGAATCTTTTCTAATTGATCTCTTTAGCTCTAAGGTGAAACGATGATCTTTCTTCATATTGTGATCTTCTGATCCAATTTGAAGATAGAAGCCAGAGTATAAATGTTGGTTGTATTACTGAAGTTCTGAATGATCATTTTCCTCTCACCATTGCTTAGTCGCGAAGACAGTGGGCCTGACGCAAAACGATTTTTCACCTGTTCTCTTTTAAGCTGAATACCTGGAAGGGGTTTTCAGTGATTCTTACGATAAATTATGGCTAAACGTCTTATCTGAAACCTGTGAAAAAAAGGAATACAATTAATTTAGTGCTTTTTTACATATTAAACATTTTGTGGGATGGACAAAAATCTCATGCCGTTACATGATTTGAACAATTTTGTTATTACACACGGTATATCGAGATATATTGCCAATCTCTGTAAGAATATGTATATATTCACGCGTATGTACCTGGCTATCCCTTTTGAATGATTGCCGGCTACATCTGTTAATAATATATTTCTGTGTGCGATGATGATGATCCTTTTTGCTATCCCTCCCGTTCGGCAATATACCACCCATTTGCCCTCTGTTCTTCAGAGATTCAGTATGCCCTGCAATTTTCAATATTTTCAAGTCCTCTTTCCTCAATCTCTATCGGAAAATTTTCCTCTCCCTCCTTGCGATTTTAAATCAAGAATGTCCTTTTTCTTTTAATTTTCCTTCCATTTATCTGACATTTGTATTACTTCAAACGGTTTTATAGGGGCTACTCTTATTTACCACATATATATTTTTACTTTTAAACAGAATTTTAAATAAATTTAGCCACTGTTAATAATTCTCTCTCTTATATATATATATATATATATATATATATATATATATATATATATATATAAGAGGGAGAATTATTAAGTGGCTAATTTTTTAATATTTTTAATTTTTTAATATTTTTTATTGTTCAAAACACACACATACACATATATACAAAGTAGCCAAAAAAGCTCTGTCCGTTTTTAAAGGAAAAAAAATGAAAACGCTTCACAGTATGTGTAACTTATATTTAGTCTTCGAAGTAATCGCCATCGGCATGCAGCGCCTTCTGCAAACGTGTCACCAGTTGTTCAATGCTCTTGCGGTAGAACGCGGGGGATTTTGACGCAAAGAAGTCTGTGAGGGCTTTGCGCAAGTCTGCTTCATTGATGAAGGATTTCCCACGAAGATGATTATCCAGGGAGTGGAAGAGGTGGTAATCGGATGGCGCAAGGTCAGGTGAATAAGGTGGATGGCACAAAGTCTCCCACCCAAGTTGCTGTATGGTATCACTGACCACTCGCGCGACATGCGGCCTGGCGTTGTCATGGAGGAAAACACACCTTTGCGATTCACCAGTGCTGGCTCCTTCTGGCGCAATGACTGTTGCACACGTTTCATTTGCTGCGAGTATAGGTCTCCAGTGACCGTTTGGGCCGTTGGTAGCAGTTCATAATGAACCACTTGACGACCTGTCCACCAGACACAAAAGCATAATCTTGCGTGGGTGCATAGGCGGTCTTGCGGTGTGAGGGACAGCATCCTGAGGGGACAACCAATGGGAGTTTCGTACAGAACCCACTTTTCAATACTGGTAAGCACTCGATTGAATAAGGATGCGGTACGGTGGCGAGAAAGCAGCGAAACGCAGGCTGCCACTCGTTGTCACTTGTGGACCTCCAACAGCGTTTGCGGAACACACTTGCTCAGTTTGTATATCTTACCTAGGCGGTGCAGGTGAAGTCTAACTGTTTTATCAGAAACTTTGAACTGTCTTGCAAGTTCACCACACGTTAGACTACTGTCCTCTTCAATGGCCGCCTTCAGGATTCCGTCATTCAAGACCTGTTGTCGTTCACTGCGAGGCTCGTCATGGAGGGACAAATCTCCCGACTTGAATTTTCGAAACCAACGCCTTGCAGTACGTACATCTACAGCACTATCCCCAAACGCTTGACATATGCGGCGACTTGATGCAGCTGCTGATAAGCCCACTTTGAAGTCGTAAAGTAAACAGCCCCAAACGAGATCTCTAGACACTTCCATCCTTCTCACAGCTGTCCGGCTTATAACTGATGGCCGGACATGGTGCGCGTGTTTTTTATAACGTCTGATGTCCTTACTTCCGGTCAGCTGAATTTGAAAACAATTGCTACACGTATTTCGTATATATTTCAACTTCATTCAATGACTAATCAAAAAACGGACAGAACGTTTTTGGTTACCTTGTATATATATGCCTAGCCTCCGAAATTTGTTTATTTTGTCAGATTTCGGACCACTAAAAGTCTATATCCGTATATAAATGTAAATAGTTATCCATACGTGAGTAACAATTTTATTTTACTTAACATCTCGTTATAATTGTAATATTCATCTATTATGAATGATTATTTTCACATATAAACTTTTCTTTAATTTTTTTCGCGATACATCCATTTTCCTCTCGTACGATTCAATTTCCATTTCTATTTCTCTGTCTCGTTCTTTTTGCTTAACTTCCTCAACTTTGTGGATTCAACAAAAGAAGTCAACTATTTTTCTTTTTTTCTTTTTACAAGACAAGACATAAATCTTTTATTCACTTTATATAAGAGATTACTAAAAAGTACCTATGTTCATTCACATATATATATATATATGTACCACGTTTTATTTGATTTTTTAACATTCTACCAGACGCAGCATAATTAACTCTATTGCGATTAGTCACGCCTAACGCAGCCAGCCTCGACGGTGCAACCATCTGCTAGAATTGCACCAAAAATACTTAAATGTAAGACAAAACAAATACCTCGATTGATCGGCAATTGCATGGGATGGAGGAGAGACTGCAGAGTAACGTTTCCTGCATGTCTGCAGTAACTGGTTTGAACAATTTATTCAATCGATTGATTGATTAGTTTTAAACAGATAAATTCTTTACTTCGTTTTTCATTTTGTTTTTTTGTTTTCTTTAAATTTCATTTTCTTTCATTATCGTCTTTTTTGTCTAAATTTTCTTTTTTCTGTTGCATTTACGTGAAATAAATGATTATTTCTTTTTTTGCATCAGCATTTACTCATTCGACTT
>OZ038476.1:21895213-21992713 GCA_964036315.1 Acanthosepion esculentum | reverse complement strand
CCTAATACGTCCATTTTTATTTTTTCTTTCCTTCTTCCTTTATTTATTTATATATACGTTCATTTTTTTCTTTTTCTTTCTTTCTTCCGTTCTTTATTTATTTATTCCTAATACATCCAGTTTTCTTTTTCCTTTCTTTCTTCCGTTCTTTCTTTCTTTCTTTCTTTCTTTCTTCTTTGATGTACTTATTCCGAATGCGTTTATTTTTCTGTTTGCTTTCCTTCTTTCTTCATTTCCTCCTTTCTTTCGTTCTTTATTCTTAATGCCTCCATTTTTCTTTGTTTGTTTGTTTGTTTCTTTCTTTCTTTCTTTATTCCTATCACGTACATTTTCTTTCTTCCCTCCTTTCTTTATTTAATTCTAATACATCCATTTTTCTTTCTTCTTTCTTTCTTTATTCCTAATAAGTCCATTTTTCTTCTTTCGTTCTTTTTTCTGTCTTTTATTATAATACATCTGTTTCTCTTTCTTTTTTCCTAATATATCTATTTCTCCTTTTATTTTTCTAATACGTCTATTTTTTCTATGTTTCTTTCTTTCTTCCTAATATATCTGTTTCCTTCTTCTTAATACGTACATTTTTCTTTCATCATAATATGTCTATTTCCTGTCTTACTCCTTCTCTTTCTCTCTTTCTTTCTTCATAATTCGTCTATTTTTTTCCTTTCTTTCTTTCGTGATTTCTTCCCAATACAAATATTCTTTCTTTCTTTATTTCTTATTAATTTATCTACTTTTTCTTACTTTCTTCCTAATACGTCTCTTTTTCTTTCTCTATTTCTTTCAAATACGCCTATTTTCTTTCTATTTTCTATTTCTTTCTAGATTCCTTACTTGCTTTTTTTCTAAAACCTCTATTATTATATTTTCTTTGAACAAATTCTTCTTTTAATTCATATTTCTAGCTTTTAGATTTACTTTCTTCACGTCAAGCAAAGCTTTCTTTCTTTCTTCATTCTTCGTTCTTTCTCCTTCCCATTTGGTTTTCGTTCTTTTCCTTTCTCATTTTCTCATTTTCTGATTTGTTTCTCGTTTATATATATATATATATATATATATATATATATATATATATATATATATATGTGTGTGTGTGTGTGTGTGTGCGTGTGCGTGTGTGTGCGTGTCACATTACAACTTTATTCAATGAAATAGCAGAAAAAAAACAATTTTCTATAAGAATTTTGCATCATGAAGTAAATTAACTACATCTCCTTCGATTTATTCTATTTTTCTGTTTACACTTTGTTCGCTGCTGTTACTTTTACATTTTATATATCTTTTCTTGCGACAAAAATATTCGACTTACTTCCTTCCGTTTTTCTTATCTGCTTTGACGGCAATTATTTCAAAATATTAGACACAACGATGATTCTTTGTTTGTGTTTTCGTTTTTTTAAAAAGAAAAAAGAAAAAAAAAGATGAAATAGAAATGAATTTTCTATTCTACACAAAACTTGACAAGAGTTTTGGAATATAAACATGTGCGTGTATGGCTGTATTTACATATATTCTTGTAGAGCTTATATTTTAAATAATTTAATAAAATAAAGAAAAAGATTACAGCATATGAAGAGAGGCGGAATGTTCCTGACTGGGGGACTAACTTCAAAATTCTATGAAATTAGGATCTCGCATGTACTAGAATACAGCATACTACTGCCAGAAAAAGACTTATATTCGACGATATTTTTCAATAATATAGTTATTTTATAATAATATAATAAATCTTATAATATAATAATTATATATATTATTTATATTTAATTGTTATATCTTTTTGTATTGCTTCCTTTATTTAATTATTAATGATCAGTTAATATTTATTAGTTTTTAATTATAATTTACATTTGTCTTTTAATATTTAACCTGACTATAATATTTTTCTTTCTTTCTTTCTTTTCTACCTTTATGTATTTATTCCTAATGCGTTCATTTTTCGTTTTATTTTCTTACATTCTTCCTTTCCTATTTTCTTTCTTTATTTATTTATACACACTAATTCATACACATGATTTTTGAGTGCAGGTTTTTCATATTCTTTTCATTTACTCTTCCTCCATTAGTGACTTGGATTTTTTTTTAATATAAAATCTCCTCTCCGATTTTTCATTTCCTTGTAGATAGTTTAATACGTTAATATATGTTCTGTTTTAAAATGAAGAATTTTAGTGATGCATTTCCTAAATAGAAAATATTTAAATCAATATATTTTTTAATATTTTAATATATTAATAATTCCGTTTTTTTCTCTTTAATATAAACATATTATCATATCCCTTAATATTGGATTAAGAATATTTTTTTATTAAAAAATATTTTTTTCCTAATTTTCCACTTTTATTTTACTGATTTTAACCGGGGTGATTATCTCTATCTATAAAAGGCAGGATATGTGTGTGTGTGTGTGTGTGTGTGTGTGTGTGTGTGTGTGTGTGTGTGTGTGTGTGTGTGTGTGTGTGCGTGCGTGCGTGCGTGCGTGCGTGCGTGCGTAACAAATGCACGGCCGCAATTTTTGACAGATTTGCACCAAAATTTACATGCACATGCTCCAAGTTAGCGGCAAAGGCCAAGAACTACTTTGCATTTCCCAACTCCCATCGATAGTGGAAAAAATCGATTTTTTCATGCTTCTACGGCAGTTTTCATGTAGTTTGCGGCCATTTTCTACTGGCTAGGGTGAGAGCCTATAACTGGGTGCCACGAATAGGCAGGAAGTTTCTATTGGCCAGCGTGAGTGTCAACAGCTGACTGACACGAATGTTAACTAGCATGCTAGCATGCAATAAAAATCGATAGCTGCATTCGTCACAAGTGGGAAAAATTTTAATCTACATGGCACTTTACTCCAATTGGCTCATTCGCTTGCTTAAAATCAACGTTGATTCTGATTCCGCAGAACTGGGTTGGGTGGGAAAAAGTATTTGTTGTTAACATTCTTTTTTCATTCGGTTTTTCCAGTTACGAGTCCTTTTTTAAAGCTGATCGTTTTGTGTTCATTTTGTTTAGTTCGTTTTTCGTAACAGATTTAATGTTTAGTAAAGAGCTTAGAAAAAATTCGCAGTGTGAGATAGGCAAGAAGTAAGGAAAAGGGCACTTCTTTAAAGGCAAGAAAGGGCAAAAATATTTTAAGTC
This sequence comes from Acanthosepion esculentum, assembly GCA_964036315.1. Lineage (NCBI taxonomy): Eukaryota > Metazoa > Mollusca > Cephalopoda > Sepiida > Sepiidae > Acanthosepion > Acanthosepion esculentum. The sequence continues at coordinate 21,989,578 of OZ038476.1, read as the reverse complement.
AAGTGATAGCAATTGCTGTATGAGTCGTACGATTTTTGAATCCAGCACGGGCAAAGCCGGGCCATGCTACTAGTTCTATATAAAAAAAAAGTTAGTTTACTTTATGTATCTCCTCATACTATTCCCCATATCTAGACATTACTACCCTTTCTATATATTCTTCTTTCACCTCCTTTTTTCACACTTCCTTTTGTATTTTCACTAATTCTTTAACTCTTTCATTATTTTCATTTGTTTTTCTTAATTGTTGTCTCTGCCTTTAAATCTGTTCTAAAGCCAGTTTTATTTTATTTTTTCTTATTTAACTGATGGATTTGAAAATCCCGAAAATTATTTTTAATTTTCGGATGAAATGATCATAATCTTGAAGTAATCTTAATTCCTATTATATGGAATTAGCGACTGAGTTCTCTGATTGATTGGTAGGTTTATGAAAAAATAAATACGCAAAAACTCGCCTTTCTCTCTGCCGGGTGTCGATAGCCTAGGGGTTAGAATCAACCTCCTGATACCAAATCGGTCGGGTTTCAGTCTGAAGCGATCTGATGGGAGATATAGATAGAGAGCGATATGTAGATATATATTTATATTTCCATGATGTGGCTCAGTCGGTTAAAGCACGTCAGGCTATATGACGGTTCCCTATAGGATACAGGTTCGATTCCTGTCGGAGGACGCATATATTTATATATTCATATATGTGAGGGAGTGAGTCAAAGATAGGGAGGTAGATAGAGAGATAGATAGATAGAGAGATAGATAGATGGCTGGGTATTTAGGTAGGTAGATAGGTAGACAGATAAGTAGATAGATATGAACAGACTTAGAGATATATATAATGAATGAATGCGATATAGATATTAATCGTTGGATTGAGAAAGCAGCAATGGCATATCTACATATATTTATATTTATGCATATCTAAATATATAATACATTTCATCGGCGTAATACAATCGTCGTCTTTGCTATATATATATATATATATATATTCACTTATAAACTTATATATACACTTATAAACTTATATAAAATATATATATATATATACACTTATAAACACGCGCTAACCACAAAATAGCTTATTCCCATATTTTCGCTTGACGAGGAAGCGTGACCAGACACCTTAACTCAACATAATTTCTAAAATTATATTAGCGGTCTCGGCTCTCGCTTTTGAAACATGAAAACTCTTATGTAGCGAAGGAATCATATTTTTAAAACAAAAAAATATTATAATATAAGCTCTACTTCTGTATGAAGCACTGTCTTTTTGAAAATAAAAGCAAAAATACTAAGGAACACCGGATTATTTACCTAACGTGTTCTTTCCTATTTTTCTGCATACCTGCACATATACACACGCACACACACACACACACACACACATATATATATATATATATATATATATATACGTTCTATGTATATATATATATATATGTATATATATACATATATATATATACATATATATATATGCATATATATATATACATATATATACATATATATATATGTACATATATATATATATATACATATATATATATATATTTCATTTTATGTATACATAAGGATATATATAGAAAGTGATATGTGCATGTGTGTCAGATAGATGGTCATGATATACATATATATATATATATATATATATATATATATATATATATATATATATATATATATATATTGGTGGGTGGGTGTGGCTGTGTGTGTGTGTGTGCTTGTGTGTGTGTACAGTAAAATTGCATTAATCGATTGGCTGATTGACAGAGTCCAAAATGCATGAATGCAATCAACAAACATACGCGCATATGTGCCAGCACTTTAAAATGGCGGCAATATGTCTACTGTATGCACTTTTAATTGCATCTATTATGCCTGCATTTTGCGTGCAAGAAATTGGTTCTTCTATTGATCGTCATGGAACAGAAGGAGCGCCTTGTCACATTTTAGGACGCAAGTTTGTCTATCACAGTTACAAATCAGTTCAGTTATTGAACATATGGATTTTTCCTTAATTTAGAATGTCTAGTGCAAATATTTCTACGAACCACTCCCAACACCCACCTCCGCACACACACACGCACACACACATATGTATATATATATATATATATATATATATATATATATATATATATATATATATATATATATATCAGAGATAGAGCGTATGTAAATATAAATACAAAAGTGAACACTGACCCTCAACACTCAGAGGCGACAGGCTGTTTCATGCTGGACGCAATCGTCAGGCCGCCTGTCCATTGCGTCTTATATGAAACAGCCTGTCGCTTCTGAGTGTTGAATTCAGTGTTCATTTATATATATATATATATATATATATATATATATATATATATATATATATATATATATATATATATATATATATATATATAAATATTTATATACAAATACTGGATTGGTGTATATGGAATAAATTCCAATAACCAACAAATACTATTCTTAAAAGAGTGCTCAATACAGAGTAGAGCAAATATAATTATTTATTCGAAAATTATGACATAAATATGTTATAAAATCACTACAAAATTAGCCATATTGTTTCAACACTTTTGGTGTCTTATCAAGTGAATGCTGTTGAATCAACACCATCACTTGATAAGACACCAAAAGTGTTGAAACAATATGGCTATTCTTTAGTGATTTATAACATATATATGTTAAAATTTTCGAATAAATAATTATTTATATATGCAGATTATATCAAAACTTTTACAAACATTGGGAGGTTTCTCACGTCAAAACAAGGAGAAAAATCCACATATTAAAGTGTGTAGCAGTGAATTAAATCAGAAGTCTTCCGTTTAACAATCGCAGAATATTCATATAGTGAGCAGGTAGATATGAATTTTGCATAAGGCCCCACGAATGGTAATGGGCGCGAGGCTGTATGGCTGTATAAGATTGCGTTTCCAAACTGAAAGCAGCCGAGTCATCCAAACTTTTCTGCTGTTTATCGTCGCGTTTTTAAGACCGTGACACCACAAATTATGGGTCCAGGAAGACCGAGGTCCGGTCAAACACCTGACCCGAAAAACACATTCTAAAGGCTAAAGTTATTAAAATTAAAAACTCAAAAACAAAGGATTTGCGGGCATATTTTTGTATGAGCTTTTGTTTTAGTTTGAGGAACTCACCCAACGTTTAAAAAATTATTTGTGATATACATATATATATATATAGTTTACGAAAAACTAGGTAATCCGTATGGGTAGACCCAAGGAGGATAAAATCCAGAGAGCTCAATGTAAATCAGAGCTAATAATTTAAATAAAAACAGATTACTTTAAGGTTCCATATAATAAATTATTTCACCACAGCCCTTTTAAAGGAGAGTGGATCATCAGATTTATTTCCAAAAGTTGAAATGAAAAAATGAAAATAAATTTACACATTTATGACGGGCAATAATAAGGAAATTAACGATGTGGGAGCAGTGTAGGGGGTAGAGAGACAGCATTGAGTTAGATGTAACATTTCTATTGTTTCAAATTTAAATTTTCGCTGAAATCTAGACAATGACACGTTAAATCTGTTAACGGAAGTCATATCTTGATATGGGAGGGGGATAGACCAAAAATCATAAAAAGACAGAAAAAAAAGAGAAAGAGGTTGTGATAGAGTGTCATTAACCTCCATTGGAATAGGCGTTGTTTTTTTCCTTACTTTGAGATTTCGTAATTTTTTTTTGCTTAAACAGTCTAAGCAATTTTATTATATGTTAAAGTTTTTTTAAAAAAACCTTATTACGACTATTTTGGGGATTTAATGTGAAATAGTCGATTAAAAAATATTTATAGAATTTACATTAAAATACTAAAAACTTTTTCTCAAATATAAGTTTACATCTAGTAGTAAATGATTATTAAGGTGATATCTCTATCAGTTTGAATATTATTTATGAGTTTGATTAGTGACTATTTTTATATTGGTAATTTCTATTACTTAAATTTAGTTTTAATTTAATATGGAGTGGCATTTTAACGCAATATTATGGATCATGCTCCATCATATATTGTAAACACATCTATATAAATTTCAAACACATACGTTCTTTCATATTTGCAGTCACTTATGCAGATACACGTATACTGATATACATGGGTAATTTCATATATCTTCTCAGATGTTTCCGTATACTTACACACATATATATATAGGGGGGCAACTAGATTTCCCTAAAATGTCTTATCTAAGAAAGAAATTAGGTAATGACTTTAGTATTCAATCATCAAAAATCTAAATATTTTATCATTAATAATGATTATTAAAGCGTAATTCATTTAAGAAAACAATATTGTAAGTATTGTAAGTGGGGTAAAATATCAATAACATACTTGTAAGGCTTTTTACTTTTAAACATTTTTACATACACCCATACATATACACACACATATATATGCACACATAGGCACATATTTACCCCCCCACACACACACATCCCCCCATATACACACACACACACACACACATATATATATATATATATATATATATATATATATATATATATATATATATATATATATATATATATATACATATATATATATACACATATATATATACATATATGTATCCACATACATACACATATCTCTACACATACATACATATACACAGGTACACACACATATACACACATACATACACATATACACATATAAATCCTACTTATATACCTACACGTATGTATACCTACATATCAATATTAATATCGGCCAAACACAAATATATTTTCACAATACACAACTATACAGATGTATTCCTATCTTTCTATATAAACAAATATACATATACATGTCAAAAGACGTATTACTGTTTTAGTCCAAATACATATTTCGGTATGCATACAGTTAGGTGTTCATTTTCACATGTGAACAATAACATTTCAAGAGCAAAAATAAAGATCAAGTCATATATTTTGTTAGGTTGAGGTTGTTCCTATGCCGACATTTATACCATATATATATATATATATATATATATATATATATATATATATATATATATATATATATATATATATATATATATATATGGTATATATATATAATTATTTATTTAAATATTATAACATAAATATGTTATAAAATCACTACAAAAATAGCCATTTTGATCAACACTTCTAGTGTCTTATCAAGTGATGATGTTGAATGTAGAATAAGTATTATTTTCTTTTTTGCGTAATTAATTATCCATCTGTGTATATATATATATATATATATATATATATATATATACAGAATGCGATGGATAATTAATATATATATATATATATATATATATATATATATATATACAGAATGCGATGGATAATTTATTACGCAAAAAAAGAAAATAACATTATATATATATATATATATATATATATATATATATATATATATATTAACCACTAATATTATATCTCTCTCTATCTCTCTCTCTCTATATATATATATATATATATATAGAGAGAGAGAGAGAGATAGAGAGTGAGAGAGAGAGAGAAAGAGAAATTGAGTGAGAGAGAGAGAGGGACAGAGGCATTTATATATGTGTGTGTGTGTGAAAACGTAGAGCGCCTACGGTTACATTAGGTTAAAACACCGGTTCCCGTACGATTACCGAAGTTAAGCAACGTTGAACCTAGTTAGTACCTAGATACGAGGCGCTATAAGCTTGGATGTAATGGATAATGGCTCGACAGTGTTAGTCGGGACGACGAGTTCCAATTTCCGTTGGCATCCTTCACTTACACGAAAATACCCTTGGAAAAGCTATGAATCCACCGCTTCTACACCCACCTATCAGTTAAATAGTAAGACTTGTTTCCGCAAACCATTATTATCTCCAAAATATAAAATCTTCTTCGCTGGCTTTAAATAGCCTACAATGGTCCGATAAGCCAGAAAAGATAAAAACGAATTAATCAAAGTAAGGAAGGGGGCGTTGTTTTCATTACCAGGAAGTTTGCTAGATAATCAAATCAAGTTTTTAGTCCGTATTTCCTTTCGCTTTTAAGAAATGGTTTTCTATTCAGTGTGGTTTGCTTTTTAACTTTCATGCTCCGACAAACATTGTGGCATTCGGAAGGTGATGGAATTAATGTTATGTTTTAGCTAAAATTGTTTTTTCAGTGATTAATCTGACTCCATTGATCATTGGTGTAAACAAAGAAATGAAAGGTAATGAATGTAACAAATAATAAAATTCAATTTCGATTACAATTATGAGTGATGCTTAAATCGCAGCCCGGCATTATTTCTAATATTCTCTTCTTATCTATTCTTGAATATTTAAAACTATTTTGTACTTTAATATCTATTTGATTATCACAGATATAATGAACAGCCTGATAAATCGAGTGTTCAAGCTGTCAAAATATTACCTTCTTAGAAATCAACACTGCTGGGAAATTGCCAGCTTCATGAAGTCTTTAGACCATTTACAATTTTACCTATTTTTAGTAACTTCTAACATCGACTACAGATATATTAGCGATGTGTTATTCGCATATTTGTTTAAATCATTTCACCAGCAAGCAAGACGATAATGTTTACATTAAAATAGTTACAGGAAGCGAAAAGAAATGAGTTTGGTTTGGTTTATTTTGTTTTACGGCATATCAACCTCAATGGGTTATTTAATGCCGGCAACATTTTTAGGATAGATTTGTATGAATACAATATGTATTCTTTGGTTTAGATTGGTTTGCTTTATTTTGTTTTACGGCATATCAACCTCAATGGGTTATTTAATGCCGACAACATTTTGAGGATAGATTCGTATGAATAGAATATGTATTCTTTAGTTTAGATTAGTTTGGTTTCTTTTGTTTTACGGCATATCAACCTCAATGGGTTATTTAATGCCAACAACATTTTTAGGATAGGTTTTTATGAATAGAATAGGTATTCTTTGGTTTAGATTAGTTTGGTTTCTTTTGTTTTACGGCATATCAATCTCAATGGGTTAATTAATGCCGACAAATTTTTTTTATTGCAGGTAATATTTTGTTTTGTTAAAAATCTGTTTCTGGTAATATTTTTCCTTCAAAATTGTATTGATGGTAATATTTTTTTTCAAAAAACTATTGCTGGTAATAGTTAACTATTTGCCCATAGCTGAGACCCCAACAGGTGCTACCACCCCGAATCAGGGTGGACCTGGGAACACCAGGAATTAAGTGGTGGTTCCACGCTCCTCAAAACCTCCTGATCAGATGCCTTGCTGCTGGACGTAGTTTATTGTCTTACCCAGGACGCGGATGTAGTCTAATATCTTACCCAGGATGACGAAAGGAAATGAGAAGAATTTAGTGGGGAAAAGGACAATAAAGGAACAGGTTTAAGGAAAACAGAACATGGAGATAATGTTACTAAGACGCAAGGGGTTACTGGCAGTGAAAGAGAATAAGAAGTCTTTAGTGGGGAAAAGGACAATAAAGGAACAGGATTCAGGAAGGCAGAAGATGGCGATAATGCCCCTAAGACGCAAAAGTATGTGAAAGAGAATTAAAAGACTTTAGTGACGAGAAGTGAGGACAAGGGATAATAAAGGAACGGCATTCAGGAAAACAAAAGGTGGATAATGACACTAAGACGCAGGGGGTACTGGAATTGAAAGAGAATGAGAAGACTTTAGTGAGAAGTGAGGAAAAGGTCAATGAAGGAAAAGGTTTCAGAAAGACTTGAAATGCTGATTGACGTTGCATTTAGATTTTAGAAGATTTTAGGCAATCAAGAAGCAAGAAATCGGAATGGAGTTCCACAGACGAGAAGTGCGAGAAAATAAACTTTTAGACTAGAAGAGTCGGTTTCACTCAGCTGGTTTAAGTATAATATGGTGAGACCTATTTGTAAGTTTATTTGTATCCTCAAATTCACGCAATCTAAGCACTAAGTAAAAAAGTTTATTAGGAAAGTTGCCATGAAAATATTTGTAGAAAAGACAGACTGAAGCCACGTCATGTTGCTAAAGAAAGTGACTGGATTTGAGAGGCGTGGTCAGGATCTATTACATTGCAGAATTGGAAAAATAATTAGACAATTAAATTGGTATAATTCTTCTTTTACTGTTGGTTCACCCATTACAATCTTTTTAAGATTGCTTATTAGATAAAACATTGATATTATATGATTTCACGCGTCTAGCTAATCCTGACTTATTTCTAAATAATTTATTACAAAGTGTACCGGATAAATCTGGAGGAATTAGTTGCGTGTATAGAATTAAATGTTTTTGTGTAAGGCTGCTTATATGGCTGCTCAAATCAGGTTGAGAGTTGTAAACAAGACTACAAATATCACAGACAAAAAAGTGTATTGTCATCATCCATCAGCTGTCTTTTTTTTCGGCTATTTTTCCTTTGTACTTCTTTTTTTCAAAGGGCTATGCGCCCTCATAAATATCTTCCTTTTATTTCCATTGGTCAGTAGCCTCATTCTTCAAATTATCCTGATTGATTTCAAAAGTTGCAAGTTAGTTGTCTATCGAATTCTTTAAACATACTTTTGTGGCCTTTTAACGCCCTTTATCTGTTTATACAATAGTTGTTTTATAATATATATATATATATATATATATATATATATATATATATATATATATATATATATATATATATATGTATATATATATGTATATATATATATGTGTGTGTTTGTGTGTGTGTATATATATATATATATTGTGTATTTAGACAGCAATCCCTCATCTATACATGTTTCATTAAAGAAGACAGATGATACTGCGATTAAAAGTAAAGTGTATTTTATTTTTGAAAGATGTTTTAATAAAAGGAATTACGTTGTGCTGGGAGAATTTATTCCAATCAATTTTGTTTTGTTTTTTTAAATACAGCAAATACTTTTGCTTAATGTAAATATTAAATATATCTGTTAGCTTGAATTTAAAACTTAAATAAAAACGTCAAGAAATATTTTTCATTTGTAAAAATTCATTTTAAATTTTAGGTATCGCTTTTCTTTTGAGGTATCTATATCTATCTATCTATCAATCTACCTATCTACCAAACTATCTATCTATCTACCTATCTATCTATCTATATATATATATATATATATATATATATATATATATATATATATATATATATATATATATATGATAACAGTGTTTAAATGTATGCTATATTTATAGCTTAAAATGCTCAATATGATGGATAAGCAGTGTAGACATAGAGTTTAACACCGAAGTATAACAGTCTGCTTCATACTTGAATGCAATATTCAGGTCATGTGGGTTGGATAGTAACTGGATTATTTATATATGTTAGGCAATGGTAAATCAGTTATTTTCGTTGTATTGTTTTATTCTAAGTCTCTTGAATAGGTGGGGACGGTTATTTTAAAGTATTCTGATTAGAATAATGTAAAATAACTGGTTGACACAAGTATTTTCTTCATTTGTGAAAAAAAAAGACTTTCCTACTGATAAGTGTGTAATTAGTTTGATCAGAGAAAGATTTTTTTTATCAAGAGCCTTCACAGTCAAAGAAATCAGCCACAGATTAACTTAAAGGGGTCAGTCTACATTAAGGCAAAAAGAGCTAGATACCGTGTGAGGTTGAACCATATGTCTTATAGCATCAAAGCAAACAAAAATCGCTGGAAAATTACTTTTATACATCGTATCTGTTTGTTTATTGCCCGACCACAGTTTTTTTTTCTCAACGCGTATGTGTTTCTCTTCGAAATCTACCCTTTCGTTGGAACATTTTATTTACAGCTGACTGTGGGAGCGCCAACGGTGATCCTCGCTACTAGTTTAGAAGTCATTATCGATAGTGGAGAAAGACTTACGACAGGTACACCACAACGTTTACGCATCCGTTTATAGTTTCGCCATGAAGTTATATCGGGATTAACCATATTACATATGAATACGAAAGAATAAATAGGAGTTACTACGAGAAAAGAAAATAGTTCGGCCGATATAAACAGAAAATACCACCACAAAAGGTAGGCAGTATTAACTCCTTCCCCCCACTTAGACGAGATGTGACACAAGGTCTTTTTTACGTACGCCCGGGACAAGGACAAAATTACCATCAGCCCCCGCAACCATCGAATGCGCTTGCCTCGGTGCGAGCACCGATCTCTTCCTCAGGTGCAATGGGAGGGGGCGTCCTCGAGCAGCTGTTCCTCAGGGCTGGGCACCTCTCAGTATGATTTTCTTAGTTGCCCCTCTGTCCTTTGACAAAGAATCCCTTGAGCGCACTCTGTCCAAGGACAGAGACGCAACTGAGAGATGCGTTAGAAATCCCTCCACAAAATGTAGGCACGACGCTAGGGAGGGGTCTGGAATCGAGAGCGTCTACCTCCATGAGGATTTGCTGGATCTGAGAACTAAACAACAGACTTACATCATTTACATTATTCGAACTTTTATCCTCATCTTCATTGCCATATTCACGACGTTTCGGCCGGTGATTGGAATTTCGAATCGAAACCTTTATTTCGTCCACCAGGCTATTGTTCTATTTGTGAATATGGCACTGAAATTGCGGATAACAGTCCGAATAATGTAAGTAATCATAATACTTCATCTGAGAGATAGAGACAGATAAACAGAAGACTTTTGCCTTGTTGGACTCAATCACTGACAATATATCATCACTTGATTGTCATAAATTCCAATAATTTTCAAAATAAATAAAAAAAAACAACTTATTTTCCGTTTCTTTTTTGTATCTTTTTTTTTTTTACAGAAGTATATTAAAAATACTGGACTGAATATGTGAACAAAGATGAAGCTTTAAGGAAAATGGAGAGAAGGACATTTATACTTTTCACTCAGAGACAGTTGAAATGTCTGGGGCAAATAATGAGGAAAGAAGGTTTGGAGAACGTGACACTCACATGTTGTGCTGAAGGCAAGAGAGACAGGAGAACACAGTGTATAACCTACCCAACGTGCTTGTGCAAATGGTTCACAGAATAAAGATTAGGGAACATAGCAAAAAGACAAACATTGCTAACAGCTACAAAGGACAGGAAATTGTGGAGAGCCACGATTGCTCATGTCATGAATAGTCACAGTAAATAGAGGGAAAATTGTGGATGAATATGTATCCGAAACATTAGTTTCTAATATTTTTATTTAAGGAATCACAGATCTAGAGGATGGCGGTAGGAGCGGGCAGTTTTGTGGGGAGGCACTAAAGGAATTACTATACAAAATTAGTTCTGCCATTTTTCATCTCATTCGGCAATTGCAATATTTACTTGAATTCACTTTATGTTCACGTAATAAACTTGTGCATTTGCTTAGAGGGGTACTTACTGAAATCTGTAGGTGCACTGGGACAGATGGATGCTTTTTGCTAAGCAAATTATTAAGAGATTTGAAATAACAGAAATGAAGGATCCAGAGAATACCATGGACAGAACATTTGAGAAACGACAAAGTTTTAGAAAAAATAGAAACGAAAAGAACTTACTTTTAATTTTAAAACTTATTATAAATTTAAATTTAAAATTACTTTTTAAAATAAAAATATAATTTTAAATTTATTAAAATAAATAAAAAATACATTGTTATATCATATATAATACATTGTTATATCATATATAATATTTAATAAATTTAAATAAAAATAAATTTTTATTTTAAATTTATTATATTATATATAATATTGAATAAATGTAAATCAAAATAAATTCTTATTTTAAATGTATCATATTATATAAAATATTTAATAAATTTAAATTAAAATAAATTCTTATTTTAAATGTATTATATTATATAAAATATTTAATAAATTTAAATTAAAATAAATTCTTATTTTAAATGTATTATATTATATAAAATATTTAATAAATTTAAATTAAAATAAATTCTTATTTTAAATGTATTATATTATATATAATATTTAATAAATTTAAATTAAAATAAATTCTTATTTTAAATTTATTATATTATATATAATATTTAATAAATTTAAATTTAAATAAATTCTTATTTTAAATTTATTGTATTATATATAATATTTAATAAATTTAGATTTAAATAAATTCTTATTTTAAATGTATTATATTATATATAATATTTGATAAATTTAAATCAAAATAAATTCATATTTTAAATTTATTATATTATAATAAGTTCATTATAATAATGAAACATTAGAGAGAGACAGTTGAAATTTATAGAGTACAGTAACGAGGAAAGATGGCTTGGAAAATTAGATACTCACAGGAATGATTGAAAACATGATGGACAAAGCATAACAGCATTTAACCTACCTAGCGAGCCTGAGCAAGCAGATGATGTGACAGGAAATTGTGGAGAGCTAAAAGGAAAATGGCACATAAAAAGAGAAGTGTTCATAGTGTTCTTAATGTTATAAGATTTTATCTTAAAAATATTATTTAATAAAAACAGTTTATTTTCTAATTACCTTTAACTAATCATTATCTATAAAAGACAGGATGTGTGTGTGTGCGTGTGTGTGTGTGTGTGTGCGTGTGTGTGTGTGTGTGCGTGTGTGTGTGTGTGTGTGTGTATGTATGTATGTGTGTGTGTGTTTGTGTAACGAATGCACGGCCGCAATTTTCGACGGATTTGCATCAAAATTTACATGCACATGCTCCAAGTTAGTGGAAAAGCCAAGACCGACTTTGCATTTCCCAACTCCCATCGATAGTGGAAATAATCGATTTTTTCATGTTTCTACGGCAGTTTTCATGTAGTTTGCGGCCATTTTCTACTGGCCAATGTGAGAGCCTATAGCTGACTGCCACAAATATTATCACTAGCATGCTAGCATGCAAAAAAAATCGATAGCTGCATTCGTCACCAGTGGGAAAAATTTAAATCTTCATGGCACTTTACTCTAATTGGCTCATTCGATTGCTTAAACTCAACGTTGATTCTGATTCCGCAGAACTGGGTTGGGTGGGAAAAAGTATTTGTTGTTAACATTCTTTTTTCATTCGGTTTTTCCAGTTACGAGTCCTTTTTTAAAGCTGATCGTTTTATGTTCATTTTGTTTAGTTGGTTTTTCGTAACAGATTTAATTTTTAGTATAGAGCTTAGGAAAAATTGGCAGTGTGAGATAGGCAAGAAGTAAGGCATGTAGCAACATCAGCACAGCAAAGGGCACTCCTTTAAAGGCAAAAATATTTTAAGTCAAATGATAGCGATTGCTGTATGAGTCGTACGATTTTTCAATCAAGCACGGGCAATTCCGCGCCATGCTGCTAGTTTAATATATTACTCAATCTTATTTTGCTTCTTGTGTTCATTGTTGCTACTTCTGTTTTTGTTTTTTTTGCAGCCAAAACAAAATAGACAGCCGCAATAGTAAAGTTTCCGCCTATTTTTTATACATTGTCCAATTTAGGAATTCTGTTTATAGAAGCAACAATGGGAAAATCCCCAAAACTTGTATTCAAAATCGAAAGAAAAATTATTCACACTAGGAAAATAAATCTAATAAAAATATTGATTTTATGAGTGATGAAAAATACAAAACCAGGAATCTTAAAAAACAATTATTATCTTATTTATCGCTTGCCCTAATTTGTAGTTTGTGAGACCGTGCTTGAAAAGAATACCATGCAACAAGAAAAAAAACAGTGTTGCAGATCATGTGACAGCAAGTTCCATGAAAAGAAATTGAAAAATGAAAGAATGCAAACAAAGGAAAAATACAAAATAAAAAAAAGGAATGTACACTATATCATTCGGGGTTTTGTCATCATCTTTATTGCCGTTTCGGCCCTTGTACGCTCCGACCTTCTTCAGGTGATATACGCTGGAATTTCAAACCAAACCCCTTATTTAGTCTACGGGGGTAGATTGTTCTAGTTCCACATGCCATGTCTTTTTGGAATATCTCGGTTCCAGTTAATTCCTTTTAGTAGTTTAACAAAATTTGTGTTCCCTCAGCTGTAACCAGGTATTGAACTCACAACTCTTTGGGTTAAGTCACTTTTTGGATTACTTAACCATATAGACAGTTAACAAATATAAACAAAGAACACTAAAGGAAGGCATATGAAGAAGGAACCAAGGGATTTTTTAAACACCTTTGTTGTTCCCCGTGGCATGTAAGTTCGTTTGTATTAACCAGTCATGTATTCTTAAGATTTTTAATAAAGGAAGAAAAGTGCGATACCAAAATTCGAAAGAACATCCGCTTAACGAAAAATACATTCCAAAAACTAAACACAAGAAAGAAATCGGAACATTTCGTTAGAAATAAAGAAAAAAAAGCACTTAATTATAATGCATTACAATTCTTTTTATGGTAGTGAATGCTCGACAATCTCACCACAGACGAACAGGAAAACTGAAAGCAACAAAAAGAAATACGGCTCTACAGAAGGATACTGAGAATCCCATGGACGGAGTGGGTAAGCAACGAAAAAGTCTAAAGAAAAATAAAAACAAAAAAAATACATTTCTACTCAGAATCAAAAAGAGACAGCTGAAATTTCTGGAACACATAATGAGGAAGGTTGGCTTGGAAAATTTAACTCTCTCAAGGTGTATCGAAAACAACAGAGATAGTGAAAGCCAGAAGGACACCTACCCGATAACCTTGTGTAAATATATGGTGGATCGAGGAATTTGGCAAAAGTGAAAAAAAAGAGGTCAAGGGCCATGTGCGGTAGGATATTGTGGAGAGCTATGATCGCTGATATCCTGAAGGGACACGACACATAGACGAAGGAGATTCTGAAGAAAAGGAACGAAAAAAACCGGCAAGTCTGTTTATTATCCAATGATTGTTTAAGTGTTCTGATCGGCGTAGTATATCTGACATGAGGCGGAAAAGAAGCTTATCCCAATATGCACTTGGGGTTAATGCCACAATAATATAAACAAAAGCTAACGCCGGGAGAATATAGCTGGGACGAAAAATTACATGCGCACAGGAAATGGGGTCTGGAAAATGACGGATATTCTCCCGGAATAAATGGGTTAATGCCATTTTTGTTTTCGAAGCATTTGTTTTCTCTTTGATTTCTTTTCCTGTATTCGGACAGACATTAATTTTGGACAAATGATGCCTGTAGCGGTCTGGAACACCGGGCAGGCTGAACTTCGGTGCTCTTATAACTATTGTTTTTTTGTTTTTTTTTTAATTTTCACAGGGGAAAAATGTAGAGTAACGTGTTTATTACAATATACAACTTAATACAAGCTAGAGAAAACATTCGTTATCTTACCTAAAACATTTTTCTAGCTTTTAGATCTGCAAATCTTTTCATGGCACATTCCACACCGATTTTCTTGAAAAGATCATTTTTTATTATCAAAATAGCCAAGGAATTTAATTTAACTTGAGTCTTGGGCGACCGCAAGTATATTTCTATAAGCTTTAGTTTTTGAAGATCCCAAACACATGACATGGCTCTCTGATTGCTTTCTCGGCCTTGATGGCGCGCACGGCCTTGATGGCGCGCTCGGCCTTGATGTCACTCCGGCCGACCATGAGCCGACCCTGTCTTGGAAGAACATGTGAATGGACTCAAATTTTCATCTTTCGGGTCATAGAACTCTTAATTTACTAATATTTTTCAGAGAAGGCTTTTGGGTGTTTTAACAGTTTTTTCCTCGTTTTATATTCGGAAAAATATTTGAATATTTATACTTCATATTGTTTGGCATTTTTGAAATTGTAAATTGGCTTGACAGACTTAATATAGGAAATCACAGATTGGTTAGCTCCATGACATATCACTTTATAAAAAGGGAAAGTGATTATCTGAAAGAATAATGACAGGGAAATATGGTTATAATTATGGCAATTATATATATATATATATATATATATATATATATATATATATATATATATATATATATATATATATATGTATATATATTTGCGTATTTAGGCAGCAATCCTTCTTTCATAAACATTTCATTGAATACGATAGACAAGGTGCTTTTATTTAGTTTTTTTTAATACAATTTCTCATGCGATCTAATAATTTTTTTCTTTTCGGATGGTAAATTATATAAAAACTGACCGAATGTTTTTTTTTTTATCCGAGCGATTTCGGCTATACATTTATCCATTTTCAAGGATTAAATATTTTAACTGTTAAATAAAATAGTTTGTTGTATGCATGTTTTATAAAATGTTTAAATTTTTTAAAACACGGTCAAGATATTGTGTCTACGTTCAAAGTTAATATTATTAAGTGTTGTTTTTTTTTTTGTTTTTATTAATAAGGTTTTCCATTTTTTTTTAGTCTTTTTTGCATGTAGATGATA
Source organism: Acanthosepion esculentum (assembly GCA_964036315.1). Classification (NCBI taxonomy): domain Eukaryota; kingdom Metazoa; phylum Mollusca; class Cephalopoda; order Sepiida; family Sepiidae; genus Acanthosepion; species Acanthosepion esculentum. The sequence goes on along the minus strand of OZ038476.1, from coordinate 21,973,303 downwards.
CTATTACATTAGTGTTGGCAACAAGTATATTACGAATAGTGTCTGGTAAATCTCCATGAATATTTAAATGAGATCTAATTGAGCTATGGTCCGAAAGGTGTAGAGTGAGTCTGCGTGTCAAACATGTAGTGTGGCCTATATAATTATTTACAAATTTTGATTGATCAGCATGAAACAGTCTGGCGCCTGTGAGTGTTACTTCAATGTTAACTTTTATATTTATATATACATACGCTCTACCTCTGATATTGAGAACTTTATCCCATAAATATAGCACACCTTAAAACTATATATATATACGTATAGGATAAAGAATAATTTTAACATATGCTATATTTATGGGTTAAATATATTCGGAATAGTGTGTATGTAAATAAAAACGTGGGCATTGAAGTCAGCCCCCAGAGGCGACAACATTCTTCATAAAATGTAAATATCAGTCCTTAAGCCTTGTGTTTGTCTCGACTATTAATATATATATATATATATATATATATATATATATATATATATATATATATATATATATATATATATATACAGATCAGTGATGCATTGTGGGTAGTTTATTGTATTGTTTTAACGGTTATTTTTTAAATAAAACAAATAAACAAAATAAGTAAAATAACTTAATCCAAACCAATTAATAATTAAATAAATTAAGTAAATAATAAACAAATTAATAAACCATGAACGGATACATAAACCCAATTAAACGTAATATTAACCACCAACAATAAAATAATCAATACCAAATTAAAAAAAGTTAACAAACAACAAACAACGATATATCGCCACAAAACTGCATCCGGATCCACAATCATTTCCACTCAATAGCTCCTAGAATAATTCGAATCATAACTGTTACCGTCGACTAAAATAACCGTTAGCACAATGCAATAAAATAGCTACAATCCATTACTAACCTGTAAATATATAAATAGTCGAGCAAAAACACTATGCATATGTTGTGCGTGTTGAATTCAATATACATACACATATATATATATATATATGTGTGTGTGTGTGTGTGTGTGTGTGTGTGTGTGTGTGTGTGTGTGTGTGTGTGCGTGTGTGTGCGTAAAAGGAAGTCTGAAAACAGCCGCGCCTGAAAGGTATAGACAACAAAAAATGCTCAATACAAAATTAAATATCGAATATGTAGAGAAGATATTTAAGAAAAAGCTAAAATGCAAACCAAACTCGTAACCCGGGTTTTAGCCAGTTCTTATATATATATATATATATATATATATATATATAGATAGATAGATAGATAGATAGATAGATAGATATAATGTGAGACATATTTTACATTCCAATTTTAATATTTCCTTCTTTTGTTTTCTTTTTTTTTTTTTGATTAATAAAGGAATCCGAGAAAATGTTTGCACTTTAATTTTCAAAACGAACAAATTTTTCTGGACTGTATATCACTCTTGCTATAAGTGACACGACATCACTATATGTAGGCATTTGCTCGACTGAAGTTAACGCCCAAGGCGCAAGGTTCCTCCCATGAAATCAACTACCACGTGCCCGAGACCAAGTAGAGTGTTCAGGTTGGAGGACCGCCCTGTCTACTTACCCAAGATAACGCTACGCGTTAATAAATATTTATCCGGCTTTCAGCCCAGATATACGGAAGGCGTTTGTCAGGTACTCAGCAGCGCAGCGACCTTACCACCACATCCGGTCATGGGATTGATAATTATAATGAGGATGACATATCCTTCCGGTGATGCGACAACAGTTTTGTTAATTTTTATCGGCTTTTAAATGTTTCAAATTATTAGCGATGTTTGTAAAACCCCAAAAGTAAATTAGGTTGTAATTAACAATTATAGTTACAGAAAATGCGTGCATGAAAAAAAAACAAATTGAAAACAATTTCATTGTAATGAACATCATATTATAAAACTAATAATAATGCGAAATATTATGTTCCATGTCCTGGGACCATTATTAATTCGTTTAATCATTAATTTTGTCGGCTGCTGTAGTTTTTCGTAAGATACAGACTGCATCGTATGCAGAATAACGTCCCAGAATTCCTTCTGATCTAATGTAGATCTTCCACTTCCCGACAAATGTTTAAACAGATCAAGATCGATTGAATCTTTAAAATGTGCAAAAACTCAATTTATCTTCTTGAACAATGGCTCTACATAAGCCTTCAATAAAATTATATGCCCGATATGTCTTCTTAACAGTATCTGGTCCCTCATTGAAACAATTACTTCCCTAAAAGTATTACAACACCACCGTCTTGCTGACGTTTCAATCAATGATGGCGCTTCCTCCCAGTTGCCACGCAGCCTCTACTACATCTGATTGGGCCATCAAGAGTCGTACGGTATTCTTAGGAGAGAATGTTTGAAAAATCAATCTTTACGTATTCCGTTGTCAATTTCATTTTAATTACGATTGATGATCGATCTGATCTTTTTTTTCTCTTGATTTCAAACATGATGCCATATGATTTTTCACATTTCCTCTCTTTGACAACGCTTAAATAATTCCTAGATTGATAAACGCGGATTTTGTATAATTTCACTCGTTATGGTAATCAGTTCGGCAACATGAATTCGTCTAGATGCTCTTATGCGGTCAACTATGAATACGTTCGTGATCTTCAAAGAATTTCCTCACATATCCATACTACCTTTCGATCATCATTCGAAACTTTCGGCGTTTGTTTACAATTTGCAAACTCTGAAGTTATTTGACACTTCCCTTTATCTGTAAAATCAACATAACGCCCTATTTTTAATCTCGGGCACTATGGATTAGAAATCACGAAATTCAGAGCATTCCACACAAACGGCCACCGTTTGTTTATATTTGTACAGAATCACACTACTTTCTTCCAAACTGAGCAGGCAGATGTTGCCATGTAGTTGATGATATTTGTGATTCTGTAGCGCCAGTCCACAAAGTAATGCTAATGGTAATATTAACTGTTTCCGTATGTGAAAATATTCGACATTCTTTGAACGAATAGCCAGTGATATCCGAGTTACGCCTTTCTCCAATCCTTGTACATCTAGCTTGGATAAATGTGTATTATGTTATCCTAGTCTCAAATGATAATGGTAATATTAACTTTTTTTTTTTTTTTAATCATATCACCCCAAGCAAGGCCGGAGGGCACTATCACGCAAGGGGTTAAAGAAGGGTTGGAGGAAGAGCAGATAGGAGTGGCAAGGGAGGGGATGTGGAGAAAGAGAAAGACAGTGGGTCGATCAAGGAAAGGGGGCCACAAAAGATCCGGAGCGAGAGCAGATAGGATCGAAAAATGAAAGGATGTGGAGAAGGGAAGTGGATAGATCAAGGCAACTGGAGATGTCGATTGACGCTACACTTAAACCGTTGGAGATTGTATTTGTCAGGGAAACAGTAATAGGGAATGGAGTTCCATAGGCGAGATGTGCGAGACATGAAGCTATTGGAGTAGAATAGACGTCTACATCTAACAGTTTTCACGGTGTAGGGGTGGGAGCGGGATGCCAGCCTGGTGGGGCGTTTAAATTCACGAGGCCTATGTGGAAATATTCGACATACATTGAACGAACAGCCAGTGCTATTCGAGTTACGTCTTTCTCCAATCCTTGTACATCTAGCTTGGATAAATTATCTGTTATCCTCGTCTCAGGTGATAATGGTAATATTAAACGTATCCTTATAAATTAATATTCAGCATTAATTAGCCAAGCAGCTAGTTTTACTTTCGGTTGAAATTTATAAAATCTTGCTATTAAAACTTTTTTTCAGGAGAATACGTTTTTCAAGTCCAGTAGCTGTTATCGTTCTTTCTACCATTGATTTGGACTTCTTTCATAACTTTTCCTTTGAAGTAGTTTTAACATCATTTCTTCACGAGTTACATATTTTGGCAATTTTAGCTGTTGCTGCCGATGAACGCCCTCAAGTGATGTGGTTTTTCTTATTTGGTGCAGTTCTTTGTGAATCTGTAGCGATAGGCCACGAGGTTAGAAAATGGACGGTTCTTTCCAAATATAGTGACAGGAAACTCCATGGTCGGGAAATGATCAGTCAAACATTATACAGGGTGCAGCTGGTGTTTGAGGACAGATTTTATGGATTAGTAAAAAAAACTTGCTGAACAAATGAATATAATTATATTTGATTACAAATAAATAAATATGGAATTTAGCTAACTATTGTTTAATTTTATTCAATAAGGCCACTAATAGTATCAATAACTGCCTCTACACGAGGTCGAAATCGGCTGCAAGTTCTGATTAACTGGACCTTATTTATGTCAGACATTACTCGAACTATTGCAGCTTTAAGAGAGTCTTTGGTGTTATGAGACTGTTTATTAACCTCCTTCTCAACAACGCTCCATACATAATAGTCCAGTGGGCTGATATCTAGTGTTAGGAGGACAAATGTTGGCTGTAACGTGATCGTACAAATGGTCAGCCATCCATTCTTGCAACTCTGAGAAAACGTGCAATATCCAAATTGCTATGATCAGCCTTTAATGACACAATTACAGCATGCCTTTTCATTTCATTTGTTATCATAGGGTTTGCCATTCTTGATTTCTGAAAAATAAAAGCATTAGAAGTTTAGGGGGAAGCAGCATTAATCTTAAATGTGTATATCCTCAAATACCAGTCGCACCCTGTTTATTAAAGCAATCTCATTGATTTTCACTTGTGAAAGTGGAGATAACATCGGACCCTCATAAACCCGGTGGAACAATAAAATAGGCTATCGTTTCCATTCAAAAATCGTATATCTATCTATCTCTCTCTAACTTTTTCACTCTTTCCTTGCTCTGTGACTTCGTCCTCATAAGCTATATTATTCGACCTAACATGGCTTCTCTTACACCCTCCATTCGACTGCTTATTCACCCGGCGCTCTTGGATGCGACAGAGTCCACTGACAGTCAGCGGTGTTGAATATATTTAAAAACTTTGTCTTTTCGAATTAATTGCGCGCACATTAGTCAAAAGGCTCTACTTCAGTCTTTCTCGAAAATTATGACCTTTGACCAATCGCAGCTATATTCTGCTTTGACCTGCAATTTGTTGCCAGAGGCAAGAGTAATCCTCGTGACCTCAAATATTTAATTAAGTGCCGAAAGTTTAACGTCTGTTATGTCGAAATACTATCTGCGAGATTATATTTCTCATTTGCTATTATCATGCCTATCCTTGTAGTCAGTCCCCACACAATCAATTCACCTCACTATCAAACCCAGTTGAACGAGCCATACTATTATTTAGAGTCATAAATATCCACATACGCTGATCAAAATTTCTCATTTCTTCTCTTATTATATTTCATATATATATATATATATATATATATGTGTGTGTGTGTGTGTGTGTGTGTGTGTGTGTGTGTGTGTGTGTGCGTATGTGTGTGTGCTGTATTTATGTATGTATGTATAGATAGATAGATAGAGAAAGAGAGAGAGATGTGACGGGTTCTTATCTATTAATCCAACAGAAAGTTGAATAGAGCCTTATGAAATTTACTTGAACGAAGACGCACTCTGTGGCCGATACAGTTTAAAACTCATCGGTTCTAATTGCGGTTTCACCAGATAAGGGTGACGCAGGTTCAAACTCTGCCGGGGAGCGGTTTTTTTTCTTTATCTCCAGAATATTAAAGCCGATAGACAAAAGCAAATAAATATACTGTTTAATAAATAAACGGACCGTCTACTAACATTAGCTGTAAATATCGTCCAAGTAATAATAATAGTGTGTGTGTGTGTATATATATATATATATATATATATATATATATACAAATATATATATAAATATATATATATATACAAATATATATATATATACAAATATATATATATATATATATATATATATATATATATATATATATATATATATATATATATATGTATATATACCAAATATGTGGTGCAGTTCAATTTATATTACATTAATCATTCATACAAAAAGTAGATTAGTAAAGTTAATGATATAAATGGCGAAAAACATCTTCGCAAACAAATTTATTAAAGTTACATTAACCCACGAACCACTCAATGAATGTTATGATCCTTGTTTTTAATAACTTCAAGTTGTATAAGGTCTTTTTTAATCTGCTAGTACTTTCGGCTGCACATTCATTATAATTTCCATGCCTGAGGATGGCTGAATGAAACTGGATTCCTTAGAAATCCGTAGGTAACAGTTTATTTCATTTGATCTGGCGCCCATCTCTTCAGACCAGAATTTTACAACAATAAAAATTTTGGTCTGAAGATATGACCGCCTGATCCCATGAAATAAACTATTATCTATGAATTTCTAAGATCTCCATTTTCATTTATATTTACTCTGTTCTTACATTGAGCTTGCCTTAGATTTATATCCTTCTTGGAATTAACTCTACTAATTATCAAGTAATATTATATATATATATATATATATATATATATATAAAAGTGAACATAGAAGTCAACAGACTGTCGCCTCTAAGTGTTGACTTCTATGTTCACTTTTATATTTACACACTCTATCTATTGAGCACTTTATCCCATAAATATAGCACATTTTAAGACTATATTTCTTCATATATATATATATATATATATATAGAGAGAGAGAGAGAGAGAGAGTGAGAGAGAGAGAGAGAGAGAGATGTCTGCATTTGTATGCGTGTTTAAAATAGGATATAGAATCCTGACACAGTTTTTTAAAAATTTGACAAATGGGAAACGTATCATTGAAACTCGATTTGAATACGTGTTTTGCTTTATCAAATCTCGTTACAGTTTTCCGTATGTTAAATTTCTTAAAAACTTTGTTGGTATTCTATATCCTATTTTAAACACATAGTGTCGACATGGAAAACACATATATAGACCTAAATCTATATAAACCTTTTACTTTCAATCCATTCTGAAGGATTGGTTGCGGATTTGGATTGGATTAATTTCAGAAAATGCTATATGAATCTCTTGCTTTCGGGCCATTCTGAAAATGAGACGAGGATTTACCTTTAATTCAATACAAAAACCTGGGAAAATATATTAACAACTTTAGACATGAACTAAGAATCCTAAAGAGAAGATACAGAATAAATAGTAACGGCATTTTTAAAAAAATCACTCATTTTCTTTCTTCTTTAATCTCGAGAAACAGCAGCTTAGGGAAAATGTACTATGATTCATTAGTTAAGCATAGACACAAATACACATATTTCTTTCTTTTTTCTTAGATATGATGAAACCTAAAAAGGCGAAACGCGTAATAAAATCTAGTTTCAATGAAACATTTTCCACTTGGTAAATATACATATATATGCCTGTATTGAATCTAAATTTCAAAGGTAACTGTTAAATTGGGTAAACAGTGGTTTACTCTCCTCTGATATTTCAGAGTTAATTAGACCCACTGGGTCCATTTGTCGCCGTTTGTATGGGTTACCAAAATCCATAAGGATGGTGTTCCCTTACGACTCATTCTGTCCATGATTGGGTCATCCCAACATAAAGTCGCTAGTTGGCTCTCAAATTATGCTAGGCGTCTTCACTTATTATTATAATTCGTTCAAAAAAACAACATCTGAAATGTTACTAGAGCACTGGCAATGGAGTCACTGACGACACAGGTTTTTAGCAACGATCTAACAGCAGCAAGCAGTACGCATGCTCAGTCTTAACTTCCTCGTTTTCTTGGACTCCGTGATTCATCTTAATTGGATAATAATTCCAACGTAATTATAAGCGATTGAATCGCACTTAGAAAGATGAATTTAGGCGGGGATTTAATCGATATTGACGACTGGAAATTGTCACAGGAATATAATGTTAATGTCATTCGATTCTTCGATTATTAAGTTTGCATATTGGTAGACAGTTTGTTTCTTGCGAGAGGAAATGGGCAAAAATGAAAAAAGAATTTTCTTACTTAATAATTTTGGCGTTTTCGAGCATGTCCAATTTGATTTGATTTGAGAGGTTTTCTCATTTTTGTTTTATTTTAATGTTTGTTTGTTTGTTTGTTTTAAGCATCCATTGGTTGTTTTCTGGTACCCTGATTATCGGGACCACTTAGACTTTCGTATTTTATATAGAATCAAGACAAGAAAAATATACTTTTGAAAATGCATTATTTTGCTCATTTATTATATACATTTTTATCTTCCATGGGCGAGTATTTGCGATTAAATTTTCAATGAGATTGAAAGTCACTTAAACCTTAAGTCATTTATTAGACACCGAGTGTGTCGATGAAAAAGTAAATATAAAATTCATCAGATTGTTGGTTGGTTGTCTTTGTTTAGCGGCATATCAACCTTTAAGGGTTATTTAAAGACGAAATCTAAATATTTTTATACTCAAGTTTTTTGAAATTATAATAGTTTAGTGATACAAGTCTTACTAATTAACCCATAGCTGGGGGAGAAGAGGAGATTCATACCTTTCCCAAGTGTATTAGCGCGTAAGTGAATATAACGAACCCGACTGGAACTGGAACTCGCCTCTCCGTTAAATAATTCCAAGCCTTTATACATTACACCACCTACACACCCAAGCTTACAGCACCTAGTATCCCGAAGCGGCCACTTTTTTATAATAGATAGATAGATTATTAACATTAATATTAACTCATATAATTAAAAGTACTAGACAAATAGATAGATAGATAGATAGATAGATAGATAGATAGATAGATAGATAGATAGATAGATAGATAGATTTCACACCAGATAACATGGACAGAAAATGTGAGCAATGATGCTGATTTAAAAAATAGCATTTACAAGGAAACATATATACTTACAATCAGAACGATACATATGAAATTTCAGGGAAATATGATGAGGAAAGTGGGCTTGTAAAATTTAACACACTCCGAGCCTATTGAAATCAAGATAATATTTTACACGTCTTTCAATGTCCAGTTCATATGCTTTTGTATATATATATATATATATATATATAATTATTTACCCGCTGCCCCACGCAGCAAGATGTGGCACAAGGCCGAGTTTAAAGTGGGGTATCCCAAACCGTAGGGCAAAAATTATATATATATATATCATCGACTCTCCCGTCGAATTCGACGTGTGAGGGTCAAGCAGAACAGTTCCTAGAAACATGAGATTTGATTATAGTGGTGAAGGTTTCGTGCAGGTTTCATGTTTCCACACTTTTTGAAGGGACGAATACAGAGACCTGGTGCACTGAGTGCCTGAAGGTCCCCAAACGACCCTCCGCAAGTTTTGAATTCAGAGTTGTCCTTCTCCAAGACCAGTTGCCATCCAAGGCTATAGAACCCATAGTTGGAGGGAGAAGAAGAGGAGGATTCACACCTTTCCCCAAGGGTATTAGCACGTAAGTGAATGTAATGGATTCGACTGGAATTCGAACTCGGCTCTCCGATTCCTCAATCCAAGCCGTTATCCAAGCGTTACTTATTTATTTATTTATGTGTGTGTGTGTATAATGTGTATATATATATATATATATATATATATATATATATATATATATATATATATATATATATATATATATATATATATATATATATATATGTGTGTGTGTGTGTGTGTGTGTGTGTGTGTGTGTGTGTGTGTGTAATGTGTTTATATATATATATATATATATACATATATATATATATATATATATATATATATATATATATATATATATATATATATATATATATATATATATATATGCATGCGTGTGTGTGTGTGTGTGTGTACATCAGCTTGGGGAGACGATTCCAGTATGCAGAACCCTAAGAAATACCTGAAATGAAACTATGGATTGGACCAAGCCTTGTGAATACAATTGTTTTTCTACCTATGCATCGTAAATTTCGGAAACTATTACATCCGCACCTAGCTTTCAGCATTTTACTGCTGAAATAGTTCAATATAACCGTAAGTTCTATTTTCTAAAACAATAGTACCAACAGCAAGAAAAACAGGAAAAGAAAGATCATATGGAATACCCCTCCGTTCAACCAAATGGTCAGTACTAAACTAGGGCATCAGTTCCTAGCCTTAATTGAAAAATAATTTCCCACTAATAGCAAACTTAGCGAGATCTTTAATAAAAACACCTTAAAATTAAGTTACAGCTGCACTGAAAATCTAGAAAGAATCATAAAAAAAACATAATAATAAAATCCTAGAAAAAAACGCATGCCAAAACAGTATTAATAAAACTCCTAAACTGCAATTAGACAAAAATAAGGAAAAATTATGTGATTGTGGAAACCCTAAAGACTGCCCGTTGGAAAATAAATGCCTCACAAAATCCGTGTGTCACAATGCTATATCTCATCCATTGAGAGTCCTATCACTGATAGGATATACATTGGGTCAACACAGAATAAATTTAAAATTAGATGGAGACAAAACAAGAGCTCCTTCAACAATATTCAAAATAGAAATCAGATATCTCTATCCCAATATTTCTGACATTTCAAAGAAACGAATAAAACAAAATAATATATAGAACAAGAACTTGTAAATCCTGGGATGACCCATGCCCTTTATGCCTACATGAAAAACTACACATCATTAAGTTTCTAAATAATGAAAAATTATTAAACCATAGGCAGGAGTTAACGGTTTTTTGCCGACCTCAACAAAATTTCGCATTAAATAATTAACATAAAAAATAGATAAACAAATAAATTCCATAGTTTAATAAAGGTCTTAAATAAATTCCATAGTTTAATAAAGGTCTTAAAAACTTAGCCGAATCATTAAATAGAAAAACCCTTTGTGAAGTCGTCAAAAAAACAAATTGTAGTCCAGTGCAACGCGTTTGTATAAGAAATAGCCATATGAATAAACAAATAAATAGAGAGATTAATAGATAGATAATAATAAAACAGAATCCTCTCAATACTTAACGACCTGTCTTAGCGCCATAATATATCTTTCGCTTTAAACTAAGTAGACGGTGACCGCCAACATCAGATTTGAAATTGAGACCCAAACATAACCTGACATAAACTTTCCGAAGGTGACTGGTCTGTAGATAAGAATTAACTCTTCGATTACCTAACCAATTTGGCCAGCCCCCAGCCGTTTCCATAGTAATTAATGTTGCAAGAGACCATACTTATAAACACGCGCAAACCACAAGATAGCTTATTCCTAAATTTTCGCATGAGGATGAAACGGGACTCGATACTTTAATTCAACTTAATTTCAATAAATATATTGAGGGTTTCGTCTCTCGTTTTTAAAAATAAAAACAAAAATACTAAAGAACTCTGAATTATTTACCTAACGTGTTTTTTGCTATATATATATATATATATATATATATATAAGAAAACAAGTATTCAGATAATGGAATTGTTTTTATGATGTTCGTATTGTTACAAAGTGGATAGGCATGTAACATAAAAGCGAATCTCCTTGATTCCGTTCAAACAGAAAGACGAATAGCTGAAGAAACAAAATGAAGAGATGTAGGGTCATTGTCTTGTTTTTCTTCTTTATTCACTGTCTAGCCACTTTTCTGGAAAGATTCAAAGAGAATTACCGATTTACATGTCTCGACTAAAAGAAATGCTAATCCCGCCAGCGTTGTTTATGTCTGAAGCGACAAAATTGTGTTCTTGTAAGGTTACCTACCAACGTATTATGTACTTTATCTAAATGCGATCCTTTCTTGCCTAGTCACTCCATCAACGAATGAAGTAGTCACCCCGTTTCGCTATGACGATCTTTCTTACTATTCAGTCCATTTTCTTTTTTCTTTTCTTTTTTTCCTAGATTGAGTTTTTCATATGTACCAAGCGCAGGAGTCAAGCTCACAGAGACACCAACAGCTTGTTTACAACATGGCTCCTGTTTAATCTATTCATAATGTGAATCTTCGAGATGGGTATAACATTTCCAACGGATTCTGATACTTTACAGCCTTTTCTTCAGAACTGTTAGCATTGCGAAAGTCTCTAGTTTGGGTAGAGTTTGATTGGTCTTTCAAAGTGCAATTTAGTTCGCACATACACAGAAATCAGTCCCCGTTGTTCTACAAATGTAGCCTCTATTATAATCGCCCACTATCTGTATAAGCTTCATCTATCTATCTATCTATCTATCTATCTATCTCAGTATGTTCTTTTCTTTCTATCTATCTATCTATCTCAGTTTTGTCATATCTATTTATGTACTCTCTCTATCTATCTATCTATCTCAGTATGTTCTTTTCTTTCTATCTATCTATCTATCTATCTATCTATCTCTCTCTCTCTCTCTCTCTCTATATATATATATATATATATATATATATATATATATTCATATATTTTTTATAATTTTATCCTATAGACAAAACCATCTTACTCACTGCAAAGATGAAACTTCTTTTTAGTGCATTTCAACTGCACTTCGACGCTTGACAACCGAAAATGTAACCATTGAACACAAATATATTTGGCTACACTATTTTTGCTGCTGACATGTCTAGAGTGTCAATTTATCCTGACATGAATTTAATACCCACTTCCTCCACCCTCTGATTTTATATTTCATTTTTCTTATTTAGCTTAGATTTGACTTTTAATTGGTTAATCTAGACATGCCCTCAGGTATATTTTTTAAAAATTCTGACCTTAGGCCTCCATCCCTTTTAACTTTCACAGGACCGATTGAGGGAAAAACGGACAGAGGAATGCAGCGAGTAACATACTTGATGATCTCGAGTAAATGGATGGTAGAACAGAGTTATGGGGAAATAACGAAAAGAAGAAACTTATTAAGGGCTAAAAGGGACAGGAAGATGTGGAAGCTATAATTGCCTACGTTCTGAAAGGGCACGGCACATAAAAGAAGACAAAAAAAACGATTAGTCAAGACTGGATCACTTAGCGTGCCACAAGTTCTCCAAACGACCCTTCTCAGCATTTGAATTCAGATTTTTCTTTCTCCTAGAATAGTTACCAACCAAGGCTAAAGAGATTAGTTTTCCATACTATTTAACCCATAGCTAGGAGAGGAAGAGATGGATTCATGCCTTTACACAGGTTTTTTTTTCTTTTAGATAAGTGTCACTTTCATTCGACTTAGTTTTATTTCCTGTTTAGAAGTCAAACTTCCTTCTCTTAAATTGGTTGCCCAGTCCGTCCAAGTATCTTTACACATGAAGACTGTTGTGTCAGATTCATCTGCGTCTGTCAAAAATTGAACTCGAATTTTCGTTCTGTTAAAAGCTAGATCAATTACACTGACAAAGAACGTTTCGTCTAAAATACGAGTAAGCAGGCAACAGAAATTAAACTACTTCAGCAAACCGCAGGAAAATGAAATGCTTACATTCATGTACACATGCAACAAAGGCCTTCTTCGAAAGATTTATTTCACACTAATCTCGTACAAAGTTCTACGTCTCCTGAGAAAGCCGAACAGTGATTTAGTGCATCAACTCACAACAATCAGATACGGAAGATGAACCTATTCGTCACTCAGTTTCTCTGTAGCTATCTTGCTACAAGTATCCTAATCTACAAAAGATTGCATAAGGAAGATTAAAACCTTTATTTTTGGAAACCTTTCAGAAAACAGACCTTTTTTTCTATTTTATCTTATTAAAAAAATGGAGAGAAACCATCATCAGATATTCTACACATATAACAGGGACAGACATTTAAGTTGGGAATAATATAAACCAAACATCGACTCTCCCGATAATTCCATGTATATAATGGTGTACATATATATATATATATATATATATATATATATATATATATATATATAGATAGATAGATAGATAGATAGATAGATAGATTAGTGGTCAATATACATACGCACACTCTCTCTCTCTCTCTCACACACACTCACACACACACACAGACACACACACACATATATATATATATATATATATATATATATATATATATATATATTTCCAAGAGGATAGAATCCAGGTAGAACTCAATGTCCACGAGAGAGGAAGAATATAATAAAAAAGGCTCAAACACTAATATTCCATGGTTATAATTTATTACATTGGAATCCTAATAACGATACAATTCATCAGACCTACAAATTCAAAAAGCTTTTTGAATTTGTAGGTCTGATGAATTGTATCGTGATTACGATTCCAATGTAATAAATTATAACCATGGAATATTAGTGTTTGATACAATTCATCAGACCTACAAATTCAAAAAGCTTTTTGAATTTGTAGGTCTGATGAATTGTATCGTGATTACGATTCCAATGTAATAAATTATAAGCATAGAATATTAGTGTTTGAGGCCTTTTTTATCATATATATATATATATATATATATATATATATATATATATATATATATATATATATACATATACATATATATATATATATATATATATATATATATATATATATATATATATATATATATATATATATATATATATATAATCTTAATCCGAAGTCAGAAACGTAGAACGGGAATATGTATCAGTTATGTGCATTAATGTGTACATTTTTTTAAATATCTGCGCTGGAGACCTTTTGAGAATATCTGGGTTAGAGATTTGAGAATATCTGGGTTGGAGACTATAGTTATTTATATCAATGGACTTATTTTATTATAGTTCTTATCTACACACATTCACACACAAACACATACATATTAATATATTTTCTGTTTATACGTCATTTTTAATTATACAAATATTTAAGTAAATACTCTGCTTATAATATACATTATTAGCACATTTACCGTCCTAAATGTTCAAGAAATTTCATAGACAGGAATCGAATATGTATCCTACACGGATTTGTCATATAACCTCACGCGCTATACCATTTAGCTATAGAAGAAGAGTCTGGTAGCAAAGACAAATTACTGTTTTTAAACCACAAATTTACAATGATTTCTCTCAAGCTCTCATATCTGCTCGAAGCGTATCTTAACGTAGACAAATGATATTATATATTATGAAAAGGACAAATATTTAAGTAAATGCTGTGTTTAAAATAAACCAAACATCGAATCTCTCGGCTTGTACACATGTATATAATGGTACTAATCACTGATTTGAATTGTTTTTTTAATGGTATATCAACTCTTTATTGGACATTTAATGCCGAAATTTAATTTTCACGGGAACTATGTTATTCTACTTTTATAATTGAATATTCTCTGCAGATCTTTGTTCTTTGTTCCTCCTTGGTGCACACTGCCTGCGGAGCGGCCACGTTTACACTATTTACACGATGTGGTTGTAGGTCGCGCAAAAAGAACTAGTAATAGGTAATTAGTTATATTTTTTGTCTCTGGGTAAAGTTGATTTGATGTGTTGCTCTAAGCTGGCGTCATCTTTCCTATTCGCCATGTTATTTTAGGTGTTTTTGGTTCGTTTTTTTTCAGTCACCATATGTGTTTTTAGAAAGCGGTACTGGTAGCATATATTCTACTACTATATGATGTTTGCCTGGTGTAGCTTCTCCGTTTTCAGTAACCTTCTGTTATACCTATGAATGACGTTTATATTAGAAAATTAAACGTTATTTACAAAAACACACATTAATATAAATCCTCTCTTTCCTTTCGAAACCTTCGGTATTCTTTACTAAATACAGTTCTTTCTATTGACCAGATTTTTCTCTTAAATTCTGGCTAATACTTTTTGTTTCCAAATGCTTCAATTGTGCAATCATTGTCTTTAATAATGATGTTTTTTGGACTGATTCGAATTTTTGAATCTTTATTTGACCACGCTTACCGTTATATCATGCTCAAAAAACGATTTCGTACAAGCACAGAAGTTACGCAACTTCGAGCTTGTCAGTACTCAGATAGGTACTTGGGAATAAACTGGGGCTGTAAGCTAGGATGTGTGGGGGGTTTAATGAAAAAAATGTTTCGGAACTGTTAATCGGAGAGCCGAGTTGCAATTTCGTCTGGGTTTGTTATATTCGCTGAGGGTAATGTATAAACTCACATCTTCCCTCCAGCTACGGGTTAATTAGTAAAACTAGTGTCCCTAAATCATTATTATCTCAAAACATATTCTTACAATCTAAAAAATATTTTCTTTAAATAACATGCAAAGGGTTGATAAGCCGTAGAAAACTATTTAATCCGATCAATTTATTTGCTCCTTCTGTTTATATCTTCGGAAGAAAGTATAAATTTCTAAATCATATACAGTGTAACCCGGATATAAGAGACCCGGATATAAGAGAAACCCGGATATAAGATAGATTTTCTCTGGTCCCAAATTAGAGTCTGTGTCAATAAAACAAAATAGACCAAACCCGGATATAAGAGAAATCCGGATATAAGAGAAACCCGGATATAAGATACTCCTTCTCCGGTCCCGACAACTCTCTTATATCCGGGTTACACTGTATTATATATGTTTTTGTGAAACTTGCAAGCTATTTTAATATGTATCCCTACTCCATTCATTTCTCTATCTATTTTTTTAAACATTTCACCACAAGCAAGGGCGGAGCGCAAATGGTTACACAGATTGGGTGCAAGTGTAAAGAGACGTGACTGAGGAAAGGACAAAGAGAAGGACGAGGAATTAGATCAATGCATCAGAAGATGTCCGTTGATATTACATTTGAATATTTGAAGACTGTAACTTTCAGGGAAGCAAGTAAGAGGAAGGGAGTTCCGCAGACGAGAAGTGCGAGAAATAAAACTATTGGTGTACAAGAGACGTCTACATTTAACCGTTTCGACAGTGAAAGGGTTGAACTGAGATGCCAATCTAGTAACAAGCTTAAATTCATGCCATTTGGGAACAAGCGAAAACAGCTCGTCGGAGAAGTTACCGTGAAAGTACTTGTAGAAAAATCAAAGGGAAGCGACGGTACGTCTGTGAGATAGTGACTGTAGACGAGACACCAGACTAGGATCAACCACATTGCATATCTGTCATCTATTTTAGCCTTTCAATGTCATTTATTTATCTATCCATATTCGCCTGTCACCGCCAGTTAGTCTATGTTTACGACTGAAGCTAAGTTCAATTTCTCATTGTCCTGACACGTCTATATTTCCTTCTAAATATGCCCACTTTTCACGTCTTCGAGATGAACGCCTGCTTATTGATATTTATAAGTTAGTTTTCAGTCTGACGCCTTCGAAGTGTTTCATTTTTCAACCGCATTCATAATTGATTATATGTCGTGTTCTGTAATATTATTAATCCGCTAGCTAATGTGTCTCTCTTGTATTATTCTTAGCACGTGCAATATCCTTTAATGTGTTTTAATATGTTTTCGTAGTCTTCGCTGAAAATCATACGGACAGTATCATTTCGATAATATCAGATTCACCTGGAGGTGCCTTAAGGTCAGGCTTAACATTAATCAAACGTATTCTTAACGTCTTTGTAAAGATTGTTTGAAGCTTAAATAATCTCTTATTTCCCTACTGTGTTCGCTAGTCGGTCGATTCCACGACATATCAAACTTTGGTTGATTCACGTCGAATTTTGTATGAGACACCCAGTGAGGATCGAACTCATCAATTTGTAGTAATAGTAAATCAGAACAACCTAGCCAGCCCTTACATCACGCCGAAAATCAAAATAATCAAGTAATATACAAGACTGGTGATTTTCAAGGAAGATTGACTTTGACACTTTTCACTTTGTCTTTGGCCTTTATGCCAAACTAGTTTAATTTTAGTAAATATATTTCCCATTTTAACATTTAATTTGTAGGGTTAACCCTAACACACACACAAACACAATATAGTAATCAACAGACAGGCTATTTCGCTGTATCACAGCTAATCAGTGTGTCTAGACATCCGAATACCTCAAGCAAGAATCGAAATCCGACTGATATGGATATTTTCCCCTTAAGCTATCGTCTCTCATATATATATATTTATTTCATAAATATATAGGAAATACCACTACATGCCTGTGTAGAAAATTAACTTTACAACTCTCTGTCCATAGCTCAATTAGGATTCATTTAAACGCACACGGAAAATACAAGTATAATAGCATTATCCATATGTAAAATAGATTAAACATAATGCAAGCCTATATATAAAAAACGAAAAGCCAATACTCAATAACATCAAATACGAATACCGCCACAACGTGCTGACAGTGTTTGCAAGACAAATAAATAAAAGCACCTCTATTACTCTAGATGAATACATAAAAAATCCATTCAGTTGAATCAAAAATAAAATCATCTTTGATAATGATTAAATATATATAAGCTAAAATTATTTGAAAAAACAGAAAGTTTCATAAAAAGAATGAGTTGGAAAACCCACTTTTTAAACCAGGACCTCCACGATAAAAATACACTCAAGGAAAAATACGGCTTCAAAACAAAAAAATGCCCCCCGCAACAAAAAGAATTAGATGACTTTGAAAAAGACTTAACTGACCTAGTTAGAAACATAAAATTCCATAAAAAACAAGATGCATTTAAAAAGAAAACTAAAAGAAGATATAACGAAAATAAACAATTCAACAAATGAAGAAGCATAGATAAAGAAAGATGGAATATTTGACACTACAATGGGAAGTTTTGACGGTCGTCATGCGAAATCGTAGGTATTTACTTACTACACGAACTAAGCAAAGTAATAGATAGAAATGACACAGGACTCTACAGGGACGATGGTCTCATAATCTTAAGAAACTGCAACAAACAAAACACAGACAAAACTAAAAAAGCAATAATAAAAATTTTCAAAAGTAACGGATTCGACATAGATATAAAAACTAACCTAAACAAAGTAGATTTTCTAGATGTTACCTTCAGCCTAAGAAAAGGCACATACAAACCATACAGAAAACCCAATGATAAACCACTCTATATACACACATCTTCCAACCACCCGCCTTCTATAATCAAACAGATACCAAAATCGATTAACCGCAGGCTTTCCGACAATTCCGTCAATGAATCTATAGTTTAACAAAGCTAAGAAAGACTACGAAACAGCCTTAAAAGATAGCGGATTCCCAGCAACACTCACATACTCACCACAAAACACAAAAAAGGCCAACAGGAAAAGAAATGTCATATGGTTCAACCAAACGACCCTGATGTTACCCGAATATTAGTACTACCCGTGAAAAGAGATGCGCAGTGCATTCGCCACTGTCTCCTGACAAGCAAATATGTGTTACTGAACAAGATATATACCGTAGCCCATATTAATTCCAAAGAACAAATACTTCTTAGCAACTCGTATCAGGATCAGACGCCAGGAGAATCATGTTTGGTATAGTATTTATTATTATTATTATTATTATTTTTAATATTATTATTATTATTATTATTATTATTATTATTATTATTATTATTATTATTAATCTTTTCACCCCATGCACGGTCGTAAATCCACTAAGACACAAGGGGTCACTGAGTGTGAAAGAAGAAGAAAAAAAGAGAAGCATTATTAGGGAGCGAGAACAATAGAAGTGAATCAAGAAAACAATAGATAACGATTGACATTGCATGTAAATTTTGAAGATCAAAGTTGGCGGGAAAGCATGGAGCTGGTAGAAAGTTCCACACGAGATAAGTGTGAGAGAAGAAACTGGTAGCATAGAACTTAAGTTTTTATTATCATTTTATTTCCTATGATTTCTGAGCTTTATACTTTTTCCTTTTCAGGGAAGTATTCTTTCAATGAGGAACAAACCTGTCGATGAGCAAACAAGTTTCTTTGCTTCTAGTTCCTCCGTAATATAGCTAGTCTGTTGGTCTTAATTTTTTTATCACTATGGATTGTCATGTCCCAGAGAATCAAAACTTCATCCCTTTCTGTTACAGTTTATCACTCATGCTAATCGTAGTCATCTTTGACTTCAACGTTACAGACATTAAGGATTGTCCAATAGAGGCCGGCTGTCGCTGTGTTGTTTTCGATTTTGATTTAATTCTGAATATACAGAGACGAGATAGTTTATTGCTTTTTATATTTTTCATTTCTATTATTATTATCATTATTATTATTATTATTATTATTATTATTATTATTATTATTATTGTTTTTGTTGTTGTTGTTCTTCTTCTTCCTGTTGTTGTTCTTGTTTGTGTGCTCGGTTCCGCCCAAAACCTTCACCACTATAATAAAATCACATATGCAGGTTGTCTGGCTGTCGCTTCCTAGGAACTGAGGTGCCTGACCCTCATACATCGTAAAAGGGTCCCCGGTATGTGTGGGTCCACAGCCTACGTCGATCAACAACAGAAGAGTCCACGATATATATATATATATATATATATATATATATATATAGCATAATGAGAGGCCACGTATACTTTCTTGATATGTATATAATATCTGGATATCTACATAAATATTTTAACAGTTAAAAATATTTTAAGAAATATTTCTTGAGTTATGGTCAAAAAACCTTTTAAACAACATTTAAGACACTATCATCAGTCTTCTGCCAAAAACTCAAACAAAGTTGCATTGCACATCACGTGACATGCGCACGCTTCACGACAAACGCTGTAAACAAACACACAAACACAGTTTCTCATTTGATTTCTGAGGAAAGACCTAGGTGGTCTGAAATATTAAATAAATAAATATATACAAAAACACAGAAATAAATACTTTCATAAAAAAAACACCCAATTTTGTTTCATTCATTTTATCCAGATATTATATATATATATATATATATATATATATATATATATATATATATATATATATATATATATATAGTATTACACAACAAAATCCAAAATTACCTCATATGGGGGGATAGATCTATTTCAACCGACGAAAAGTACATCATTCTTATTCAACCCCGGTGTATAGACTGGGTTCGTGTCGGAATTAGAAATGTAACTTTGACAGCCGTCGAAATATTGATACAGAATTTATCCATTGCGATGAGGTAATTTTGGATTTTGTTATGTAATACGATTTATTGGCTCTGTTATAATAAATACATTGAGCCTTTTTGTGAATCAGTTCAGGTCTGCATTTGCTTTATTGTATTCGGATTTGATCGATTCTGAGTGTAGAGAGAGAAGGCAGTCTATTGCTTTATATATTTTTCCATTATTATTATTATTATTGTTGTTTTTGTTATTTTTATTGCTGGTGTTGTTCTTCAGTAGAATTTAGTAGAATCCAGTAACTTTTTGGAAGACCATATACATCACAAAATTGCCTCATCATATCAGTTCCCTGATGATTACTGTGTGATGTTCGGATATCTTCAAGTCTACCATTTTGAGGGGAGCCTCAGCCGTTACAAAATATCCAATTCCTCCATTTCGGTCTATTTCTTTTTTGTCGCTATCGTCTGCAATGCCGAATATTATTTTTACCAAACCCTAGATATATCCAACAGTACATTTCTTTTCCATGTTATTTTACGTTCTCTGCATTTTTATTTTATTTTATTCTGTATTTCTTTGTAAGTTTCCTTTTAATTCTTGATTCTTTCTAAATTTATTCTTATTTTTTTATTTGTGTATATTTGCTTCATTTTTTTTCCATTTATCCATTCTTTGTCAATCCTTCAATTTTGGGGGCACGTCTGATAGGAGAAAGAAGAAAAATAAAGAACGCACTCGACAGATGTCTAAGACTGAATGACAGATATCGCTTCATTGTAGAAAAAAAAATTCTTCAAGATATACAGAACAAAAATGTTCTCATAAAGAAAGCTGAAATATAACAACAAATAGATTTTTTAAATCAAGAAGAAAAGAGACTAGATTTAGAGTACAGAAATGCCTGGATGAAAGAGGATATATCTTCGGCTGAAGAAAAAGAAATGTTAACCATGACAACGCTCGAAGAGGAATTAAGAAAGATGGAAGACTAATCAAGCAAACAAAAAAAATTGACATATCGATATCAAAGATGATTTCTAGAAAACCAAAAATACTAAAAACAATAATATAGATAAGCTAAAATAAAAAATATATTCACTTATTGAATGTAAGGGTATAGAATTAGAAAAGGTAATAAAAATAACATAGTACACACACATGTATATATATATATATATATATATATATATATATATATATATATATATATATATATATATTATACCTTACATAAACACATGCACGCACACATACGCACAGGCACACACACATACAAAACACACACACACACACATATATATATATATATATATATGGAGAGAGAGAGAGATTAGTGAAAGCAAATGATACTGAAACCATATCGTCACCACTAAAAAACCTTTTCTTAAAATCTAAAATGTTTTATCAGAAATACTAGGCTGAGACGAGAACTTTTGGAACCCCTCATATCTCTCTCGCCTTCTCTCACTCTCTCTCTATCTTTCTCTCTCTCTCTCTCTCTCTCTCTCTCTCTCTCTCTCGCAATATATATATATATATATATATATATATATATATATATATATATATATATATATATATATAATTATTTAATTGAATATTACAACATAAATATGTTATAAAATCACGACAAAAGTAGCCATTTTGTTTCAACACTTCTGGTGTCTTGTCAAGTGATGATATAGAATACAGAATAAATGGTTTTAAAAGTTTCAAATTAATCAACGATCCTTAGCTAGGAGTAAACGCTGTTACATAAGCCAGAGTAGCCAATCAAAATACAAGTATAGGGTGATTCGAAAAATTTGACAACAAGCAAGGTTATCATAGATATTAAAAGATTTATAAAATTTGAAATTAAAATTAAAATTAAAAAATTAAAATTACCTATTTAGAAATCTAAATCAAATCTCTATTAAGTTTTAAATTGTAGAATTACCAAGGAGAAAAAATATAAAAATAAAAATAAAAGATATATATGCTATTTAATTTGTATTTTCATTGAAATTATGTTGAAAGGGATGTTCAGAATCCCAGACAGAAATGTATACACTTTAGTTTCATTTCAACATGTTAGTCGCCTCTCACGCGAAATCATTCGAACACACGCATGTTAAGCGCTCAGACGTATTTAGATATATACACACACATACAAAAAATCAAACCACACATAGGCAAATGCACTTTACTTACACATACACATCAATACACACAGGCACATACATCTACATTCAATATGATCTAGACGGTCAGATGTCGAAGCTATTCGTGGCTTAATATGTTAATATTCTATATCATCACTTGACAAGACACCAGAAGTGTTGAAACAAAATGGCTACTTTTGTCGTGATTTTATAACATATTTATGTTGTAATATTCAATTAAATAATTATATCTGCTCTACTCTGTATTGAGCGCTCTTTAAAGAATAGTAATTGTTGGTTATTGGATTTCACTCCGTATATACCAATCCTAAACTTGGGTATATATATATATATATATATATGACGGGGGGAATGGATTTACATCCATGGCCCCCGCTTCTTGTAAAGGATGAACCTTTCCGAAAAGAAACGTATATACGAATGAGTTCTACCGACGTGAACGACGGATAAGGGTTCAGTAAATTCTAAAAAAAACCTGCAAAGTCAACTGTTTAAATGGTCAGTTGTCTATACTCTGCTCTATATCATGATACCAATGTGCTGGTGCACTGAAAAGGCTTTCTGGATAGGAGTTTGTCATCTTCTATCTGTATGCTGGCCGTTGGTTCCTATAAGACCGCACGCATTTTGCCAACCCTCTCCATGATGATTTAATTCAAGATCATAGGACCCAGTCTACCCTGCTATTTATCTATAGGCGAAGAGGGAAAGAGATGGGTTCATAGCTTTCCCAGTGTTATTTGCACGTAAGTAAATGTGATGAACTCGACTGGAATTCGAACTCTGCTTTCCTTTTTCTCATTCTAAGCCGTTATTTATTACACCATTCGTAAATCCACCTACGAGGAAAGAATTCAATTACATACCTCAGCTACTTAGTAACAACTTACCAAACCGTAGACTATATATATATATATATATATATATATATATATATATATATATATATATATATATATATATATATATATATTCGCAGACTATATATATATATATATATATATATATATATATATATATATATATATATATATATATATATATATATAGTCTACGAAATGCGGTTTGGTAAGTTGTTACTAAGTAGCTTAGTATATATATATATATATATATATATATATATATATATATATATATATATATATATGTGTAATATTATATATTATATTATATATATAAATACTATATATATATAGTTTATTATATATAATATATACAGTGCAATTCGTTAAAAGTGACTCACCTTATTTTTTTTACTTAAAAATCTTTTCGCCTATTGTTTTTGGGGTCAAACTAATTTTTAATCTTACTTATATAAAAACCCCTTCCCGACCGCCTAGTAAAAAATTTTACTCACCCTAAGTTATTCTAGTCATAATTATAATTTTGGATATAAATGAAATTTAGGGAAAAACTCTGCAAAAAAAGTGACTCAATTATTTCCTGCAACTAGTAATCAAGAGAAACATAACAAAACAGCTTTAAATAAAGAATAATAGACGTATAATCTATTTATAATAGGTAAAATAGTACGAAATATTTAATAATCTATGGGTCCTCCTTTATTTTGAATAACCTTTTCAACACTTTTTGGCATTGACTTGATCAGGTTCTGGCAAATCTTATCTCCAAGCATTGAATTCCATTTGGATATGAAATTCACAATCAAATCCTCTTTGTTGCTCAACTGCTTTCTCGAGAGCCTGTACTTTATAATGCTCCATAAGTTTTCTATGGGGTTGAGGTCAGGAGATTGTGGCGGCCATGTCATAACACTCACCTGCTTCTCATCAAAGTATTCCTTCATCAATTTTGATTTATGACAGGGAGCATTGAAATCGCTACACCAAAGCTTTCGTGTTTCAATACTATCATTGTACTTCAGGCAATGGTAAGTAACTGGTTTGGCTAAATGATTTTTAAGGAACTTATAAAACAAAGTGTTACCTTTTTCCGAGAGGTAAATGGGGGGTACATCAGGTCAGAATTATAAAATAGACGTGTGGGTATGTCCTGCTTAACCTATAAAATATCAGATCTATGCTAAATAGAAAAGTAAGCTCAGAGGGTGGAGGTGGGTGAGTTATTTTTTCATGTCAAGATAAACCGTAACATAGACAGGGAAGTGTTGAAGTGTTATGTAGTGATGATATAACATGTTTATGTTATAATTTTTATTACAAATAATTATATATATATATATATATATATACATATATACATATAATAAAAAGGCATAAATACTAATATTCCATGGACTATTAGTGTTTAAGCCTTTTTATTATATTCTTACTCTGTCCTGGACATTGAGTTCTACCTGGATTCTATCCTCTTGGAAATTCATTTATATATAGATTTATATAGATTTATATATAGATTTGGCGAAATAGATAACATGTGTTATCTTCCCTATACAAATATGGAATCGGCTATTGCTCAACACCTAGTAGAGAATATAGCCTGTGCCAAGTCGTATACGAAAGAGTGGTTCAAAATTATTTACATGGCTGGTTCCAACAATCATTTGAAGATTTTGGAATCGATCTGTTTTGGATTACGGAAACCTTCTCTTTGCCGGCAGAAGGATTTTGTGAAGTCCCTTAATTTGTTGGGGGATATTTTATTTTAACTGTCCCTCGTTAATTATTTACACGCAATCATTTCCCTTCCCCCCATTATAAGTATATATACTTATATGTTATTGATTTTAGCAGGTTTCCTCATTTTTTTTCTCTTCAATATGGTTGCTGTTTTTTCGTTTAATTTATCAATTTTTACAACTATTTTCTCGTGATGAAATGTTGGACGAAAGGGCCTTAGGGACTATTAACATTAATAAATTCCTTGTTTTTAAAACAGTATATAGATTTATATATATATTTTTTTATATTTTATATATATATATATATATATATATATATATATATATACATATATATATATATATGTATATTGACCACTAATATTATCTATCTATCTATCTATATATATATATATATATATATATGTATATATATATATATATGTATATATATATATATATATATATATATATGTATATATATATATATATATATATATATATATATATATATATATATATATATATATATATATATATATATATAAAATGAAGAGGTTATAATGGTTCCAACCAGAGAAAAGTGTGTATATTAAAAAGAAGAGAGGTACCGCAAACTTTTTTTTGTTGTAATGTAGATTGTTTAAAAAAAAATATTATCCTTTATTTAATATTCTCAATGTTAAATATATTGTCTTTTCAAGAAAGACATTCGGATTACTAACACAAAAACAGAGAATGTCTCGTATCGAGAATATTTAACATTGAAAAACATAAAGAAAAAATTAATTATTTTTAATAATATGTGGAAATCTCCACCCTTTACCTGAAGACGGTCGCGAGACCAGAAACACGTGTTGTAATATTGTGAAAAATAAAGGATAATATTATTTTTTTTTAAACAATCCACATTACAACCCAAAAAGTTTGCAGTACCTCTCTTCTTTTTAATATTAAGAATTCCTGCATTAATAAACAGACATAGAAGAATTCGACAAACATAGAAGAATTTTAAAACAAATCTGATGTTTGACTATTGAGTCTGACTAAGAAATGTTTAGTATTCTCTCATGTTAAGGAATTTTAATAAGCCATTTTGGTTTCTCCGCATTTCATTAAAAATGACAACATAAATATAAGATTTTCATTGGAATGTATGAAGCGATATCACGTTTATCACAAATTTGTCTATGGCTTCTTCTACTTAAATGGAATGAATGTAATTTTAATGTTTTTATGAGGAATGTTTGCTAACCAATGAACTCACAATATAACTCATTTGAAATCATACTATGAAAATAAGAAAAACGCTTCTAAAATAACTCATGGTTGTAAGATTTATCCTGGTGATATGACTTCAACTTGAGAAAACTTATTACTCTTTCTGTCATTTATTTACATCGGCTTATTTATTACTGCCACTGCAAATATTTTGCATTCAACGTAACCTCGACAACATTAATTATGTTTTTATATTGCAAATATTAGGCTTTCCTTCAACCACATACAACAAAAATATTTATGTGTGTTTGTATCTTTTGTACGTACGCATTCATATATATATATATATATATATATATATATATATATATATATATATATATATATATATATATATATTGTCATCCACAGACAGAATGTTTCGCTGTTTCACAGATCATCAGTGTGTCTAGAGTTCCGATTGCATCAAGTCGGAATCGAAACACGACTTGGTATCATTCGGAGAATTTACCTCTAAATTATTAGCGCACGGCAGAGATGAAGGTTATTTTAGACGTATTTATTGTTAGAGAAACACGCCAGTGACCGTCTTAACGAAGAGTCTTGCATCAGCAACAGTAATAGTCACTGTTTACAAATTCAATTTTCTCCTTGAAGAGCTCTAGCGAAACAATTTTTTCAGGAACATATATATATATATATATATATACATATATATATATATATATATATATATATATATATATATATATATATATATATATATATATTGTCATCCGTAGACGGACTGTTTCGCTGTTTCACAGCTCATTAATGTGGCAAGATATCCGATTGCCTCAAGCTGGAATTGAAACCCGACTTGGATTCAGTCAGAAAATTTACCCCTCAGTCTTTGGCGCACGGTGGGGATGTAGGTAAATTTAGACGTATTTATTTTTATACGACCATCCCACTGACCGGAGAAATCTATTCGTCTTAATGAAGAGTTTTGCCCCATTTGCAGCAATAGTCACTGTTTACAAATTCACTTTTCTCACCGAAGAGCTCAAACGAAATAATTTCTTTGTATATATATTGTCATTCACAGACAGACTGTTTCACGGCTCATCAGTGTCGTTAGACAACCGATTGCCTCAAGCCGGAATTGAAATATATATATATATATATATATATATATATATATATATATATATATATATATATATATACACACACACACAGATTGTGATGAATATATTGTTGTCTACATTACGCAAAAATTGAAATAACATTGACATCTCATTTTAACAGATATGTTTACCAAAATTACACAAAAATATCTTGAAATAATAAACAGCTTCAACAACGGCCTCCAGGCGACTTCGGAATCTCCTGCAACTCTTCTGAACAGTCTACTCATTTAAGTTGGTGAAAGCTGCCTTACACCTTGCCATCAGTTCATCTTTGGTGTTAAAAGTTTTCTAGGTCTCTCGCTCAACTGAACCAACACATAATAATTAAGGGGGAGTGAGGTGGCCAAATGTAATGGGGGATGTGTTTTGCAGAATTTTTGTGACAAATATCACTGCGTTCTCCTGTTTGTGTGGCATGGTGAAGAGTCCTGTTCCCAGACATAGGGTCTTCCATCAACCACCCTCTTGACCTAGAGTAGCACTACTTCCTCAAGGCACTTGATGTAGGCCTCCGTGTGGAGTCTGAAACACTGTGAGATGATGAATGGCGGTATAACGTCACTATCCCTAGTGATCATTCCAAACACCTACATAATCACCATTAGACTCATCCAGCTCTTTTCGAATCGTCTGAACTGTCTTCAGATTGACACATAAACACTCTGAAATGTTCGTATTGGAGATTCGGCACGAATGACAAGCAGTACAGCCTACTGTTTCCAAATTTCTAGCGGAGTGAATCGGGTCATGGTGCTCTTTTTCTCTCAGACGGTGCCCAACTGACCCTACTATAGTGTGCAGTCGACAGAATCAAAAACAAACCAGGCGCCTGCGCGAAATTAAAAATATAAAATTGTGACTATATACACATTGTACCTCATATATATATATATATATATATATATATATATATATATATATATATATATATATAAATATATATATATATGTATGTAAGTGAACATTGAAATCAACACTTAGAGGCGACAGTCTGTTTCATGCTACACGCGATCGTCAGACCACGAGTGCTGTTATTTTTCTCGGCTATTTATATATACGTGTCAGTGGTGCATTGTGGGTAGTCTATTTTGGCGGTTATTTTGACGGAAGTCATTTATTTGTTTATTTATTTATTTGGGTTAAATTATTTTGCTTGTCATTATTTATTTTTATTTTTTATTTTATTTTTATTTTTCATTTTTATTTCTTATCTTATATATTTAATTTTTTATTTTTATATTAATCGCTGTTTTTATTAACGTAGTAAAAGTTTGTTTATATCGCTTATTTAATAGTTTTGTTTTGGTTTGGGAAGATAATTAAAGCTATTTGTTCAATTTTGGGGTTGATTGTTGTAGTTTGTTCTAACTATTATTTTGGCTGGAGCCGTTTTTAATTTGTTTATTAATTTATGTATTTATTTCGATTGATTATCTTTATTTGTTTTTTCTAACGGTTAATTTATCGGTGTCGGTTTGTTAGTTTATTTATTTGGATGCATTTAGATTAATTTGTTTTACTTGTTATTTATTATTTATTTATTATACTCTTTTCGTTTTTCGATTTTTAAGTAACGTAGTATTTTTTTTATCGTTATATAACAGTAAGAGCTATGTTTTTCCGTCCGATTTTTGGTTTGATTTTAATAGTCTAACAAATATTTTGGTCATAATGTTTTTTTGAATTTGTTCATTATTTACTTTATTTATATGGGTTCATTGATTTTGTTTTTTTTTGTTGTTTTTTATTTATTGTATTTGTCTATTCTAACGGGTGTGATTTGGTAATTTTAGGGGGTCAATATATTTTACTGATTTTATTGTTATTTTGTTTATTTATTTTATTTTTTTATTTTATTTTTTTTCAGTTTTCGATTTTTAAGTAACGTAGTAAAAATCCGTTTTCATGTCTGCATTTTGGGATGAGCTCGGATCTTTTATTTAATAATTTATTTTGGTCTGGGAAGGTAATGATTGCTATTTTTCCTCCAAGCAAAGTTTGCAAGTTTTGAATTCGTTATTGTAGGCTGATGATCTTTTCCTTATTTTCCAAGATATTTTTGGTGTGATGTGCGTTTTGGTTTTAATTTCCCAGATATAATTAGAAAGCTTTGTGCTGTTCGCATATTTATTATTTGTAAAATATGTTTTGTGTGCATAATTTCTTTGTTTCCAGGGTCCTTCAGTTACTCCTATGTATACTTTCTCTTCATTATCTGGTGATTTATCGTGGCTTGGTATATTACGTTGTTTTGTAAACAATTGCCATATAAGGGACATTCGTTGTTTATTCTGTAGTTACGCGTGGGTTTAATTTGTTCGTGTGTTTTGTTGATAATTTTCCTGTTGTGCTTTTTTATTATTTGTGCCATATTCTCGGTGCAACTGTAGCTGATTTTTACTGTGTTTTTGTTGAATATTTTTTGTAGGGTGCTTGATTCCGGGAGGTTTTTGTGTAATAGTTTGAAGAATATTTTTCCTACGTTTGTTTTTGCGTTTTTACTGTACGGTGG
Organism: Acanthosepion esculentum; assembly: GCA_964036315.1. Taxonomy (NCBI): domain Eukaryota; kingdom Metazoa; phylum Mollusca; class Cephalopoda; order Sepiida; family Sepiidae; genus Acanthosepion; species Acanthosepion esculentum. The sequence goes on along the minus strand of OZ038476.1, from coordinate 21,942,843 downwards.
GTTGAACCATATGATATTTCTTTTCCTGTTGGCCTTTTTTGTGTTCTGTGGTGAGTATGTGAGTGTTTCTGGGAATCCGCTATCTTTTAGGGCTGTTTAGTAGTCTTTCTTAGCTTTGTTAAATATAGATTCATTGAAGGAATTGTCGGAAAGCCTGCGGTTAATCAATTTTGGTATCTGTTTGATTATAGAAGGTGGGTGGTTGGAAGATGTGTGTATATAGAGTGGTTTATCATTGGGTTTTCTGTATGATATGTATGTGACTTTTCTTAGGTTGAAGGTAACATCTAGAAAATCTACTTCGTTTAGGTTAGTTTTTATATCTATGACGATTCCGTTATTTTTGAAAATTTTTATTATTGCTTTTCTAGTTTTGTCTGTGTTTTTTTGTTACAGTTTCTTAAGATTATGTGAACGTCGTCCATGTAGAGTCCTGTGTCATTTCTATCTATTATTTTGCTTGGATCGTGTAGTAAGTAAATACCTATGATTTCGCATGTCCCTTTGCACCGTCAAAGCTTCCCATTGTAGTGTCAAATATTTCATCTTTCTTTATCCATGCTTCTTCACTGTGAAATAGTAATGATTTACGGGAGTGCTTAAGTATGTCGATTTCGTTAGGTTCTATTATTATTTGTTCCTGAGCTAAGTTGATGGCCTTATCTAGCACGGGTTCTGTTATGGATGAGTAAAATTCTTTGATGTCTAATTGAAGGAATTGGCAATTTTGTTTGTTATTTATGCTGTGGAACCAGTCAATAGTTGTTTCTGTGTTTTTCCACTGGTTTACTCCTAACTTCTTCCTAAGTTCAGAATTAATTCTTTCTAGTATCGTTTTACTTATTTTACCTAGTTCGCTTTTGGCTGGGTTTATGAGTCTGCATGCAGGGTTGGTTTTGAAGTTTTCTTTGTGGTCTATTAGTGTGATAAAGGCTTGCGCCTTGCTGATGCAACGTATTCGGTCATCTATATCTAATTTTTGGGCGATTGCTTTAGCTTCTTTAATAATATCGTGTTCTATTGTTTTTGGTGCTTTTTGTATCTTTTAGTTATATTGTTCTTGATTAATTTATTGTGCGTAGAAGGGCTTAGTTTGTATAAATTTCTTGTTTTGTCAGCTGCGATAAATACATTTGGTGAATAGTTTATTTTAGTTATATTTACCTTTAGTTTTTTTAAATGCATCTTGTCTTTTCTTTACACACACACACACACATATATATATATATATATATATATATATATATATATATATATATATTATAAGTTTACGTACGGACAAAAACAACTTGCTCACTACTAAGATGCATTCTTGTTCAGGGTAATGGTTGCCATTTTGGGTTCTCACCAGCCGAGATGCAGCCACATCGAAACAAGAATGCATCTTTGTTGTGACCAAGTTGTTTCTGCCCGTATTTAAAAATTATATTAAATAATTATTTCTCGACTCTTGGTACTGAACCCGCTTTTGAAATAGTGCTGTGAACGTTAGAATTTATATTTTCGTTCTCATTACATTCGTATATCTATATATACTTACATATATATATATATATATATATATATATATATATATATATATATATATATATAGATAGATAGATAGATAGATAGATAGATAGATAGATATATGCGTAAGTGTGTGTGAGTGCATGTATGAGTGTGTGTGCGATGAAGAGTAGCCGAATGATGCCTTAGAGCCAGGACGTGTTTCATTTCCCTCTATGGGGATTTTCGTCTCCGGTGTACCTCATGCCTCATTGAATAGAACACGGAATAGTACACACTGTACTGAAGTTTACTTGACTACACACAAGCATATCTAATACCGAATGATATAAAAAATTTCTTTTCAAATGTAAATATCTCGCAACTTTTCATATAAACTTCACACATATGTACGTATTATAAGGATATCTGTACATATACACATTCACTTATTCTTTGCTTCGTCACAGGCTATTGATAACCTTACATCTTAAACTCTTCTCACTATTATGTCATCTTATCTATCTATCTATATATATATATATATATATATATATATATATATATATATATATATATATATATTATGAAATGGATTACGTATTATATATATATATATTATGAAATGCATTACGTCCGACAATTTTTTAGATATTTTCTGTCTTTACGTTAATAGATACAATTTATTTATTTGAACCCTAGTATATATATATATATATATATATGTATATATATATATGAAGAAATATAGTCTTAAAGTGTGCTATATTTATGGGATAAAGTGCTCAATATCAGAGATAGAGCGTGTGTAAATATAAAAGTGAACATTGAAGTCAACACTTAGAGGCGACAGTCTGTTTCATGCTAGTGCAATCGTCAGGCACTAGCATGAAACAGACTGTCGCCTCGAAGTGTTGACTTCTATGTTCACTTATATATATATATATATATGTGTGTGTGTGTGTGTGTGTGTGTGTGTGTGTGTGTGTGTGTGTGTGTGTGTGTGTGTATATATATGTGTGTGTGTGTGTGTTTGTGTGTGTGTCTGTGTCAAATTATATAATGCAAGTCAAGGCTCTTATATTTGCGTGTGCAATATATCGTATGAGTTTGAGCTTATCCAAGGGGGTAGAATGTCAGTTTTCTGGCCATAAGACACAGCTCCATTTGTCTGAAGGCGACATCTCGTTTACATTGTCCTTGCGGAAAAATTCTTGCGGTCCAAGCCTTGTGAGTGAGACTGATTAAACGGAATTGTTCGTAGATGCTTGTGGTAGAACGAAGTCACAAGTCATCATGACCGATGATGTTAGAGTACTGGCTGTGTTCAAACTGCTAATTACTGCAAATAAGGTCCTCTCAGCATAGTGACAGTACAAATCACATATGCTTTCTGCGGTGGTTGGAGAAAAAACAAATGTTGAGCAAGCCTCTGCAACAAAGATTGGCTCGCCACTCGAGCAGACAGGTATACTCGCATACGTCTGTGTTTCTGCTTAAAATATCAACTCCTTATATTGATAAAAACTAATGAATTTTTCAAGTTTTGTTATGCAATCATTATATGTGTAAAATGATGTTTAATTGCTGTGTCCTTAATATATCAGATATCGGTACACGTTTCATAAGCATAAAATTCTATATACTTAGATTATTATTATTAGATTTATTTTTTTAATATCCAAATATGGACGCCTTAAAAATCTATATTCTCGATCCTTCATTCTTCCATTGTGTTAATTTTATACTTTTTAAGTAAATAGCTGATGGCTAGTATAATATATTAATATATATTTTTAACCTAGCTTAATCTGGCAACCCTGAATCTGAGTTCAACGAAACTCGTTCCCTGCGCCTAAGTTTTCTAGGGCTTTTGAATGATCTATGAGTCATTGAAATCGGACCAGTGAGAGCGGAGGAGTTGCCTGGACATACACACGCACAAACACACACACACGCATACCCTGTACGTTATATATAAGATAGGACTACTATTGCTTCACAGATATCTACTTGAAGTTTGTTTGACATTCTCGCATACGTCTATCTTAATGTTGGACCATACATTTTCTATTGGATTAATATCTCAGATAAGCAAATGTCGATTCTATTAATTTGAAATCTTTTAAAGATTTAGGGTTGCTAGATGAGTAAGTTTCAGTATTTGAAGTTTAAGAAATATTATTTAACAGGTCGAATCTATTTTGTTGTCATCTGCATGAGTAAGAAAATATATTGTCCACGGACTAACAATTATTTTACACATAACTTGGATCCCGTGAGTTCTGGACAATCTCTAACAAAACTCTCAATACAGGCAGACCATCATTTCGTATCATAAATGACCACGAGGATATCGCCTCCTCATCAGATAAGGCATAGTTCAACGCAACGATCTTTGCCTCTAACTTTACGTTAGATGACTAGAGCCATGTCCTCCACGATTTCCTCCTTGTCACGGAGCACAAACATAGTAATAATTATGTCGCCCACCGGAAGTCTCAATACTTATCAAAATTGTTGACTCTATAAAGACTGCCGGTCCAAATAAAATCCCAGTGGTTGTCTTTAAAAATATCAGCATTGAGCTTTCCCCGATATCAGCAAAACTGTTTAAACGCTGACTGAAGGATATTTGTGCAAAAGTGAATGTGATAATCTCGATTGGAATTTGAACTCCTCATTTCCCAACCGCTCGATATTACCAGCACACCTTTCCTGTAATTGAGATTATATTATAATAGTAAAACTCGGAATATCGTTAATGATCTTCAAGTTGCGTGTTATAATCTCACACCGCCATGTCAGATTTTTGACAACATTTCTAATAAAATCAGGTAATTTGAAATACAGATCGTAAATTTACTTCGGTTGGACTACCCAATCTTCACTTTTCAGTTCAACGGCGTCTACATAACCTTGTGGGTGATGGATTATTTTACACCATTGCTACCCCTTTTTCTGCAGACGAAACGTCGTAATTCTCTCACTACCCTATTTCTATGGAAAAGGGTTCTGACTAGTTCCATTTCTTAGATCCTACAGTTCAGACCTTTACAGCTAAGACAGGCCATGTCAACTACAAAACATCGAATCATCCCATTATCTTCATATTTTTACAATCAAGAAAGAAGTTCCCTTCGGACAGCTTTTTTCCCCAAGAGCCGCTGTCAGGAGGTAACATCCTTCTGAGAAGATGCTTCCCAATCACTAAAATCTTACCCACTTCAAGTCTAAGATCAACCGCTGTCTATCCTACATAACCTCATAATCTGCATTTCTTACCTATTCCGCTTACGTCTATAAACAACCTCTTTCTATAGATTGATTGATTTGTCTATTTAATGGCATATCAACTCATTATGGGTCTTGTAATACCGAAGCATAATTTTCTTGGGAGATTTGCAGTAATAAAAATATCTGTTATTCTGCTTTCACAATTGAGTACATGGTAGATGATACTCAGCATTTGTGCATATAAATATTTGTGTGGGCATGATTACTAGGGGTGGTGATGTGAGTTTTATATGGTGGTTTTGTTGAAGTTATATTTTGGAATACAGTTTGATTTAAGAATTTTTAGGATAATATATGGATTAATGCTATGAAATTTTATATTGGTTGCTTGGTAGTATTTTAAACGGATTTAGTGAAATCGCTAAAATTTGTTAGTAAGTGCGTATTGTTGGTAATTTTTTTATATATATAAAAATGTATTGGTTGTGTTTTTATTTTAATATAAAAATGTATTTTTATACTTTCATAGTGTTTTGTTTTTGTTTGGTGGGTAACTATTTGCCTGTAGCTAGGACCCTAACAGGTGCTACCACCTCGAGTTGGGGTGTAACTGGAAACAACAGTAATTAAGAGGTGGCTCCACGCTCCTCACAACCTTCATATCCAGGATCAACCGTAATCTATCCTACATATATTCATAATCTGTACTTCTTACCTCCTCCTCCTGCGTCCATAAAACAGTACTCTACCCGAAGTGGCTCTCTGCCTTTTTAATGGGTGGGTAATAATAAAAAAAAATATCCAAGTAAATGTAGAAAGTTGTGCTTACGTCGTTTGGTTAATAGTAATTTTATTGCGAAAATATATTATCTTGCATAATAAAATATCATATTATGCATGTTTGTGTATAATTGATGTCTCTTCCGACTGTGAGAGATACATATATGCATATCTAATCATAGAGCTGCTTACGTTTGTGGTGCTTTCGCTATGAAAGGCACTAATCATAAAAAACGAACGAATTGTATATACCTGAAAAGAAATCGCGGAAGTTTGAAGACAGAGGAAAGCGGTTGACATACACAGATGGAAAGCTTTCAGAAAGACAACATCAGTAAGAAAAGAAAAAATAGACTTGATGCATGAATCAACTGAAGTCTCTGAAAGAATTCTAAAAAATAAATGTAAAAATTTAGGATAAAAAAACTACAATATCTTGAAGTCATCTTACACATGCTGGCGCCATCAGAATCTAGTGACATAAAGTGAATCCTATAGTTATACCTCTTAAAGGTGGCACTTCTTTAAAATGGAGAGTCTGTACGCGCATGCGTGTTATTTCGTTCATTATTGGTTTATTTTTTAGGGTATGTCTGTTTTATATCAAACTTTCTTGCAGTAACTTTTTTTTAAAATGGAGGAAGCAGACGTAAGTATTATTATTTCTTAAGAAAAGTTGATGTTTTCGCATCTAATTTCTGGCATTATTGAGTTAGTACTTTTTTACTTTTCGATTTTATTAGATTCTTTTTTTTGTAAACGAAAAGCTGAGAAAAAGATCTGTATTCGCTTCCGTCCTATTATTTTATATTATTTAACTGTTTAATATTTTAATTTTTTTAGAGAGAGATTTCGTGCAATTTCGTCTAATCTTTCCATAAAAGATTACTAGACATATAATATCCCCATTCTACGATTAATACTCACATTAATTCCTGACCCATGATAATTTATATAAACACTAAAATGGACCTATCTCAACATCCAACTGGTTTTCATATATTCAATTTTTATATAAAAAATATATAACAGTATCAATTTAAAGCCGAATAATTAATAATTATATTGACGTTAAACTGAAAATACGATCCAAAGTATAAATCGGTCCCAATGTCACTGATAAGAAAATATCCATACGATTTATTCATATTTAGTAAACGTCATTTTAGTGTGGTACAAGGCTTATTCATATTTAGTAAGCGTCACTTTAGTATGGTACAAGGCTAAATGATAGGCAGGAATTTTAATGGAATTTTTATGTTCCGACAGTCTTTCAAATGAAAACCAAAAAGTTAATATTCGTACGATCACTAAAATTAAAAAACGTAGAGCCTGGTCAGTACCTAGATGGGTACCAACATTGGAATACCAGGTGTTATAAGCTTGGATGTGTGGTGATAATGGCTCAGAATTGTTATTCAGAGAGTCGAGATCCAATTCCAGTTGGGTTCGTTATATTTACTTACGCTCAAATACCCTCTTCTTCCAAGTCTTCTCCCAATTATGGGTTAATTAATAAAAACTTGTATCACCAAATCATTATTATCTCCAAACAATAAATAAAAATTATTACAATCTAAAAATAATATCTGGCTTTAAATAACCTGGGGAGGGTTGATAAGCCGTAAAGATTTAATCAATGAATCAATCAAAAAGTTAAAATTCTAGTTTTTTCCTTTAGGTTAAGACATTGATATCTAGTGAAATTTTATGTAAGTATCTTAACCACCGCATAAAGAAACGACAACCTACTGCGGGTAGATCTTCTGCCTAGTCAGTCATATATTGAAAGAGACATGACCGACCAAGCGTCTGTCACGAATGACACTTATCTAACTTATCTTAATCACGAAATAAAGTTCACGTATTTATTATTTTATAATATATACATTTGCAATATAAATTTTACTTCTGTTCTTAATATAAAGCTGATTGGTCTATATTTCTGAGATGAGGTATGACGTACACTATTTACATTATTCGAGCTATTGTCCTCATCTTTTTTGCCATTCAGCCGTTGTACGCTCCGGCCTTCGTCGAACTGAACCCTTTATTTCGCTCACTGGGTTAGACTGTTCTAGTTCTACGTGCCATGTTTAATGGATGTCAGGTATCAGTTATCTGCTGTTAATTTCACTGTGAAAGTTCTCCACTGCCTTAACCAGGTATTGAACTGTTACTGGATCTAACCAACTCCTTTATCCACTGTGCCATGTGTCTTTAAGGATATCTGTGTATGAATTTCTGGGTATTATAATCCTAAATTCTTCATCAAAAATTTTTAACCGGTGCTCATATTGCAATTTTTTGCTGTTATCATATTTTTTACCAGAGCTCATATTGCAATTTTCGTTGTTATTATTGCTTTTTTTCTGGCACTCCTTAGTACTGGTTCCCATATTTATCCCTAAAATTATAATAAAACAAATAAAATCATCTAGCTAGAAGTGACAAGTACCTAAATTAAGGATTTAAATTTTTAAAGTGTTATAAATATTCTCGCCATCCTTGATGTTCAAAAAATAAATCTGTCTTTAATCACAAGTCCAGCACGTCAAGTTGCAAGATATTTTTGCTTTACTCATGTGTTCGACAAGCATCTCTTTCAAGGGGTTGACTTCTAACCTGTCTGTACCGACTGTGCTTCACTGTGAAGTGATACCTGACCGGCCAAGCACGCTGATTTCAAATTGAAGAAGAAAAAGGAAAGTTAACCCAACAAAATGATACTTAAATGGGAAATGGAAAATTAGATACCTGGGAAGCGTCTTGACAGTAAGTGCGGTATTGAGATCCGTAGGCGTATTGGGGTGGCCAAGGACACACTCCAAAAGCTGGACAGAGTACTAAGAGACAGGAGGATATCTTTGGTAACAAAGAAAAGAATACTGAACTGTTACGCGACATCTGTCTTTCTTTAGCGAATGTTGGACGATTTTCTCAAAGATGTTGAAGAGACTCGAGGCGACAGAGATGTGGTTCTAGGGTGGGAAGGAAGTGGAGAGCCATGATCGCCTACGTCCTGAAAGGACATGGCACATAAAGAAAAAAAAACTTTCTTTTGTTACTTTTTAACCATATCACCCCAAGCAAGGCGGGAGTGCCACTAGCACGCAAGGGGTTACAGAGAGTGAAAGTAAAGAGGGGTGTTTGAGGAAAGGATAAAGAGACGGACGGGGATCAAGATCAAGGCATCAGAAGATGTCGATTGACATTACATTTTAATATTTAAAGATTATAGTTACCGGGGAAGCAAGTAGGAGGAAGGGAGTTCCACTGGCAGAAAGTTTGAGATAAGAAGCTGTTAGAGTATGATGGCTACATTTAGTTGTTTCGACAGTGAAAGGGTTGGACCGAAATGCCAACCTAGAAGCACGCTTAAATTCATGCAGTTTAGGTACCAGTAAAAGTAGCTTGTCAAAGGAGTTGCCATGAAAATATTTGTAGAAAAGTCAGAGGTAAGCGACAATTTGGAGGTCCTTTTCGAGACCAACGGCCAGATTAGTTTTGTCAAAGATGCCGGATTTACTATTGAGACAGCAATAAATAGTAGTGTCGTCTGCGTCGGTGCCTACTTGGGAACTGATGACATCAGGAAGATCGTTAATGAAAGGTGGGTTCTCTATGTTGGGTAAATGACAGCAGTTTAATTTTGAAGGCATTAAAGTTTACAAGCCATTTCCTGCCCCAGAGATTGGAGGCCCTTTTTGATACCAACGGCTAGGTTAGTTTTGTCGGCAACACCGGATTTATTCTTGAAACAGGAGTAAATAGTAGTGTCGTCTGCGTAGATGACTACTTGGGAGCTGATGACATCAGGAAGATCGTTAATGAAGATCAGAAACAGTGTAGGGCCCAGGATAAAGCCTTTGGGAACACCAGCATTCATATGAAAGTAAGGGCAGGAGAACCTGTTTAGGACGGCCTTCATTTTACGGTTTGACAGGAATGATTGTAGTCAAATAATCGTCCTGTAATGTCGTATCCCTGAAGCCTACGAAGACGGCCGATATGACAATCCCTTTCAAACGCATTAGAGATATTTAGAGCCACAGCTTCTCCGTTATTGTCAAGTGCTTGGTATATATTGAGGGAGAATTAAATAGTAGTGTCGTCTGCGTAGATGCCTACTTGGAAACTGATGATATCTGTATTTGAATAATTTGAAATTAAATTATGAACTTCTTAAAAAACAGAATTAACAAAAGGAAAGACGGACGAAATGAGAATATGCGACATTTAATGAAAATGAAGGAACCAATTAAATTTCCTGAGAACCAGTGAAAATAATGTTTTAAACTTTGTATACACTATCTGATTTTATTACTCGTGGCAAAACTTTAGCAAAGACATTACTATTAGCCAGACAATACTGGCCAGATATATTTATATCACAATATACTATTACTTATAAATATTTTCATTAAAATATTCAAAATAACTTCTTTGGCGGTGTGAAGTTTTCGTAATGTTAATTCATTTGTAGTGACCCAACGCTTTATCAACAAAGATAGACAATTCATTTTATCCGCTTTCTTGCGGGCAGGGGTGCAAGTTAACCATTGTTTCTTGGTTGAAAAGAAAGAGATAGGGAGATATGGCGAACGAATGTCAACAAGTCGACAAGTTACTTGTCCACTGCACGTGGTGGCTTTTCTCTCTGCTGAAACCACCACATGCAAAATAACCTGATCGACGAAGTAATTAGAGCTCGTGACTTCTCTACTGCCGCAATCGTACTGCTGTGTTTTGTGCGTTTTTCGGTCATATCAACACTTAAACAAAAACAATAGATTACTGTCACAATAACAGAGCTACATGGTCCAAACAACCAACAATCTCTTCGGGTCGTCAAAATTATGCTGAATGCGGTAAGATTTGATATTTTAATCTGTAGCCAAGAGTGGTTCCTCATATTTAAATAAATCACTCTATTTTATAGCTCCTGATATGTTATTGAAATTTCCGCTATAAACATCACATATGTGCTAAATGATATTAGAAAACGATATTGAAGATACTCTAGCGTAGAGAATATTCTGAGAACTATATCAAAATATACGATAGCTTATCAAAAATTGTTGTGGGGATCTCCCCTTTTACACAAGATGGACACGTCTAAAGTATACTTATACTGACAGAGTTAGAGATACGAGAAGATAAGTTGAGATAAGGTTGAGATACGTAGAGTCCACAGAGAGAGAGATAATTACGGCTTCACTTACAGAGACTTGTACATATACTTTCTACTAACCCGTATTCCTGGACTACTAATCTTCATTTCAAGTTTGTATTCTTACGTTCAATACACTTATTTTCCTATTTCAATTACTGCCGTTGTTATTTATTTGTGCAGGATTCTATCCCCGGAATCCACAACAAAAATAACATATTTGGGGGTAAGGAATTTTATGATGCAACTCGATTTTATATAGGGATTTTCCAAGCATAGCTTAAATGTGACACACCGAAAGTAGGGGCACCGTGTGAGAATCAAACTCACTACTCAGTCGTAATTATTCTAGTGAGACAAGCCTGCTAACCATTACACCGCCCCGATTTTATATATGTGTGTTGGGTATATAATCTAGACGATTAAATTTAGATTTTTTTTTGTTTTTGTCTTCATTACTTTTGTTATTAAATATCCCACAGTGTGATAACAGAAGATCTGCCAAGAATGGGGAAATGTTTTGAGAACCTGGATGCAAATTTACTGTGGATGAACAAGCAATTAAAAGACACAAAGGCGTAACTCAAAGAATAATTATTACCACTATAGAAATCAACAATGAAAGTACTTTATAACAGAGACACTTAAATGCACTATTGAACCTAACAGAAATAGGGAAATCTGCATTAGCTCCTTGAACAAGGGAAGTGGGTTTGTTATCATGAATAAGAACCAAATTAATTCAACGATACCGACACGCATTAAAAAATAAACGAACAGGAAACTAATTACAAATGAAAACAAATCATGGTATAGACAAATAGAATATCAATCTAGACTACGCAAACCTTACGGTGCCCCTAAAACCTACAAAATAGACATCCAGTTACGCCTCCTTTATTTCAATGTTACCCACGAACTGGTGAAAGCGATAACAAAAATTTTAACCCCTCTTTTTGGAACACTCAGCCCATCACACCTAAAAAGAATTTCAGGCCACCTAGCAGAAAAAAATAAGGGAAATCATTACAAATGACTGACAAAATCATGGCCAGTCGCTTAGGTTGAACGCATGGGAGTTCAGTTCCTTTAGAGAGGAGAATTCTCTTTTCCTTATTTCCCTGAGGAACGGTTAATAAATTCTTAACCCCCAGGGGTTCCACACACGTGGAAAACGGACAACACGTACACAGGCTAACGTAGAATGAAAAGTCATTTAACCCCCAGGGGTTCCACACACGTGGAAAACGGACAACACGTACACAGGCTAGCGTAGAATGAAAAGTCATTTAATCCCCAGGGTTTCCACACACGTGGAAAACGGACAACACGTACACAGGCTAGCGTAGAATGAAAAGTCATTTAATCCCCAGGGTTTCCACACACGTGGAAAACGGACAACACGTACACAGGCTAGCGTAGAATGAAAGGTCATTTAATCCCCAGGGTTTCCACACACGTGGAAAACGGACAACACGTACACAGGCTAGCGTAGAATGAAAAGTCATTTAATCCCCAGGGGTTCCACACACGTGGAAAACGGACAACACGTACACAGGCTAGCGTAGAATGAAAAGTCATTTAATCCCCAGGGGTTCCACACACGTGGAAAACGGACAACACGTACACAGGCTAGCGTAGAATGAAAAGTCATTTAATCCCCAGGGGTTCCACACACGTGGAAAACGGACAACACGTACACAGGCTAGCGTAGAATGAAAAGTCATTTAATCCCCAGGGTTTCCACACACGTGGAAAACGGACAACACGTACACAGGCTAGCGTAGAATGAAAAGTCATTTAATCCCCAGGGTTTCCACACACGTGGAAAACGGACAACACGTACACAGGCTAGCGTAGAATGAAAAGTCATTTAATCCCCAGGGTTTCCACACACGTGGAAAACGGACAACACGTACACAGGCTAGCGTAGAATGAAAAGTCATTTAATCCCCAGGGTTTCCACACACGTGGAAAACGGACAACACGTACACAGGCTAGCGTAGAATGAAAAGTCATTTAAACCCCAGGGGTTCCACACACGTGGAAAACGGACAACACGTACACAGGCTAGCGTAGAATGAAAAGTCATTTAATCCCCAGGGTTTCCACACACGTGGAAAACGGACAACACGTACACAGGCTAGCGTAGAATGAAAAGTCATTTAATCCCCAGGGTTTCCACACACGTGGAAAACGGACAACACGTACACAGGCTAGCGTAGAATGAAAAGTCATTTAATCCCCAGGGTTTCCACACACGTGGAAAACGGACAACACGTACACAGGCTAACGTAGAATGAAAAGTCATTTAACCCCCAGGGGTTCCACACACGTGGAAAACGGACAACACGTACACAGGCTAGCGTAGAATGAAAAGTCATTTAATCCCCAGGGTTTCCACACACGTGGAAAACGGACAACACGTACACAGGCTAGCGTAGAATGAAAAGTCATTTAATCCCCAGGGTTTCCACACACGTGGAAAACGGACAACACGTACACAGGCTAGCGTAGAATGAAAAGTCATTTAATCCCCAGGGTTTCCACACACGTGGAAAACGGACAACACGTACACAGGCTAGCGTAGAATGAAAAGTCATTTAATCCCCAGTGGTTCCACACACGTGGAAAACGGACAACACGTACACAGGCTAGCGTAGAATGAAAAGTCATTTAATCCCCAGGGGTTCCACACACGTGGAAAACGGACAACACGTACACAGGCTAGCGTAGAATGAAAAGTCATTTAATCTCCAGGGTTTCCACACACGTGGAAAACGGACAACACGTACACAGGCTAGCGTAGAATGAAAAGTCATTTAATCCCCAGGGTTTCCACACACGTGGAAAACGGACAACACGTACACAGGCTAGCGTAGAATGAAAAGTCATTTAATCCCCAGGGTTTCCACACACGTGGAAAACGGACAAAACGTACACAGGCTAGCGTAGAATGAAAAGTCATTTAATCCCCAGGGTTTCCACACACGTGGAAAACGGACAACACGTACACAGGCTAGCGTAGAATGAAAAGTCATTTAATCCCCAGGGGTTCCACACACGTGGAAAACGGACAACACGTACACAGGCTAGCGTAGAATGAAAAGTCATTTAATCCCCAGGGTTTCCACACACGTGGAAAACGGACAACACGTACACAGGCTAGCGTAGAATGAAAAGTCATTTAATCCCCAGGGTTTCCACACACGTGGAAAACGGACAACACGTACACAGGCTAACGTAGAATGAAAAGTCATTTAACCCCCAGGGGTTCCACACACGTGGAAAACGGACAACACGTACACAGGCTAGCGTAGAATGAAAAGTCATTTAATCCCCAGGGTTTCCACACACGTGGAAAACGGACAACACGTACACAGGCTAGCGTAGAATGAAAAGTCATTTAATCCCCAGGGTTTCCACACACGTGGAAAACGGACAACACGTACACAGGCTAGCGTAGAATGAAAAGTCATTTAATCCCCAGGGTTTCCACACACGTGGAAAACGGACAACACGTACACAGGCTAGCGTAGAATGAAAAGTCATTTAATCCCCAGGGGTTCCACACACGTGGAAAACGGACAACACGTACACAGGCTAGCGTAGAATGAAAAGTCATTTAATCCCCAGGGGTTCCACACACGTGGAAAACGGACAACACGTACACAGACTAGCGTAGAATGAAAAGTCATTTAATCCCCAGGGTTTCCACACACGTGGAAAACGGACAACACGTACACAGGCTAGCGTAGAATGAAAAGTCATTTAATCCCCAGGGTTTCCACACACGTGGAAAACGGACAACACGTACACAGGCTAGCGTAGAATGAAAAGTCATTTAATCCCCAGGGTTTCCACACACGTGGAAAACGGACAACACGTACACAGGCTAGCGTAGAATGAAAAGTCATTTAATCCCCAGGGTTTCCACACACGTGGAAAACGGACAACACGTACACAGGCTAGCGTAGAATGAAAAGTCATTTAATCCCCAGGGTTTCCACACACGTGGAAAACGGACAACACGTACACAGGCTAGCGTAGAATGAAAAGTCATTTAATCCCCAGGGTTTCCACACACGTGGAAAACGGACAACACGTACACAGGCTAGCGTAGAATGAAAAGTCATTTAATCCCCAGGGGTTCCACACACGTGGAAAACGGACAACACGTACACAGGCTAGCGTAGAATGAAAAGTCATTTAATCCCCAGGGTTTCCACACACGTGGAAAACGGACAACACGTACACAGGCTAGCGTAGAATGAAAAGTCATTTAATCCCCAGGGTTTCCACACACGTGGAAAACGGACAACACGTACACAGGCTAGCGTAGAATGAAAAGTCATTTAATCCCCAGGGTTTCCACACACGTGGAAAACGGACAACACGTACACAGGCTAGCGTAGAATGAAAAGTCATTTAATCCCCAGGGTTTCCACACACGTGGAAAACGGACAACACGTACACAGGCTAGCGTAGAATGAAAAGTCATTTAATCCCCAGGGTTTCCACACACGTGGAAAACGGACAACACGTACACAGGCTAGCGTAGAATGAAAAGTCATTTAATCCCCAGGGGTTCCACACACGTGGAAAACGGACAACACGTACACAGGCTAGCGTAGAATGAAAAGTCATTTAATCCCCAGGGTTTCCACACACGTGGAAAACGGACAACACGTACACAGGCTAGCGTAGAATGAAAAGTCATTTAATCCCCAGGGGTTCCACACACGTGGAAAACGGACAACACGTACACAGGCTAGCGTAGAATGAAAAGTCATTTAATCCCCAGGGTTTCCACACACGTGGAAAACGGACAACACGTACACAGGCTAGCGTAGAAAGGAAAAGTCATTTAATCCCCAGGGTTTCCACACACGTGGAAAACGGACAACACGTACACAGGCTAGCGTAGAATGAAAAGTCATTTAATCCCCAGGGGTTCCACACACGTGGAAAACGGACAACACGTACACAGGCTAGCGTAGAATGAAAAGTCATTTAATCCCCAGGGTTTCCACACACGTGGAAAACGGACAACACGTACACAGGCTAGCGTAGAATGAAAAGTCATTTAATCCCCAGGGTTTCCACACACGTGGAAAACGGACAACACGTACACAGGCTAGCGTAGAATGAAAAGTCATTTAATCCCCAGGGTTTCCACACACGTGGAAAACGGACAACACGTACACAGGCTAGCGTAGAATGAAAAGTCATTTAATCCCCAGGGTTTCCACACACGTGGAAAACGGACAACACGTACACAGGCTAGCGTAGAATGAAAAGTCATTTAATCCCCAGGGTTTCCACACACGTGGAAAACGGACAACACGTACACAGGCTAGCGTAGAATGAAAAGTCATTTAATCCCCAGGGTTTCCACACACGTGGAAAACGGACAACACGTACACAGTCTAGCGTAGAATGAAAAGTCATTTAACCCCCAGGGGTTCCACACACGTGGAAAACGGACAACACGTACACAGGCTAGCGTAGAATGAAAAGTCATTTAATCCCCAGGGTTTCCACACACGTGGAAAACGGACAACACGTACACAGGCTAGCGTAGAATGAAAAGTCATTTAATCCCCAGGGGTTCCACACACGTGGAAAACGGATAACACGTACACAGGCTAGCGTAGAATGAAAAGTCATTTAATCCCCAGGGTTTCCACACACGTGGAAAACGGACAACACGTACACAGGCTAGCGTAGAATGAAAAGTCATTTAATCCCCAGGGGTTCCACACACGTGGAAAACGGACAACACGTACACAGGCTAGCGTAGAATGAAAAGTCATTTAATCCCCAGGGTTTCCACACACGTGGAAAACGGACAACACGTACACAGGCTAGCGTAGAATGAAAAGTCATTTAATCCCCAGGGTTTCCACACACGTGGAAAACGGACAACACGTACACAGGCTAGCGTAGAATGAAAAGTCATTTAATCCCCAGGGTTTCCACACACGTGGAAAACGGACAACACGTACACAGGCTAGCGTAGAATGAAAAGTCATTTAATCCCCAGGGTTTCCACACACGTGGAAAACGGACAACACGTACACAGGCTAGCGTAGAATGAAAAGTCATTTAATCCCCAGGGGTTCCACACACGTGGAAAACGGACAACACGTACACAGGCTAGCGTAGAATGAAAAGTCATTTAATCCCCAGGGTTTCCACACACGTGGAAAACGGACAACACGTACACAGGCTAGCGTAGAATGAAAAGTCATTTAATCCCCAGGGTTTCCACACACGTGGAAAACGGACAACACGTACACAGGCTAGCGTAGAATGAAAAGTCATTTAATCCCCAGGGTTTCCACACACGTGGAAAACGGACAACACGTACACAGGCTAGCGTAGAATGAAAAGTCATTTAATCCCCAGGGTTTCCACACACGTGGAAAACGGACAACACGTACACAGGCTAGCGTAGAATGAAAAGTCATTTAATCCACAGGGGTTCCACACACGTGGAAAACGGACAACACGTACACAGGCTAGCGTAGAATGAAAAGTCATTTAATCCCCAGGGTTTCCACACACGTGGAAAACGGACAACACGTACATAGGCTAGCGTAGAATGAAAAGTCATTTAATCCCCAGGGGTTCCACACACGTGGAAAACGGACAACACGTACACAGGCTAGCGTAGAATGAAAAGTCATTTAATCCCCAGGGTTTCCACACACGTGGAAAACGGACAACACGTACACAGGCTAGCGTAGAAAGGAAAAGTCATTTAATCCCCAGGGTTTCCACACACGTGGAAAACGGACAACACGTACACAGGCTAGCGTAGAATGAAAAGTCATTTAATCCCCAGGGGTTCCACACACGTGGAAAACGGACAACACGTACACAGGCTAGCGTAGAAAGGAAAAGTCATTTAATCCCCAGGGTTTCCACACACGTGGAAAACGGACAACACGTACACAGGCTAGCGTAGAATGAAAAGTCATTTAATCCCCTGGGTTTCCACACACGTGGAAAACGGACAACACGTACACAGGCTAGCGTAGAATGAAAAGTCATTTAATCCCCAGGGTTTCCACACACGTGGAAAACGGACAACACGTACACAGGCTAGCGTAGAATGAAAAGTCATTTAATCCCCAGGGTTTCCACACACGTGGAAAACGGACAACACGTACACAGGCTAGCGTAGAATGAAAAGTCATTTAATCCCCAGGGTTTCCACACACGTGGAAAACGGACAACACGTACACAGGCTAGCGTAGAATGAAAAGTCATTTAATCCCCAGGGTTTCCACACACGTGGAAAACGGACAACACGTACACAGTCTAGCGTAGAATGAAAAGTCATTTAACCCCCAGGGGTTCCACACACGTGGAAAACGGACAACACGTACACAGGCTAGCGTAGAATGAAAAGTCATTTAATCCCCAGGGTTTCCACACACGTGGAAAACGGACAACACGTACACAGGCTAGCGTAGAATGAAAAGTCATTTAATCCCCAGGGGTTCCACACACGTGGAAAACGGACAACACGTACACAGGCTAGCGTAGAATGAAAAGTCATTTAATCCCCAGGGTTTCCACACACGTGGAAAACGGACAACACGTACACAGGCTAGCGTAGAATGAAAAGTCATTTAATCCCCAGGGGTTCCACACACGTGGAAAACGGACAACACGTACACAGGCTAGCGTAGAAAGGAAAAGTCATTTAATCCCCAGGGGTTCCACACACGTGGAAAACGGACAACACGTACACAGGCTAGCGTAGAATGAAAAGTCATTTAATCCCCAGGGTTTCCACACACGTGGAAAACGGACAACACGTACACAGGCTAGCGTAGAATGAAAAGTCATTTAATCCCCAGGGTTTCCACACACGTGGAAAACGGACAACACGTACACAGGCTAGCGTAGAATGAAAAGTCATTTAATCCCCAGGGGTTCCACACACGTGGAAAACGGACAACACGTACACAGGCTAGCGTAGAATGAAAAGTCATTTAATCCCCAGGGTTTCCACACACGTGGAAAACGGACAACACGTACACAGGCTAGCGTAGAATGAAAAGTCATTTAATCCCCAGGGTTTCCACACACGTGGAAAACGGACAACACGTACACAGGCTAGCGTAGAATGAAAAGTCATTTAATCCCCAGGGTTTCCACACACGTGGAAAACGGACAACACGTACACAGGCTAGCGTAGAATGAAAAGTCATTTAATCCCCAGGGTTTCCACACACGTGGAAAACGGACAACACGTACACAGGCTAGCGTAGAATGAAAAGTCATTTAACCCCCAGGGGTTCCACACACGTGGAAAACGGACAACACGTACACAGGCTAGCGTAGAATGAAAAGTCATTTAATCCCCAGGGTTTCCACACACGTGGAAAACGGACAACACGTACACAGGCTAGCGTAGAATGAAAAGTCATTTAATCCCCAGGGGTTCCACACACGTGGAAAACGGACAACACGTACACAGGCTAGCGTAGAATGAAAAGTCATTTAATCCCCAGGGTTTCCACACACGTGGAAAACGGACAACACGTACACAGGCTAGCGTAGAATGAAAAGTCATTTAATCCCCAGGGTTTCCACACACGTGGAAAACGGACAACACGTACACAGGCTAGCGTAGAATGAAAAGTCATTTAATCCCCAGGGATTCCACACACGTGGAAAACGGACAACACGTACACAGGCTAGCGTAGAATGAAAAGTCATTTAATCCCCAGGGGTTCCACACACGTGGAAAACGGACAACACGTACACAGGCTAGCGTAGAATGAAAAGTCATTTAATCCCCAGGGTTTCCACACACGTGGAAAACGGACAACACGTACACAGGCTAGCGTAGAATGAAAAGTCATTTAATCCCCAGGGTTTCTACACACGTGGAAAACGGACAACACGTACACAGGCTAGCGTAGAATGAAAAGTCATTTAATCCCCAGGGTTTCCACACACGTGGAAAACGGACAACACGTACACAGGCTAGCGTAGAATGAAAAGTCATTTAATCCCCAGGGGTTCCACACACGTGGAAAACGGACAACACGTACACAGGCTAGCGTAGAATGAAAAGTCATTTAATCCCCAGGGGTTCCACACACGTGGAAAACGGACAACACGTACACAGGCTAGCGTAGAATGAAAAGTCATTTAATCCCCAGGGTTTCCACACACGTGGAAAACGGACAACACGTACACAGGCTAGCGTAGAATGAAAAGTCATTTAATCCCCAGGGTTTCCACACACGTGGAAAACGGACAACACGTACACAGGCTAGCGTAGAATGAAAAGTCATTTAATCCCCAGGGGTTCCACACACGTGGAAAACGGACAACACGTACACAGGCTAGCGTAGAATGAAAAGTCATTTAATCCCCAGGGTTTCCACACACGTGGAAAACGGACAACACGTACACAGGCTAGCGTAGAATGAAAAGTCATTTAATCCCCAGGGTTTCCACACACGTGGAAAACGGACAACACGTACACAGGCTAGCGTAGAATGAAAAGTCATTTAATCCCCAGGGTTTCCACACACGTGGAAAACGGACAACACGTACACAGGCTAGCGTAGAATGAAAAGTCATTTAATCCCCAGGGTTTCCACACACGTGGAAAACGGACAACACGTACACAGGCTAGCGTAGAATGAAAAGTCATTTAATCCCCAGGGGTTCCACACAAGTGGAAAACGGACAACAGGTACACAGGCTAGCGTAGAATGAAAAGTCATTTAATCCCCAGGGTTTCCACACACGTGGAAAACGGACAACACGTACACAGGCTAGCGTAGAATGAAAAGTCATTTAATCCCCAGGGTTTCCACACACGTGGAAAACGGACAACACGTACACAGGCTAGCGTAGAATGAAAAGTCATTTAATCCCCAGGGTTTCCACACACGTGGAAAACGGACAACACGTACACAGGCTAGCGTAGAATGAAAAGTCATTTAATCCCCAGGGGTTCCACACACGTGGAAAACGGACAACACGTACACAGGCTAGCGTAGAATGAAAAGTCATTTAATCCCCAGGGGTTCCACACACGTGGAAAACGGACAACACGTACACAGACTAGCGTAGAATGAAAAGTCATTTAATCCCCAGGGTTTCCACACACGTGGAAAACGGACAACACGTACACAGGCTAGCGTAGAATGAAAAGTCATTTAATCCCCAGGGTTTCCACACACGTGGAAAACGGACAACACGTACACAGGCTAGCGTAGAATGAAAAGTCATTTAATCCCCAGGGTTTCCACACACGTGGAAAACGGACAACACGTACACAGGCTAGCGTAGAATGAAAAGTCATTTAATCCCCAGGGTTTCCACACACGTGGAAAACGGACAACACGTACACAGGCTAGCGTAGAATGAAAAGTCATTTAATCCCCAGGGTTTCCACACACGTGGAAAACGGACAACACGTACACAGGCTAGCGTAGAATGAAAAGTCATTTAATCCCCAGGGTTTCCACACACGTGGAAAACGGACAACACGTACACAGGCTAGCGTAGAATGAAAAGTCATTTAATCCCCAGGGTTTCCACACACGTGGAAAACGGACAACACGTACACAGGCTAGCGTAGAATGAAAAGTCATTTAATCCCCAGGGTTTCCACACACGTGGAAAACGGACAACACGTACACAGGCTAGCGTAGAATGAAAAGTCATTTAATCCCCAGGGTTTCCACACACGTGGAAAACGGACAACACGTACACAGGCTAGCGTAGAATGAAAAGTCATTTAACCCCCAGGGGTTCCACACACGTGGAAAACGGACAACACGTACACAGGCTAGCGTAGAATGAAAAGTCATTTAATCCCCAGGGATTCCACACACGTGGAAAACGGACAACACGTACACAGGCTAGCGTAGAATGAAAAGTCATTTAACCCCCAGGGGTTCCACACACGTGGAAAACGGACAACACGTACACAGGCTAGCGTAGAATGAAAAGTCATTTAATCCCCAGGGTTTCCACACACGTGGAAAACGGACAACACGTACACAGGCTAGCGTAGAATGAAAAGTCATTTAACCCCCAGGGGTTCCACACACGTGGAAAACGGACAACACGTACACAGGCTAGCGTAGAATGAAAAGTCATTTAATCCCCAGGGATTCCACACACGTGGAAAACGGACAACACGTACACAGGCTAACGTAGAATGAAAATCCTCCGACAGGACGAATATTTTCTATGAACATTTCTCGGACATTCAGGCCGGTAAATGTCATTTAATACTGTTTATTATAAAACAGGTTATTTACTTAAATACTTGTATCTATAAAAAGAATGTTAAACATAAATAATTGTCGGACTTTGTCCATTTCATAATATGTGACGTCATTTGTTTACATTTGATACGCCATCAGCAGTTATGAATGTACGTGCGAGATTCCTGGAGGATTGAAGTTTATAAGCCTTAAATTCGAGCTTGCCAACCGAACGATCCTTTGTGGCCGAGTGGTTAAGGCACGTCAGGCTATATGACGGTTCTGTATAGGATACAAATTCGAATTCTGTCGGAGGATGAATATTTTCTATGAAAATTTCTCGGACATTCAGGCTGGTAAATGTTATTTAATACTGTTTATTATAAACAGAGCATTTGTTTAAAATATTTGTGTCTATAAATAGAATGTTAAACATAAAAATGTCTTTAAATAGATAGATAGATAGAAACATATAGGATAGCGATATATAATTATATCGCTATACATTGTATGCTTGTTTTAATTGTGGTTTTCCTACTGTTTTGCATTCGAGTGCAGGTGGAAGTTACTATTTTGTGCGTTGATGTTCATGCTCTAAATTTAAATTCAATCTTCTAATCATTTTTGTTACCCATGTTTGCTGAAAGCATCTATTTTTAATATTTAATACACTAATGTTTTACGCCCGAACAATACAAATGCCTGTAATAAGTGCTTATGTTTTCATGCCATTAATTAAAATTCTTTGTTGTTTGTTGCAGGTAAGTGGATTACGACCGAATTATTGATCTCATCAACCGCCTGGTATGTATATATTTCAGCGAAGCCATTTTGGTCACCTCTCAGAGAATACTTACTGTAAATAATCACATGACTTGTTTGTACAGACGATAACTTTTCTGACATATGTATATTTATATAATTTGCAGTTGTTGGACTCGTACAGTTTTGGCTTCAAGACTGATTTACGGGACGTTAAAATGCAATGCAATTAGAATTAATGATACGAGAGGCGTGTACACTAACGATCATTGTGCGACAATTGATATGTAGCAGCTATTATTATAGCCATTTTTAGCATAATATTATGACACATCGTTATTTTTAACTCTCTGGTCTTAAACCTTAAATAACATGTAATTATTATCTCGGGCAAATATTAAGTTATTGCTAGAGTTATTTCATTGTATGTTGAACTGTGGAACTATTACCGACAATGTCTACGATTTAGCTATTTTAAATTAACTTATGTGATTGGTCGGTATGAGAGCATCAGAGAATTCTAATTCCATTAAGCCAGCGAGATGAATAGATACAGATGAACGAATTGATTTAATGGGATAATGTCTCTTTTAGTCTTATATTCTGCTTTATACCGAGAAATAAACAACGCCTTATAACTTCAGGGAAAATGCGTTTTATATAGTAACCATTTTTCTTCAAGCTGCCAATTGTCAAGGAGAAGAACACGTAAGGATCCATTTCTGCTACTATTAATAATATTACTGACCATACATACGAGCTTTTAATTTTTCTAGAATTTATTTAGACATTTTTAACTTGATATTTTTCTCTCTGATAGCATAAACAGATTAATATTATGTGTGTGTTTTTATACAATTGTTCCGACGATACAAGTCCCAAGAGCCTTATAAGGTAGAGAGTTACTGATTCAAGTTGTTGGAGAAATTAACAAGTGCAAAGTATGAAGATACGTAGAATAAATAAAGGTTGGCATCTACTTGGATAAGTTAAAATCGTAATAATCGGGGGAGCACCTTCTCCGGAGTGTGTTGCTTAAAATAACATTTCTTTGTAAGACGCTGTCTAAGTGGAACTTCCTTCTTACCAGTAGAATACGAAGGAGGTGAAGATGATTCCGATCTGTGCATATGACATGGCATGCCCTAGCTGTAAACGGCTGAACAGGTGGTACAAAAGAATATAGCGCGTCTCAACATTAAACGACCATTCCCCGGCCGCTTTATCGATGGATAGTATATATGAGATCCACCTGCGCCCCAATCAGCATCCAAGGCTAGGGCCTTCGTTGATAGTACAATCGTTCATCCTGACTGGAAAAAAAATTAAGGGTTTGCTGGGTGATGATGATGATGATGATGATGATGATGATGATGATGATGATGATGATGATGATGATGATGATGGTGGTGATGATGATGATTAGTTTTGGAGGTATTGAATGTTGCAAGACTGTCACGCTGCTATTGAGCTGTTAGAGCGAGGTCGGAGAAGAGATCAGCTGCCACGCTCTGCCTATCTAGATTTTTTCGAGGCGCACCCATATAGCTTTTTATTCTGCATATTTACTAATGATTTGAGAACGTTCTTAGGTTAATATATCATTAATATATTAGCAAGAGCACAGAAGCAACGAGAGATCCTTGATTTGATCGCATCGGATTCAGATACCTGACCATTAACGACCTTCGTGACCCGACCTGATAGAATTGGTTTAATAATTAAAAAGACACTCACAGAGATGCCATAGCAAGGGAGTTTGTGTAGCCAAAGCTTGTCGAATTCCTTTGAGACATCTTAAGTTTCAGCACTCGTAATGAATGTAACATCGAAAGCTTCACTGATTCTATGTGCAATGCTAGTTAAGACATCAGTTGGTGGACCTGGAGGACCTATTTCACCCTGTTTGTCGCGCAGGATGTTGTCGTCTAGATTGGAGTTAAATGCAGAATTCTCTTTAAAGAGCTTAGTGTCACAGAATGCGTGATATTCTGGCAGCGAAGGATTGGCTTTGCCTGGTGTTTTCGATATAACTCCAAGAGAGGACCGCAATAATTTTGAAGCGGTGATACAGTTCCCAGACCTAGGTTGAGAGACCGACTAAGACCACTCACGGATGGACGCTGGGACAGCGTTGGAGATGCATCCCCGTGATGTCATTCCCCCGCCTGGCTCTTAGAATACAAGCTGCAATCCTATTCCAATAAAAATGGACCTTGTTTTACGACAAATAAAAACAGCTAAAATTCAAATCCAACATTTAAATAATGAAATCCCAAAACATGTCAGTCGTTTTTAAGGAAAATTGTCAGCTTCGCAAATGCACAATTTTAAAATTACATTAAATTACTCGAAAACCAACAAGGAAAGTAACACTAAATAATTCAGAAAAAATATGTTTTACGACAAATATATATATATATATATATGTGTGTGTGTGTGTGTGTGTGTGTGTACGAATATATGTCATAAAATATAAAGTATTTTTAAGTACTTAGATTTAATATATATATATATATATATATATATATATATATATATATATATATATATATATATATATGAAGAGCGCTGTTTTGTATAATTTCATACTTCCTTTCACAAAACCTACAAATAGAAGCGAATTTTCCATCATATATACAGGGTGTCCATAAAGTTTGTGTGCACTTTAAAGAATTTATAACTTTATTTGTATTTGCGATAGAAATAATTTGTAAAAAAGGATTAGAAAGAAGTAAATCTATATTTTTTAAGGTTTTATTGACATTTAATTTAAGTTTCCACATGTCCTCCATCATTAGCAATACAAAGGGTAATACGATTTTGCAGTTCACGGAAAACATTTGCCAACTTATTTACAGTAAGGACTGAAATCACATTAGTTATTTTAGCTATACTTAAAATTAGGTTCATTAAACTTTATAACATTTTTAACAGACTATTTCTATCGCATGTACAAATAAAGTTATAAATTTTATAAAGTGCACACGAACTTTATGGACACCCTGTATATTAACATTAAGATTAAGACTATCAAAACGCACTGTCGCCTAAATTAGTTTACCATAACCTGGCATTGTCGTCTACTACAGTATATAATATCCCATCATGCCATTCTGTCATATACTCTTCTATTACTTCCGTCTGGTGTTGGGGTCTAGAAGAGATCGACTGGAACTCCCAGACCATCCACCTACTGACTGGATACTTACTGACAATCAACCTTTACCTACAGACTCTAGTATAAACGAGGCCGAGGTTTACCTATTGACTCAAGTATCAAATCGAATAGTATTTACCTACTGACTAAAGATGCTGATTTTGACATTAAATGAACCAATCTGTATATCTTAAAACCATTACAAGCTACCATTGCACCCATTCTAACATAATGTCTCGTGATATAGAGTCTCTCGCAATGTCTTATATGGCATATTATCCAAAAGTCACGTTGAAACACCGGTTCCCATACGATCAACGAAGTTAAGCAACGTCAAGCTTGGTCATTATCTAGACGGGTGACCTGTTGCGAATAGTAGATGCTGTAAGCTTGGATGTATATTTGGTGTAATGGACAATGGCTCTGAAATCGGAGAGCACCGTCACAATTCTAGTTGAGTTCATTAAGCGCAATACCATTGAAAGAATATCAAACTCTTCTTCCCTCCAGCTATGGGTTAATTAGTAAGACTTGGATCACTAATAACATTATTATGTAAAGAAAAATTGCGTGCAAAATACTTATATTTGGGTATTAATTATCCCAACCAATAACCAACCAACAATGGACCATGCTCATATCTTTTACATCTTCATATTATACAGTTTTATTGTAACTTTCTTTACTGCGTGAAATCTTTATCTATATTAGAAAACCGCATTCATTTCACACACACACACACACACACACACACACACTCACACACTCACACATACATATATATATATATATATATATATATATGAAATATAAGTAATTCATCGAGTCTGAAACCTCAACAGAATGCAGAAAGCACTGGACGGCCGTTTCGTCCTATATTTGGGACTCATCAGGGGACACAGTCCTATGTTTAAAAAGAATCTCAGTAGAGTTCCACCACGGAATATGTGAGCGAGCGGCTCTATATTGAGTCTGATTTGCTACCTCTTCTTCACCGAGGCCCGTTGGAACAGTTGATCTGATGTTTGCTTGACAACCTAACTGTCAGGGATTTAATTCTCGGTAGTGGATACGCACTGCTGATGAGTCCCAAATATAGGACGAAACGGCCGTCTAGTGCTTTCTGCATTCTGTTGAGGTTTCAGACTCGATGAATTACTTACATATATCGTAAAACATTTTTTCTGAGTAGTGTTAATTTCCTTGTTCGTTACCGGCTAATTTAATGGAATTTAAAATTGTGTATTTGGGAAGCAATCCCTCTTTTATACGAGTTTCGTTAAAGACAACTGAAATGTTTTGGGATTTCATTATTTAAATGTTGGGTTTGATTTTTTTTTTTTTTAATATTTTTTGGTCTTCACTGAAAATTATTAACTTAATTTAAACAAGTATTTCCAAAGACGTATACGGCGTATCACACAGAGCAATATACTTCTGGACATTGGACAAAATATCTTAAACTGAAATGTTTCTATTTTATTTAAATCCTGTTCTTTTGGTCAATATTATTAGACAAACCATATTATCTGATGTTTTTACGTTCTTTTCTGTTATTTCTTTCAATATAACGGCCAAGATTGTTTCGTTTTTTTCAGACAAAGCGTCAGAGAATTACTGGTGGTTTTCTTTGTATTTTGATAATGTTCATAACCTGAGGAAAATGCCAAATTAGTTAAAGTTTTGCCAACAATATATAGGAATGATATAAACGAACTTTTAACCCAAGTGGAAAAAAAGTTAGTATTTACCCCGAGGGGGAAAAATAAATAAAGTGTAACTCAAATTCCAAGCGACCAGCTGGGTCAGCCGAATTGCAAGAAGCGAACAGCTGCCACGTTAACATGAACATATATGTGGTGGTAGAGGACCGAACATAGATATATGCCCATACACACACACATGCCCATATATATATATATATATATATATATATATATATATATATATATATATATAGTGATTATCACTTCTTAAAGAAGAAGAGAAGAAGACCATCTCCACAACAACTTTCTTTTGTTTTTGTTTTTTGTTATATAACTTTCAGACTCACCGATCATGAGAGCACAAATGTCTCTTTAAACAGCCTTACTTTTACAAGCTTTTGCGCAAATGTTGCACCTGAGAGGCAGATCCCCAAGCCCAACGGGCATGGCATCAACGTGACTTTTCATGTGCCTTGTTAATCAAGAAACTGACACGCATACTTTATGATAGATTGTCGGCTTCTTTCAATGGATCCAGCTTGATGAGACCTCGGGTGACTTTGAAGACCTGCATTTGAAAGGGCAAAGCTACCACATAAATTACATATATGCTGTAAGGTTACGGTGGAATGTAGTGCTTCAAGATTACCTTTACCAAGATTGCGCTTAACGTTAGCATGTTCCACCTTGTCCTTTTCAAACTGGTTACAACCTTGATGAACTGTCGTTCCCCACGTAGGTCAATGTTCAGCCTCCAATTTACACGTATCAACTGATATCCCAAGAGCTTTGTGATTGGATTTGATGCAATCCTTAAAGCTCTTTCTAGGTTTGTGTCTGGAACGCTTGCCTGCAGATAGTTCACCATAAAAGGTACGTTTAAGCAACCTTGAGTCATCCACGCGCACCAAGTGACTTGCCCAGCGCATTTGATTGAGAATGATTAGCTTCTCAATACTGGGGATATTAGCTTTCTCCAGAATTTCTGTGTCAGGTTCAAAAGACTGCCATTAAATATTCATGATTCTTCTGAGGAACTTTTGATGTACTCTTTCAAGAGTGGTAATATGACGTCTGTATGTTGTCTATGTGTCTGAAAAGTAGAAAAGGGCAATCCAAACACATGACTCATAAACCTTTACCTTGACGTTAAGTGCGTTGTTTCGGTCAGACCACATGCGCTTCTCCAAACATGCAAAAGATTTAATAGCTTTCTCGATGCGGTGAAGTATTTCAGTATCTAGTGTCCCATCTCGTGAGAGTGTGCTTCCAAGTTATGCAAAGGTATACAGTCTCTTGCTGTCTCCAAGTATTTTTGGTTCACGATACGGTTGACCAGGAGGTGTTGAACATTACCTTGGTCTTCCTTAAGCTGATAGTAAGTCCAAAAGACTTATATGCATCAGCAAAAAGATTCATAATGGATTGCATATCTTCTTCACTCTGAGCCACAAGGTCGACATCATTACCATAAAGAAGCTGACGAATAACTTGCTGAAACACCTTTGTGGAAGCTAAATCGTCGCAGGTCAAAAACTTTCCCAGTAGCTCGGAAACACCAATGGTCAACTTTCTAAATGCATGTATGAGCATCAATGCAAAAATGATGGAAAATAAAGTAGGTGCGCATATATCGCCCTTCTTCACACCAGTAACAATGAATTTCAACCTGGCTTTCATGTTGCTGTGCGACTCTCTAAGCAGACTGATAAAGTCAGGTGGGCAACCTAGTTTTCTTAGAATTGTCCACAAATCCTTCCTATTCACAGTGTAAAACGCCTTAGTGAAGTCAACGAGGAATTGTAAGAGCGGGACACAGTGTTCACTGCACCTTTCTACCAGTTGTCGGGAATCACTTTAGAACAGATGTGACTTTGGAGGCGATTGAGCAAGATTTGTCAAAAACATTCCAACAGCTTCAAGTAAGCTTATTTCCCTGTAGTTGCTATATTCTGACTTTGGCCTTTTCCTTTTATACGTGGATTATATATATATGTGTATATATATATATATATATATATATATATATATATACGCTAATGAAATCTTCAGGTAATATCCAGATACAGATGAGTAACTCCTCTAAATCATATATATACATTATATATATATATATATATATATATATATATATATATATATATATATTATCTTGTTTGCATGAGTGAACAATTATACACACTGGAATATATATATATATATATATATATATATATATATATATATATATATATATATATATATATATATATATACATATATATATACATATATATATATATTCAAGTGAATATATATATATATATGTATATATATATATATATATATATATATATATTCAAGTGTGTATAATTGTTCACCAATGCAAACAAGTTTATAAAATGATATATAAAATATATATATTTTTATATTGAAACAGCAAATTCTCTTTAAGGCCTATCTGATTGAATAAATTACAAACATTATGTCTGCTTATTTTTATTTTAATCCTTTCATATTCACGACTATTTTTTGTGTATTAAAAGAAATGTATTGTAACAGTGAGAATCACTTTTATTTCCCAAGTGCTTTCATTCTCTTTCTGAGATCATGATCAGGGATGCAAATAGAAAGGCAAACAATGTGTAGCTATCCGTTACTGATGTTTTTCCGTTTGCGTTTAAATGCTACAGCTGATAGTTATGCTTTAGCGTTCATTAGAATTATCGATTATGGATTTTTTTTCTTTTTTGTTAGAATGTCATGGTGGAGTTGCAGTGAATTTCTGGCCTTATTTAATTCCAATATACGGAAAGATATACGTGAATATGAAACGATTATGGTAAAAATAAGTAGACATAATCTTTGTAATTTATTCAATCAGACATATATATATATATATATATATATATATATATATATATATATATATATCAAGATCGTAGACCTGTTTAATAGGTGTAATATTGGAGGAATCGAGACTTTTCTCATACAATCTCAGTTACGGTGAACTGGTCATGTCTTGAGATTGGCTGATGAGAGGATACCCAAGATCCTAATGTACAGCCAGTTAGATCAGGGCTACAGGAATGTAGGACGCCCGTGTCTAAGGTACAAACACAAGCTGAAAAGCAACTTGTCAGCTATCAATATACCTCATAACACCCTTGAGCGTTTAGCCTTGGAGCGGGTAGAATGGAGATCGCCGTGTTTTAGTGGACTCAGCAGTTTTCAATATGCTTATCTGAATCATCTTCAAGAAACGAGAGCAAGATCTAAAAGACCAGCCAATCTAACAGTGATCTCATCTCACAATCCTCACTGTTGCTCCATATCTGGCCTTCTTTGTAAATCACTAACGGGTCTTAAGGGCCACTTAAGATTATCGCACAAAATTTAATACCTGAATCAATTAAACTGGCAGATCCTCATACGTCGAAACCGATGGGAAAGTCCATTATATATATATATATATATATATATATATATATATATATATATATATGTGTGTGTGTGTGTGTGTGTGTGTGTGTGTGTGTGTGTGTGTGTGTGTGTGTGTGTTTCGTTAAAGACGACTGACAAGGTACTGCGATTAAGATTTTTCTTTCATGTTTGTCTTGTGTTCGAACAAGTGTTTCTTTTCCGGGCACAGAGTCTGTGAAAACTGTCCAAATGTTCTGCATTTCCGAGCACCTTCGGCTATTCTTTTAGTCATTATCAAGGATTATTTACTTTTTACGTTTAAACGGAATGTATGGGTTGTATGTACGTATCTCGATTCATAGGGATTTTTTTATTTGAAAAACACGGCCCTCACATTTTGGCCATGTTCCTAGTTACACATTATTTACGAGTTCAAATGCCCCTTAAGGAACACTGATCAAACCAAACTCATAAATAATTACATCGGTCGCACTACAACATGTCTATCCTGACGACTTTCTTTACACCTGACTGACTACATCTTCATTGGAACCTATTTCGACACACACACGAACCTACCAGACTCCATCCGAAACATACTAGTAGAAGATACTTATAATATAAATGATAAGCCCTAATAATAAAAAATGAAAAAGCCAACACTCAAAAACGTTACCTAAGTACACGGCTAAGTTTGTCATTTTCATTGATGCTAACTACAACATCCCAGCTCCAGGGTTTCGTAGACGGATCTGTCTGTCCATTCTTCAGTGGGTATCAGCAATTTACTGCTTATATCACTGCTTATATATATTTTTCAAATTTTTATGCATTTATCATTGGTGTATGTTTTTCCGTATTTTTCTGTGTTCGTGTGTATACATGAATACATGCATAGATACAAATTGTGAAACGTAATAATACTCTATTTTCTCCCCACTATGGGTGAATAGCAGGACAGACTGGGTTCTATAGCCTTGGATGGTAACTGGTTTAGAAGAAGGACAAGTCTGAATTCAAAACCTGCTGTGGGTCGCTTGGGGACCTTTGTGGCAACACTGTGCATCAGGTCTCCGTATTCGGATCTTCAAAAGTGTGGTTTGTTCTGCACAAAACCTTCACCATTGTAATCAAATCAATGCAAAGGTTGTCTGGCTCCTAGGAACTCGTAAGTCGTAAAAACATCAACATCTCGAACGCACATTGTGACCTTGAGATCCATTGTCTCCTGGGCTTCGTTCGGGTCATTTAATCAAGTTTGTTAAATGACCAATAAAATTTCTTTTTAAAGATTTCTTTAATTTATTGTTTTCAATATTTCGGACTGTTGTCTTCCTGATTACATATTTAAACATCAATACTGAATACTGTAGACTTTCATAAGCCAGTATAAGAGAGTGTTTTCTTTTCTTGCCTTATCAGTTTCATCATTTTTCAAATATCAAGTGACATTTCGTGTTATGGTATCGTTATTTTTTTCCGAAATTTATCGATCCTGGGTTGATTGTTTTTTTTATACTTAAGGCTTTGAAGTCGTTTTCTTTTTTTACAGTTTATGTGGCATAGCATTTTGTGTTATCTGTTTTAAATACCACATTATTTAAGTAACAGATCTTTATATAAATGTTTGCAAGTCTTTCCTGATTGTCATATCGATTGTTACGAACCTTGAATTTGCCCACGAAATTCGATTAGTGAGGTCACTCTTATAAAGGTCAAATGCATTCCAAAACACTTACAGGGTGCGATGGGTAAATTTTCGCCATTTTATATTTTTAATTTCGCACATGCGCGTTTTTTTTTTTATTTATTTATTTATTTATTTATTTATTTATTTTGTCGACTGCACGGTTTAGTAGGGTTATTTGGGTACCGTCTGTGATCAAAAGAGAATCATGACGCAATTCACTGGAAACGGCATGCTGTACTGCTTGGCATTCGTGTCGCAAGCTCCAATACGAACATTTCTGAGTGTCTGAGGTAGTGCTGCTCAGGGTCAAGAGGGTGGCTGATGGAAGACCCTATGCCTGGCAACAAGACTCTACACTATGCCTCACAAGCAGGAGAACCCAGTCATGTCTGCGATCACATCACCTCTTATATCTGGCCACATAACTCCCCAAACTGCATCCCCCACCCTTGACGAGTGGGGCGCAGTTGAGCGAGAGAGCAACAAATCTCCTTGTAACACCAAAGATGAATTGAAGGCAAGGATTATGGCAACACCCACCAACTTAAACAAGGAGACAGTCCATAAGAGACGCAGGAGATTCTGAAGTCGTCTAGAAGCCAATGGCGATTTTATTGGATGGATTTACTTTTAGTACTTGAAAACATTTTTATGTAATTTATGTAAGTATATCTGTGAAAATGAGTGTTATTTTCATTTTTTGTTTCGTAATTTGGACGACAATTTATCCATCGCACCGCTCACACTCACACACAAATCTATCTATCTATCTATCTATCTATCTATCTATCTATCTCTCTCTCTCTCTCTATATATATATATATATATATATATATATATATATATATATATATATATATATACACGTACTAATGTGTGAAGACCTGCCTAATATAGTGTCGATTCTCCATGGTCTCGTAAATAATTTCTTAGCAGAGAAGTTATAATTGCTAAATAATATTAATAATATTAATTGCAATTACTGAAGTATTTTGGAATCATCCCAAAGGTTCTGGCAAGATATCAGAACAGTTAAACATATTGGAAAATTGTCATTTTGCTGAGAATTTCACGTCTAGTGTCGGCAATAAACACAAAGTAAACACTTGGGATTTAAAATGAATATCCGTTGATTTTTCATGGCAGTCCTAACTGAGTCTTTCCACCAGCGATCAAGTTACAGAATATCTTCACGTTGCATCCAGCACTCGTTTCAATGTTTGAATTGTTTTCTGTAGGCCGTTGTCTGGTTGATCGCTATTCTTCCTCAAGATTCCCGTTTCTCCAACAACTGACAACGTTTTGTTAGGCCTTTCGGTAACGTGCCTGGTTCTCCTACAAGTATTAGCACAACTGTTACTTTCATGTTACATGATTTCTTCAGTATTCCGATGAGATCTCGATTATTATTATTAATATCCAGTTTTCCTTATTTGACAAATTCATTTTCCATGATACTCGAGGTACAGGTAGTTTTTATTTGAGAATATTACATTCAGAGTTTTTCTCTCTTTGTGGACGATCTTTAGTGAGGAGTTTCCTGAGATATTCACAATGTATTCATTATGTTATTATTATTGCTGTGGTTGTCTTTTGCGCTTGCTTTGTGTAGTACAGATTGACACCAGGTCTCAACCTCAGACTTTAAGAGACATGTTCTTTTTTGTATCAGAGGAGGTGCTGTAGAATCACTCACAGCATAACAGAAGGAATAACATCGTGTTCACTGGAATAAAAACATACAAAGAGAAACCTGTCAAATTGTAAATTAAAATCATATAATTTTATTTTTGTGTACTGGTGTGTGTATTTTAGTTACATATTTTAAGGTTGCATGTGATAAAGGAAGAAAATCGTTTATCACAACCAAGATGCTGAGGGCAGGAGATGGAAGCCTTCAACCTCCCAGTGTCCGTAGCGAAGAGAATGAGCTCACTATTTACATTATTCGGACTATTGTCCTCATCTTTGTCGCCATAATTATTACACGGCAATAGATTGTTTTATGAATGTCAGTTATCTCCTGTTAATTCCCCTTTCCAAGTTCTGCACTACCTTAACCAGGTATTGAACTCACACTCTTTGTCACTGAATCTAACTAACGCCTTTATCCACTGTGCCATGTGTCCTTGAGGACATCGGAGCATGAACTTCTAGGTATTGTAAGCCTAATGCCTCAGCCATCATTTTTTACCAGTGCTCATATTGCAATTTTTTTGCTGTTATCATTGCATGTTTTTACCAGAGCTTATATTCCAATTTTTGTTGTTATTATCGCTTTTCTCACAATACCTCATCTCAGAAATATAGACAGATACAGAATGAGCTCAGTTCTTTTTTTCTTTCTTTTTTTTCAGGCAGGGAAAGATTCTGTTGCATTCTGTGAGTACTTTTATTATTTTGGTTTATTTAATTTATTTTAAACAAACAAAGTTTTTAATCTTATTCATTTTATTTAATTTTATTTATGATATTCATTATGATTATTATTGTTTTATATTTTAATTAATAAATTAATAATGATAATGTCCCTACAGTGCCATAACTTCATGTAGAAGGATATAATTGTAGTTACCTCCTGGAAATAAATCTACGGAAGTTCATATATCTGTTTTAATTAGCCAAAGCTATAATATTTATCAGCAGACATATATTTTCAATACGAATTTTCACAATTATAGCTGGCCGATTTATCTGGATTTACGTATCAGTCTGAGAGCGGAAATTCTGGAGGATATTAACATGGGCAATTTGTGGTGGCTTATGTTCCCATCTTTGCGAGGGAGGTTGAATGCGAGACACATTGACAGATATATGAGCTGAGCAGCTGTATCCTGTCGTTTCAAGTACTCTGTTGGCGTCAGTTGGACATACACAGACATTCTTCTTCTTCTTCTTCTTCTTCTTCTTCTTATTATTATTATTATTATTATTATTATTATTATTATTATTATTATTATTCAGAATGTGTCAACCCTTAAAACGCATGAGGATGGTTACTTAAGCAAATTATTAACTTCCCTGCCCGGGGGAATGAACACAATGACAGGAGAGTTCCATAACATTTATACTAATTCCGCTTAGTAACTAATCAACTAGCGGAAAATTTCAAGATGAACAAGGTCACCATCATATTAAGGACGTTTCAGTTTCATGCCTTCACGCTGGCCGCGTTTAATTCATTACCAGTACAGCCGTTTTTCATTACATGGCAAGCCTTCTAACGTTGTCTTCGGGTGCGCCACTTATGCGACTATGTCGGCGATTTGACGGCTCGTGTCGCTCCCGAAAAGCTCGTGTTCATTGATTGCGCATAGGCGTATGACAATGTGTCGCCCCTGTATTCCG
This sequence comes from Acanthosepion esculentum, assembly GCA_964036315.1. Taxonomy (NCBI): domain Eukaryota; kingdom Metazoa; phylum Mollusca; class Cephalopoda; order Sepiida; family Sepiidae; genus Acanthosepion; species Acanthosepion esculentum. Next base: position 21,906,839 of record OZ038476.1, on the reverse strand, counting down.
AGGTGAAACGGATGGTGTTACTGACGCTGCTGGCCACCGCTAGAATGGTGACTTGGACAACGCGGATGGAGGAAATCTTGCGATGTGATCGATATTCTCGTGAGAATCTGATCAGATTCTTTGAGCACCAGCACAAGATGAAGATTAGTACTGACAGAACCTTGTGAACGGAGTTAGCCTTGATTTTTTTTAAAGTCCCCCTAAGCTACAACGGGGCGGTTTCCTGTGGAGTCCTTCCCTGGTTAAGATAGACTCTCCTTGTGTACTTAGTTAATGTAAGTGTCATTCCCGGCCTGTGCCCGGCTTGTTCCTACGATCCAAGTCTAGATTCCCAACCCCCCTAGTTTGTTTTGGACTGCAAGTTTTCATCTGGGTCAGTTTTTTTTAAATTTTGTAATGCATATATTTTTTATCCTTCCATCTCCTTTAGAGAGATAACCTCTTGATTTTGTCGGAAGACAGAATACAACAGCAACTCTTATTTTCGAGGGGTGGACGGGTCTTACTAACATCTTTCTTTTTTCAGTTTTTTTTTTTTTAGGATCATCACCCCCTTCACATCATTTCACAAAATTGATAGAATTTTTATACAATTATATATATTGAAATTTCAAGTCATTTCAATTTCAGTAGGGTTCTTGTGTATTTGAATGTTTGGGCGTGTGCAGGAGAGAATGATAACGGATAGATTCTTTTGGTGAATGAGTAAATTGTAACGATACGAATGGGTCGTGAATCTAGGTATAAGCTAGGTATAAGATTGTGTCAACTAGCCTTTATCCATCTCCCCGCTTTTTTCGGCCTTGTGCTACAATTACTATATTTAATCAGTATTAAATCGTAGACAGGCAAAGTTTGTACAAAGACATAATTTTTATTGCAGATTTATGTATTTTTATACTTGAAAAAATTGTTGAAGAGAGGCATTCTTTTGAAATATTTTTTAACATTGTCATACACTGTTTTTTCTTTTCTTCATCGTTTCTTAAATCGCCGTGTTCTCTTTATTAATATTATTACCATTATTATTGTTATTATTATTAGTAGTAGTATTAGTAGTAATAGTAGTATTAGTAGTAATAGTAGTTGTTGTTATAGTTGTAGTATTGTGTCATTGAGCGTTTAGACCAATAATAGCAGAGTGTCTAACCCGGAACTTGCAAATTCCATTTAATCATCATATTTCTCATCTCCCATCAGAAATATTTACTTTGCCAGCACGGAAAATTAATAAACATCTATGGAGAGTAGCGGTGATATCAATGAACGGAGAAAATCTTGTTTACGTAAACCAGATTCTTTTGTAATCGGCACTAAAATACATCCGTGATTGATTTTCATTCGATACTTTCAAAATTCATTCTACCATGTGTAGCCACTGAATGGAAATTAAATTTTACGTACTTATTTAATAAATCCTATAATAATGATCAATAATGACATGGCTTTGTTTTGCTTATAGAAAATGTAATCTTTGTTAGTTGCCAGGATATATACTGACTGTAAATTTGTAGATAGAAAATAATAAGAAGAAAAAGATAGACACATATGTTTAGCATAATAGCAGACTTCAAGGAAGCCGGCATCTTGACATGGGGTCAGTCCCGACTACCGAATGGCAAAGCACGAGACCTAACATCTACATTCGATCATCCGATTTGCATGCATGAGAAAGCGATTTTTAATACACGCGGTCGTATAAACCAACGGATTCTTGTACTCTGGGCAGCTTCTCACACAACACAGAGAGAATATAAGGTCAACGTATCAATCACAAGGGCGCAGGAATAGCATCACAAACCCGGCTGAGCTTAACGAAATGCTGGAGGGAATAAAATGCTAAGAAATGAAGTTTAAATTCACGTGTTATCATTTACTCGGTACTTCATTACACATGTAAAGAATACGTGGATCGAGAGAACGAAAATATGATAATGATGAATCAATACATCCGTTGCTAGACTTTAATTATCAGCTGAATTTTCAATATCTGTCTATATTTCTAAGATGAGGTATTATGTACACCATTTACATTATTCAGACTATTGTCCTCGTCTTTGTTGCCATATTTATTACAACGTTTCGGCTTTCCAGTACCTGTGTATATTTCTGAGATGAGGTATTATGTACACTATTTATATTATTCAGACTATTTTTCTCATTTTTGTCGCCATATATGTATATATATATATATATATATATATATATATATGGACAGGAAATCATTATTATATTGTTATATATAACAGGCAATAATGTCTATTTTGTTTGATCATGAGCCGTTCTAAACTCCGTATATTTGCTTTAATTTAGGATGAAATTAAGAAAAAAATTGTCCAATATTAAGATATGTTTTATTTGTTTTTATTAAGCTTCTCCTTGAGCTAAGCTTTCGGCTCACATGAGCCATCTTCAGTGTGGGTATGCCAATATTTAAACAAAGATATTCACTATCAAAGATGATTTATGTCTAAATGGAAGATTACATATTTGTTGTTACTAACACAACGCTTTGGCTGTTGTGCACTCCAATCATTTTCACGTGCTGGACAGTCCGACGAACCTTCAGGGAATTTCTAGCAGAACAAATTTAATTTATGGGGATTGATTGTTCTCGTTCCCTGGATATATCGTATCACCTTGCTCTCGTCTAGTTATTCATTTGTTGCTTGTCCTTATTCCACTCGGTCTTCGTCTGTATTACGCAGGGATTGAACTCACACGTTTTCAAATTCACGGAAAAACGCTTTAATCTATTACGCTTGTTTCCCGTGAAACAATCCCGAACAAAGAACTTGAAGACTTAGACGTAATCTGCCTACTGCTTAAGCCGTTTCTTCGCTCATGCTTAGTCGCATTAGCTGCAGCTTCCCTTTTCTTTGTGTTACCGATGCTGCTGCTGGTGTTGAACTTTGCTGTCATTTCTCTTTATTTATAAACGGTTCCCACATTATATTTATTTCTATGCTAGTCCTGTTGAAGAAACATTTCATAACCTAGCATATACACTGATTCTGTCAGAAATCTTACCGCCTGGTGTTGTCCTTTGACTAGTAGTTTTTTTTACGTTATTCCACAAATAGTGGTGACTACCGTTTTCTGCTATACATGATCAGACATGCCTGGTTTCACTATCTCACCTTTGACTAATAATTTCTAGAGTGAAGGTTATCTCAAAGGACAATATCCTTGTGAATTAAAGCTTTGATTCTTTTTATTTTGTGACAGAGTTATTGTAAGTTCACGCCATGGCTGAGTACACTCGTTTGACACAGGACAAACAATAACTGCGTACTACTAAATAAGAACAAACGAGATATCCCCAGGCATTAATAGCTAAACGAGAACACTCTACCTGCGTAAATTGGATAATAGGTTCAGTTCGAAGTTTCCTGATAAGCACGTGAAGAAGTCAGAGGACTCAATACCCGCAACGTTGTGATAATAACAACAATGATGAGGACAATAGTCCCAGGGTAAATACCGTAAATAGTGATAATTCTCATTTCAGAAATGAACACAGAAATTCTTGTATTATTTACATTATTCGGAAGGTTGAATTCATTGCCATATTCACAACGTTTCAGCTGTTGTACGGTCTTCATCAGGTAATTGGAATTTCGAACCGAATCCTTTATTTCGTCCACCGAACTAGAACAATCTACGCCGGCAATCATAATACTTCATCCCAGAGATATGGACATATACAGAAAATCTTGCTATAATTTGAAAATAAAAACAACTACGTTCCATATCTCATCTTAACGGCCAACACAGTCCTGTGATTATCGAATATACTTTAAAGTCTTACTCTCTTGAATGACTCCGACCTTAGTGATTAATGATTCGCAGTATTTGAACTTGAATTGTCGTTTCATCCTGATCTTGAGGTTTGTCAGTTTCACAGCCAAAAACATTTCAAAATGTCCTCAGACCATGGAAAGCTTTCAAAATGTGTTTCCCATTCTGGAATTTACCCAATCTTTTTTCAAGATGACTTTGGCAAACATCTCACATTGCGTCCGCACGTTAGTTAATTGTTTTTCTCTTATCTTTGTTTATAACGATCGTACGAGCGGTTTTCCGTTTGTCTGTGTTACTGTTTAGAAGGGACTTGGGATTTATTAATCTTCAGCATACCAGAATAGGCACGCGACACAGGATTTACAAAAGAAAAAAAAGGCACGAAACATTTACTTTCTGCGTCAAACAAAACAAAAAGGCTGTTTGCCAAAAGGTATTAATCATAACAACGATCATTAAAGAGAAAAAAATAGTCATTTTTTATGTATGGAAGATGCATGCCGAAATAATCTCGTCATGTAGACATTAATGTTTACTAAGTGTAACTTGATGCGACACAGAACGACAAGTAATTAAAATGTGATAAAGAAATAAATACATTACTTATGGCCTACGAGACAATATTACTGATCGTTGCTTTGTGGCAGTGGTTTCCAAAGGATGCGGCACGCCACATAGGTGTGGTGGAAGATGATAGCCGGTGAGGCGGAAGAGGATAGCCGGTGAGGCGGAAGTGGATAACCAGTAAGGCGGAAGAGGATAATCAGTGAGGCTGAAGAGGATAGGTGGTAAGGTGGAAGAGGATAGCCAGTGAGGCGGAAGAGGATAGCCCGTGAGGCGGAAGAGGATAACCAATTAGGCGGAAGTAGATAGCCGGTGAGGCGGAAGAGGACAACCACTGAGGCGGAAGAGGATAGCCCGTGAGGCGGAAGAGGATAACCAATGAGGCGGAAGTAGATACCGGTGAAGCGGAAGAGGATAACCAGTGAGGCGGAAGAGGATAATTATTGAGCCGGAAATAGATAGTCGGTGAGGCGGAAGAGGATAACCAATGAGGCAGAAGAGGATAGCCGTGAGGCTTAAGAGGATAACCAGTGAGGTGGAAGAGGATAACCAGTGAGGCGGAAGTTGATAGCCGGTGAGGCGAAAGAGGATAACCAGTGAGGCGGAAAAGGATTACCAGTGAGGCGGAAGAGGATAGCCGGTGAAGCGGAAGAGGATAAACAGTGAGGCGGAAGAGGATAGCCGGTGAGGTGGAAGAGGATAACCAATGAGGCGGAAGAGGATAGCCGGTGAGGCGGAAAGGATAACCAGTGAGTCGGAAGAGGATAGACGGTGAGGCGGAAGAGAATAACCAGTAAGGCGAAAGTAGATATCCGGTGAGGCGGAAGAGGAATACCAGTGAGTCGGAAGAGGATAGCCGGTGAGGCGGAATGATTGAAAGATTATTGAAGATTAAGAAACAGTTCCCAAAAATTAATAAGCCAAAAACATAAATATGATTTCAAAATTTAAAATTAAGGATTACTTGTAAATTGCATGCCTGAGTCCCAGTATGAATAGTTATAAATAATTATTGACCAAATTTATCATTGTGATATTTTTTAATTATATCAAGTATTAAGAATCTAGTAACTAGGGTCCTCAAATTGGAGGAGAGTGTTATCAATGATAATGTTTTGATTGAGAATTCGCGGTTATCTCCCTTTATCCGTATCTCTGTTATTTTTATTTTTAATTATACTAGTTATCACATAAAATTTGGTGAGGCGCGTGAATGAAATCCAGAGAAAACAATTTTGGGAAACACTGCTTTACATGCACATGATCATCACTGTGTAGATATTAATTAAATTTACTTCAGAGTTCAGATTTAAGACTCAATTATGAAGATGTTTTATTACTTTGAATATACGCTCTTTAGCGCTAGAGGGCGTCGTCAGTGATGTTCTGAATTCGGTCATTGGGCAGGGTTAGGGTCTTTCAAACATCGTACTCCCCTACCAAGTCGACCCCATCAGAGCTGATCAGTCTCTGATGCCCCCCTCTAAATTAACAGCCTGCAGACACTGCCATAATCCTCTATCACGCATTTGATTGGAAGTTGACCAACAGCCAATCGCAATATTGTGAGCTCTGTTTAAATTGTTTACTGGGGATTTTTTTAGTTTTTTTTTTAAGTGGATACTCGTCGGATACTCGGAAAGTAATTATGTGTTTTTCGTTTTTTTTTTCTTTTTTACATTTGTTCTTTTTTTTTCAGTTTCATCTCCCCAGCTGATAATTACTGCTAGTAAAAAAAAAAATAATTAAAAAATTGAAACAATAATATAAAAAAAGAAGTAAAAAAAAGAGATGCAACCATAAAATAATTAGAAATTTACATTGTTTTTACGATTAAAATAAATAAATTACGACTTATGCAGCCTTTTATAACGAAAATGAATATATAATTAAATGTCGTTTAAAACAAATTGAACGATTAAACTTAGAAAATTCGATAAAATCTGTCGATTAACGTGGTAAAATTAACGTGTGAGATTAACAAATAAAATTATATTTACGATTTTGATCGTTACGCGAAAAAAAAAGGCGGAAAGAGGGGTGAACAATATTGCTAAATAAGTCGTTTAACAAGATTTAGTTACAAATAATTATAATTCAAGATATAGTCCCATCTTTGGTGACAGAAAAGGAAAAAGAGATAAAATGGAAGTCAAAAGAACTTTACGATGTTGTGCCTTTATTCTAGATGCTAAAATATCGAAGTCACAGTTAATATGCAATATACCCCTACTACTGCCAATGACCCAATCGAGATAGAGTCCTAGTGAATGAGGATCCTGTAAGAACATATCTATATGTAGGATAGATAGTTATTGACACTAGCCTAGAAGAAGTTACGATAGTAGTGATCAAAAAAGTATCCCCTTGATAATCTGTTCCACGAAGTAACAATTCTGGGGAACAATCTGTCTGGAGAAAACTTCTTCCTTACCTATGGAAGACGAAACGAAATAAGAGTTGGATTACCATTAAAATTTAAAGTCGTTTTTTTTATGCCTGGCATTAACAAAAATAAAACTTTAATTCTCGAGAATATTTTACCATGAGATAAACTTCACTCTAGAAATGAGTAATCAAGGGGAAGGCATTGAAGCCAGGCGTGTCTGATCATTTATGGAGGAAAAGGGTAGCCACTGGTTGTTTCGGAACGAAGGAAATATACGAGTCAAAGAAAAACACTGGAGAGTAAGACATCTGAAAGACTCAGTACATATGCTAGGTTACGGGGTCCTTCTTTTTGAGGCCTGGCGTAGAAATACATACAATACAATAGCTGTTAATAAACAAAGAGAAATGAGAGCAAAGCTCAACACCAGCAGCAGCATCGGTAGTACAAAGAAAAGGGAATCTGCCGTGAGTGTCCATAAAGTTCGTGGGAACTTTAAAAAATTTATAACTTTATTTGTATTTGCGATAGAAATAAATTCTAAAAAGGATTAGAAAGAAGTAAATCTATATTTTTTAAGGTTTTATTAAAATTTTATTTAAGTTTCCACATGTCCTCCATCATTAGCAATACAAAGGGTAATACGATTTTGCAGGTCACGGAAAACATTTGCCAACTGATTTACAGTAATGCCTGAAGTCACATTAGTTATTTTAGCTATACTTAAAACTAGGTACTTCAAACTTTATAATATTTTTTACAGATTATTTTTATCGCAAATACAAATAAAGTTATAATTTTTTAAAAGTGCACACGAAGTGCACACGAAGTTTATGAACACCCTGTATATATATATATATATATATATATATATATATATATATATATATATATATATATATATATATATATATATATATACCAACATATCAGTGTGTCATACTTTTTTCAGTTAAAAGGACACAACACAGTTGTTCACCTTATTCTTCTAATAATAAATGCTAATGTCAATGTGTCACACTTTTTCCATTCAAGGGACACAACTCTCAATAACTCGGCTTCTTCTGTATCATAAATGCCAATATATGTGTGTCACACTTTTTTTAATTAAAGAGGCACAACACTCAATAGCTCAAAACCTTCTTCTAAGAGTGACTTAGCATTTTTAGTGTGTTTAATTTTGAATATAACAGGAGGATACAGTAAAAGAAAATAATGCTCCTCGGGCGAGGTTTACATATTTGAAAATTCTTTCAATGATAGTTACATTCTTGTGAATTAACATTATTATATTCACATTTTCATCATAACCTGTTTTATTTAAAAGTAATGTTAAAACACACGGTATAAAGATTGTATATCCATGTGAAATGTATGGATATTTTCAGAGATTTGATCATTAAAATGTGTAAAAATTAACAGTAAAAAAAAAAAGTTTAAATTGTAATAATCGCTTCTTTCTAAACAAAAGTTTGTCGGAGTTATCTCCTCCTAATTTCTGACACCACCAGTTGGGGGAGCTATACCTAAACTATATATACTTGAGAAAATTCTTTCTCTTTCTTTTTTTCATTTTCAGCGAACTACGACCATGTAAGCTCTCACAGAAAATATAGCGTTTCCCTCTGGTGGGAGACGCCATGAACATCACACACACACACACACACACACACACACACACACACACACACTGTTACACTGTTATATGTTACACATACACATTGTTTTTGTAATTTGTATCCGTTTGTTTGTTACTACACATATACCTGTTTTTACATATACATATTCTCTCTTTGCTGTTTTCTTTCACATTTCTTTTGGGTGGACTCAAAATGGCGAATGGAGAAAAGGACAGTCTTCTTTTGTCTTAACGTTAAACTTAGCTAGCCACAAACACTGGCCCAAACAGACAAAAATATTCCTTACACCAATACAACGCATTCTTACTTACCATTCTTATTTTATCCATCATAATGCCTCGGAAATTCCATAGCGAAGAACTCAATGGAACAATTACCATGAAAGTAACTATAAAAGACAAAAGGCAAAGGGAGACAACCTTACGATGATGGGATAGTGTCTGAAGCTGAGGCGCCACATCCAGGCCAATAATAATTTAAGTCTTCTTTGGTTTTTATCAAAAACCTCTAGATAGATAGCAGCGGACATTATGTGGCAGCAATATTCTTAGAATGGACGAATGGTAGACTTATAGATATGTATGATACTCGGGAGAGACAAATCGTTTAGCAAAGCAAAGTGAACCTAGATTGCTGGCTGCTGACATAGCAGTGGATTCCATATAGTCTCTCCACTGAGACGTTCAGCCGAGAACGTTAGCCCGAAAAGGCACATCGTCACCTTCCTGGACGTTAGCACCAGTCATGCTAAAGAAAGTCAGAGAGGTTTCTCTTAGAAGATTAATACAGAGCAGTTTCGTTCCAGTGAAAATCTCACTGGAATATGTTGGAAAATCTGAAACCAAGAAGATATGAACTTTATGAAAAATGGTCATACTATATGGAAAAATATCGACGTCTGTTTAAACTGATGCCAGGTAGATAAGCTAGTATTTCCCCAGTCTCCCCATCGAGACGGTGTATGACACAAGGTCGGGTTTAATGTGGGTAACCCTAGTGCATACACCCTGGTCAGGGGCAAAAATTAACCAGCCCCTGCAAACTAACCCCGCTCTATAGTGCAATCAGATGGGAACAGAGCCTCTCAGTATTCCCCACCTCCAGTTGCGTCTCTGTCCGCAGACAGAGCTACAACTGAGTCGCACTCTGCCCGAGGCAGAGACGCAAGGGAGTGATGATAACCCTACCCGGCATGGGCCGCAGAAGTTTGGCAGGTGAATATGGTTTTAAGAAGGAAATTACCCGCCATGCTAATCCACAATTGAAGTTTGGACGTCAACCTAGCCACGAAACAAGACTGTAAAGTCAAGAAAAATAAGACATGAAATCTGAGAAGTAAATAAATTGTTTGCAAAGCATTTTTCTCTCATTTCGAAAATTGTAAGCAACAAGAACAAATCAAGAATCTAAAGCAAATAAACACTTCAGATGTAATTACAACTCGGTTGGACCAAAAACAAACTCAAAAGCATTTTAAAGTCGAACTTGCGTTCACACAGAATGTTTTCCTCCGATGAGACATTAAAAAGCACTTCTTTCTGCTTTTACCCATTTTGCTTTCTTTGCCAAGTGATAACGGATTACTCCATTGATTGTCATCAAATGTCTATTTAGCTTCGTGGTTAGAAATGCGGTCTGAAAAGCATAAGGAATACAATTAAAAATCTAACGCCTTATTCTGATTTTCGATATAACGCATTACGTTACGCTGACATTTCAGAGAAGAGAAAGAAAAGTAATGATGGCCTTTATTTGATTACAGCGTTCAGTTGGAAATGGCGTATGTTATTTATTTATTTGGGATCTTTCTTTTCATTTATTTTTATGTTTTTAATTTATTTTTTTTATTTTTGTCGAATACGAAAAATACTCAAGTTATGTGTTATGGATTTTCTACGCCAGACATCGTTATAAAAAGGAATCGAACATAAACATTAAGAGTAAAGTATTAAGATTCATACAGCTAAAATTATATATATATATATATATATATATATATATATATATATATATATATATATATATATATATATATATCAAAGGAAGAGGTTATAATAGTTTCAACGAGAGAAAAGCGTATATATTAAAAAGAAGAGAGAAATCGCAAACGTTTTTGGTTGTAATGTGGATTTTTTTAAAAATATTATGCTTTATTTTCAATAATTTTGCTACACGAGATTCTGGTCTCGCGACCGTCCTCAGGCAAAGGGTGGAGATTTCCACATATTATTAAAAAATAAATCATTTTTTTCTTTAGAATTTAAATTATTATTAAAAATAATTCATTTTTTCTAAAGAAAAAATGAATTATTTTCATTATCTTTTTAATATATATATATATATATATCTATTTATTTATTTATTTATATTATCTTTTTAATGTGTGTGTGTGTGTGTGCATGTGTGTATAAAAATTCAGATATAACTAAAATATATATGTAAAGTGAAAAATGAATAAAAAAAACTTATCTTAGCCGACACTTTTCGTACTCTAAGTGTAACGATTTTTACTTGATTTTTCAAGCGCAGCTTAGATATGGCACAAGGCCGAATGCAGGAGGTATTTAAAGAAGATCGAACTCACTACCAAGTCGTAATTGTTAAAAACGAGACAAGCTTGCTAACCATTACACCGCCTCGAGGAACCAAGCACACACGTATATATATATGTATATACATACAGGATCTGAATATGAACTGAGAAGTGAAACTGTCACAATGCACTGTTGATTTATATGTTCTCAATGTCCACAGCTACAACAGCTGTATTTCCAATAGTGAGAACTCTCCGTCTATAAATATAGGAAAATTTATAACTGAATATATATATATATATATATATATATATATATATATATATATATATATATATATATATATATATATATATATATATATATATATTACATGAAAAGATTACTTAACTTTTAATTAGCAAGTTTTATCCTAACATCAATGTCTCTTTGTATAATTTTTTTTTAAATTTCCAGTCTTCAGCGGTTGCAGTTTTAAACGGTATTTTTACGAAGGTAATTTAACTAAGAAACATATAAAAGTAACCTAATCTTTTCATATAATGCTCTACTCTTAATATTAATTATTATTTTAATTTATTTAAGATTGAGCATTATATATGTAAAAATATCTGTTTTTTCTTAAATTTTAAAACTTCGTTAACCCATGCATATAGCATACGTTAAAACTATATTTGTATCATATACACATATAT
>OZ038476.1:21852713-21892713 GCA_964036315.1 Acanthosepion esculentum | reverse complement strand
TAGAATTTATGTGAATTCAATACGTTTAATCGAGAAGTGAGTAAGTTTGTCTTATGCAAATCTATGCTCTACTTGAAGCAAATCCGCTGACCAGAAGTGATCATTTCCAGTCAAGGGTATTGAAACGGGACGTTACTTTGGCATTTAGATGCCTCGCCTGTTGGATTGTTTGTCCGTGACAACAAACGATGTGCTGTACCTATTGTATCTAGAAGCGCTTCTTTAACTCAATCTGAAATCGACAAATTGCTGTAAAGATAGTTTAATTGATTTCAGTTTAATCTAAAACGTTTAATCGACTCCCATGTATCATACTTTTTGGAGAACTCGCCAGCGAAAAGAGGCTACGCTGAGGTCCGGAACTACGCTTCAAGGATCAGTTGGGAACATCCCTGACACAGGCCAACATCGACCCTGAGACCTGAGAAACTGCTGCTGTAAATCGATCTTCTTGGCGTAGGACAATCAGAGACTTTCGAGTCCACCAGTCAACATGAAGAGGATCTGAGTCGAGGCTGTCAAGAGGGTCCAAATCGCGCATCCGCGTTATATGTGAATCTTGTTCACGACTCTTCAGCTGTAGGCTGCGCCTTCAAAGCTTTCTCTGCCACCAGAGGGGAGAAAGGGAACAAGGAGAGAGGATGACGATCACCATGCTCGGAAGCTGGTGGAAGCCTTGACAGCTATCTCCGCCACCGCTACCAGAGGGGAGAAAGGGAACAAGGAGAGAGGATGACGATCACCATGCTCGGAAGCTGGTGGAAGCCTTGACAGCTATCTCCGCCACCGCTACCAGAGGGGAGAAAGGGAACAAGGAGAGAGGATGACGATCACCATGCTCGGAAGCTGGTGGAAGCCTTGACAGCTATCTCCGCCACCGCTACCAGAGCTGAGCAAGGGAACAAGGAGAGAGGATGACGATCACCATGCCCGGAAGCTGGTGGGAGCCTTCACAGCTATCTCCGCCACCGCCACCAGAGGGGAGAAAGGGAACAAGGAGAGAGGATGACGATCACCATGCCCGGAAGCTGGTGGAAGCCTTCATAGCTATCTCCGCCACCGCCACCAGAGATGAGCAAGGGAACAAGGAGAGAGGATGACGATCCCCATACTCGGATGCTGGTGGAAGCCTTCACCGCTATCTCCGCCAACGCCACCAGAGGGGAGCAAGGGAACAAGGAGAGAGGATGACGATCACCATGCCCGGAAGCTGGTGGAAGCCTTGACAGCTATCTCCGCCACCGCTACCAGAGGGGAGAAAGGGAACAAGGAGAGAGGATGACGATCACCATGCTCGGAAGCTGGTGGAAGCCTTGACAGCTATCTCCGCCACCGCTACCAGAGGGGAGAAAGGGAACAAGGAGAGAGGATGACGATCACCATGCTCGGAAGCTGGTGGAAGCCTTGACAGCTATCTCCGCCACCGCTACCAGAGCTGAGCAAGGGAACAAGGAGAGAGGATGACGATCACCATGCTCGGATGCTGGTGGAAGCCTTGACAGCTATCTCCGCCACCGCCACCAGAGATGAGCAAGGGAACAAGGAGAGAGGATGACGATCACCATGCTCGGAAGCTGGTGGAAGCCTTGACAGCTATCTCCGCCACCGCCACCAGAGATGAGCAAGGGAACAAGGAGAGATGATGACGATCACCATGCTCGGAAGCTGGTGGAAGCCTTGACAGCTATCTCCGCCACCGCCACCAGAGATGAGCAAGGGAACAAGGAGAGATGATGACGATCACCATGCTCGGAAGCTGGTGGAAGCCTTGACAGCTATCTCCGCCACCGCCACCAGAGATGAGCAAGGGAACAAGGAGAGATGATGACGATCACCATGCTCGGAAGCTGGTGGAAGCCTTGACAGCTATCTCCGCCACCGCCACCAGAGATGAGCAAGGGAACAAGGAGAGATGATGACGATCACCATACTCGGATGCTGGTGGAAGCCTTGACAGCTATCTCCGCCACCGCCACCAGAGATGAGCAAGGGAACAAGGAGAGATGATGACGATCACCATGCTCGGAAGCTGGTGGAAGCCTTGACAGCTATCTCCGCCACCGCCACCAGAGATGAGCAAGGGAACAAGGAGAGATGATGACGATCACCATACTCGGATGCTGGTGGAAGCCTTGACAGCTATCTCCGCCACCGCCACCAGAGATGAGCAAGGGAACAAGGAGAGATGATGACGATCACCATGCTCGGAAGCTGGTGGAAGCCTTGACAGCTATCTCCGCCACCGCTACCAGAGCTGAGCAAGGGAACAAGGAGAGAGGATGACGATCACCATGCCCGGAAGCTGGTGGAAGCCTTCACAGCTATCTCCGCCACCGCCACCAGAGGGGAGAAAGGGAACAAGGAGAGAGGATGACGATCCCCCTGCTCGGATGCTGGTGGAAGCCTTCACCGCTATCTCCGCCAACGCCACCAGAGGGGAGCAAGGGAACAAGGTGAGAGGATGACGATCCTCATGCTCGGATGCTGGTGGAAGCCTTCACAGCTATCTCCGCCACCGCCACCAGAGGAGAGAAAAGGAACAAGGAGAGAGGATGACGATCCCCCTGCTCGGATGCGAGCGGTTGCCGTCGACGACAATAATCTAAAACTTCTGAGTCGCAAATAATTTCCGCATTTGTTTATCAATGTTATTCTTCAGAAGATAAGTTACAATTAGATTTTATGCAATTATATGATCGCCGTTATTTGCTGCGGCATTTTGAGGAAAATTTCTGCAGGTCTATATCTGAAAAAAGACTTTGACCAAATCTTGAATCTGGTTTTTATTGGAGAGAAGTTACCTCCCATCTATGCGTTTTGCAGCGATCGGAAAACGGAATAATCAGTGGGCGCAAGCTGAAGTGGGTCGAATAGGACAGACCAATTCAATTGTTTTTTCTCTGCTATTCTTTCTGAGTTCAGCTTTACACTGTCATTAGCGTTTTTAAACCTCTGTGTACGCTGCCACTGCAATGCAAAAATGTATGCTATGTTAGCATATTCCAAATTTATTTTTACCTGCCACGTGTCATTTGTAATTAAGGTCATATATTCGTTATTACAATTATTTCGCAAAAATAGAAATTACTTACGATATTCTAATAGTTATGAGTTCAGTAATTGTGCTTATCCTTCTCTTTGCTAGTTGGTTAGTTTAGGCGACCATTTACACCCTGTCAGTATGTCATAAATAATGGACTATTCCGTTATGATCGCGTGGAAAGACAAAAGAAATATTAGAAACGCTGCGTAGTTTCAGGTGGGGGAAAAAGAAAGAAAGGAAGAAAAAAAGATATGTTTAACATCTTCTGCTAATACCTCATAAATAATGAACTATTCCGTTTTGATCGCGTGAGAAGACAAAAGAGTCAGAAGATGGAACAAAAAATGGTGAAAAGTTGTTAGTTTCAAATCTTTTTTATTTATGACTCCTTACTTCTTAAAATAACGACCAGAATTTACATTCATTATTGTGATTGCTAGATTTTATTAGAGACCCTACGGCGGGGTAATGGATAGCGACTATGATTGATGAATTGGTAGAGCTGTGTTCGAATTCCAGTCGATACCATCACATTCACTTACGTACTAATACCTTTGGGTAAAGGTATGCATCCTCTTCTGCTCCTTCTAGCAATGGGTAAATTGCAGTACAGGAAATTATAGCGGTTCGGGTAGAACAGACAAACCGAATCCGATTTTTTTTCTGTGCTATTCTTGCTGAATGCGGCTTTACGCTGTCTTTGAAGAGAAAAGCGTTTTAATACTCGATATACGCTGCCACTGCAATACCAAAAAGTATGTTACGTTAGTATATTCCGAAATTATTTGCTTGGTTATTAAGCTCAAATACTTATAGATGCCACAGTCGAATTTCTACGGATGTCTTAGAACTGGCCATGAGCTTATTCAATCATTAACTGAAGGATTAAGATTCATCAAAAATTTCCGATAGGAAAACCGTAAAATGGTCACGGGCTAAAATGATTTGTTGTTATTCATCTGGTGAGAATTGCGCAGCAGTGGGTCTTATTTCGCAGTCGAGCGCAGTTCAGCATTTGTGATTCGGGGTGAACGCATCAGCCTTGAGTTAACAACTTAAGAAATTTACAAAAGAAAATTTCTGTGAAGAACACTAGAACTTATACAAGCGCAAAGTAGAGACTATATTTAAAGCTTCAATGATTCAATTATTCTTAAATGACTCCCGGAGGTGAAGGGTTTTAAGACGTGACAGGAAAGTCTTCAGGGAGAAAGAAAGTAGAAAACCGTGAATTAAATTCACGCTAACCAACTTTTACTAAAACCTAGAACACATTCATCTACACAAACAGATATGGTTGTGTAGTTAGTTTAGATAGGTATAAGCATATTATGAAGAGAGAGAGAGAGAGAGAGAGAGAGAGAGAGAAAGATGGAATCCTGTAAGTATATGTCTATTAAAGAAATGTTAAGATAGATAGATAGTTAATATACAGAATGAGATAGATAATGTAAAAAACTAGATAGATAGATAGATAGATAGATAGATAGATAGAACTATTTCTTAACTGTACTCTCTGCAACATCTAAGTGAATAGGGAACATTTGCACTTTTAAAAAAAGAAGTTATTTTAAATTTACGATTTTCTCTTTCCTCGAGCAGTTAAAATGTTCTGCCAACTTCTTTAAATAAATTTTTCTCAGTAAAAAGTATTTTACTGCACTGAAACAGGAAACAGTCTTAAAACAAAATCTAATAAAAACTAAAATCACTTTTCTTTCTCAATTCTCAACATGGCGACATCTTCGCCTTTTCCAACAACCTCGGGGATGCTTTATTGTAAATTCGATTTTACCAAATTTCAAACTTCTACGCAAATCCCCAAAGACACCTCTTTTATTTGAAGTTAAGAATTGTACACACACACACACAGATATATATATGTACATATATATATATATATATATATATATATGTGTGTGTGTGTGTGTGTGTGTGTGTGTGTGTGTGTGTGTGTGTGTGTGTATGTGTGTGTGTTTATTAATGTATATATGGGCAGCAAAATTATAAACATCTTTTATTAAATACAATTTAAAATTTACAAGATCTCTTTATATAAATAATAGTCGAAACCACTAACATTCTACATAATTCATATTACCGGAAACATATCGCTATTAGAGAGGCCTTGTATATTAAGCAACCTTCTTCTACTATCAATGTCACCTTATTTAACAGTGAAAATGGAGAGAGGCCTTGTATATTAAACATCCTTCTCCTACTATCAATGTCACCTTATTTAACAGTGAAAATGGAGAGAGGCCTTGTATATTAAACATCCTTCTCCTACTATCAATCTCACCTTATTTAACAGTGGAAATGGGGAGAGGCCTTCTATATTAAACATCTTTCTACTATCAATCTCAACTTATTTAACAGTGGAAATGGAGAGAGACCGTGTATATTAAACATCCTTCTCTTATTATTAATCTCACCTTATTTAACAGTGGAAATGAAGAGAGGCCTTGTCTATTAAATATCCTTCTCTTATTATCAATCTCAACTTATTTAACAGTGGAAATGGTGAGAGGCCTGATATATTAAACATCCTTCTCCTACTTTCAATCTCACCGTATTTAACAGCGGAAATGGAGTGTTAATTTTTTTTTAAATAAAAAGACGCTCACGCAAATTCCACCAACACTCAACACGCAAAGGCTCAAAATAAACCCTCCTATTCAAAACAATGAAAAAGTAAAATAACCATAGGCAATCAAAATAAGAAAAGACAACAATTAACAACACCTGAAGTACCCAGCTCAGTTTTATCCTCAAGCGAATTTTGGAATATTCTCTCTCTTTCTCTCTCTCCCTCCCTTTATCTCTCTCTCTCTCCCTCTCTCTCTGATTAATCCAACAACGTGGTTAAGTTTGTCTGTACTTTCTAGGGGATTTTTATTGAAAGTGCGTGAAATGATTTGCCTGTTTTCCTTATATTAAAACTGATAATAGCAGTCTTAGAGAGAAAGGAAAAACAGAGCTTAGTGACAGGCCCGGCAGTGGCAAGTAAACCTGCTGCTAAAAATATTTATATTTTTAGCAGCAGATTACAAGGACAAACAGAACTGAAGGAAAATCACTGTTGCCAAAATTTGTGAAATCATTTATGTGAACTTTGATCTTAGCTGCACTTTAATGCAGTTTCTTTGCTGTTGAAATCTCAATGCAAATTTGGTTCCAGAATGCTGAGTCAAATAAGAAGAGTGTAAATAAATCTTAAAACCTTCATCTATTTGAATCAATGAAGCTGGCACTCGGAGGACAGGATTTCTTTAGCCATAATGCAAAATAGACATTTCCCATGTGGCTAAGGCAGCCAATTAGCTTCTACACGGCGAATATACAAGCCATTATATAGTTGTCATTTAAGGTTGGAACACCATGATTGAGAAGGAACGAAGCTAGATTTAGACTCCTAAGAATGTTCTTTCCATTTTGGTATATTTTACCTGCTTCCGTTTTAATTCTATTAAAATTAATTAAAAAAAAATCTAATATTTGACTTAACTTGTTACAATTCTTGCTTATCTCTATATCCTTTTTCATTCACTTTTTTCTTTGATCTTTTTTCTTTTCTTTCATTCATTATGAATGAACATTTTTTATTATTCCCTCCTTTATTTTCTTTCATCCCATCCTCACAAAGAAGTGTACCAAATAACAGAAACCACATTACTTGAGGACATTCAATATCACTAACAAATAAAATGAATTGTACAAGGTAACCAAAAAAGTTCTGTCCGTTTTCTGATTAGTCATTGAATGAAGTTCAAATATATACGAAATGCGTGTAGCAATTGTTTTCAAATTCGGACAGCCGGGAATAAGAACATAAAACGTTATAAAGAAACACGCGCACCTAGCCCGGGCATCAGTTACAAGCCGGACAGCTGTGAGAAGGATGGAAGTGTCTAGAGATCTCGTTCGGGGCTGTTTGCTTTACGACATAAAAGTGGGCTTATCAGCAGCTGCTTCAAGTATGTCAAGCGTTTGGGGATAGTGCTGTGGATGAACGTACTGCAAGGCGTTGGTTTCGAAAATTCGCGTGTGCAACAGGCATTGCGCCAGAAGGAGCCAGCACCGGTGAATCGGAAAGGCGTGCTTTTCCTCCATGACAACGCCAGGCCGCATGTCGCGCGAGTGGTCAGGGATATCATACACCAACTTGGGTGGGAGACTTTGTGCCATCCACCTTATTCACCGGACCTTGCGCCATCCGATTACCACCTCTTCCACTCCCTAGATAATCATCTTCGTGGGAAATCCTTCACCAATGAAGCAGAATTGCGCAAAGCCCTCACGGATTTCTTTGTGTCACCCCCACGAGTTCTACTGCAAGGGCATTGAACAGCTGGAGACACATTGTCAGAAGGATCTGGATGCCGATGGCGATTATTTCGAAGACTAAATATAAGTTACACATACTGTGAAGCGTTTTCTTTTTTTCCTTTAAAAAACGGACAGAACTTTTTGGTTACCTTGTACATGTAACTTAAAGAGAAAATAATAACATAAGATATTGACGTTCCATCCTACTTCAAGCTGCCGACATTTGAGTTTGAACATAGACCATGTTATGGGACCTTACCTATAACGACAGAGTGAACTCTTCCTGACACTATGAATACTGCGCCTCTCAAGAGAGAGGGACGAGACGGAATCGAGTTGAGCCAATAGTAGTTCACTCCAAACCAGACTGACAGTCATACTAACACCTTCCACATCTTGTATTATTATTCTGTGTAATATATCTTTGTTAGTTCTACTCTTGTGTTTGTGTTGTTCTTCCTTGGTCCTAACCTTGGACCATAACAGATCGCCAGTGAGCAAAGACAGGTGATCCCTTTATTGAATTAAGTAGATCACGTGACCATAGACGAAGCGCATAAGTAGGTAGTAGCGTGAAGTCTAAACGATCACCATTTCTATTCTATCCTCTATTACTATACGGACCACTATTCTCTACTCTATTCACTATACTATTTCTTTATTCGGATCACTACACGGATTACTATTCGAACGCGTATTATTGAGAAAGTACTATTAGTGCGAGATTATTCGAAGGCGTCTGACACCGGTATTGTTCAACGGCGTTACAAAGGTTGTATCTGCGATTACAAAGTCTCTACTACAACGAGCATTACGAAAGTGACAACGGATATTCGTTGACTTCACAAAACTTTAAATACTCGAAAAAGAATTAAGAGGTGGTGAATTAAGCAAGCTATTTTTCCAGAAACTTGTTTTAACAGAAAGATTTTATAAAAACAGTAAAACTGACTGTTCGGTCAATGAATGCTAAATAGTTCATTATAAGGAAACGGTTGATATTATCATTACCATTCCGCATATATTTTCTTCCTTCTTTTCCTCTTTTATTCCTCATTCGTTCGTTTTTTCTTTATTCTTGAAAGTATTCTTTAAAAAACCGTATTACCTTGTTTCTTCCTTACTTTAATTTTTTTTTCATTTATACTCCTACTTTTTTTTATCATTTCAGCCCGAGTAAGGCGTTAATGCCACTAGTACTCACAAGGTTACAAGGAGTGAAAGTGACAGTGAAAGAGAATGAAAAGACTGAGAATAGAAAGGAAAAGAAGGACAAAGATAGGAACATGGTTAAAAAAAAAAAAAGATATAAGACGTCGATTGATGTTGCATTAAAATCTTTAAAGTTTCTAGTTATCATGGAAGCAATAAAACGGAAGGAATTTCCACGGACGGGAAGTGCGAGAAATTAAACTTTTATAATAGAAGTGGCCCTTGTATTTAGTTATTTCAAAAGTAAAACGGCGGGACCTAGTTGACAAAAAGTAGCATGCTTAAATTCATGTAGTCGGCGCACCAAGAAAAAAATATCGTCAGAGTAGTTGCCATGGAAATATTTGTAGAAAAGAGAGAGGGAAGTCACTTCAGTGGGAAAGTAACTGAAGTCGAGATGCCAGGTCAGGATCGATTAAATTGCAGATCTTTCTTGGGATTTCTCTTTTCTTTTTTTCTTTCTCATTTCTTTTATAAGAGTAAGACCTATTAATTGTTCTATAATTCTTTTACACTTCAGCTCTTTTTATTCTTTCATTCTTTATTTCTTAAGTTTTTCCTATTCCCTTATTCCACTCTTCTGCATCTGCTTTTCTTTTTATCGTATTTCTTTTGAAACTAATTCCTTCATAATTCCTTCTAGTCAGCTCGTTTTTCTTATTCTTTTATTCTCTCCGTCTTTACTTCTGACCTTTTCTCATACTGACTTATTCCACCATTCTGTCTTCCTTTTTTATCGAATCACTTTCTAGCCTTATTCCTTTGTACTTCCTTCTACTAGGCGCGTTTTTTTTTCATTCTCTTATTCTTTAATTCTTTATTTCTGATCCTTTTCTCTATTCGCTTATTCCTTCTGCTTTTCTTGCTTCCGTATTTCTTTCTAACCTCATTCCTTGAGTAATTCTCTAGCCGGCACGCTTTTATTCATTATTTGAACGATTCAAACTCGATACTGTTGCTCATATTTTCCTTTTTTCGTTACGCTTCTTCATTTCTGGAGGAATACAATATTCGTGCAGCTTGATATTCGACCGGTCGATTACTTCGTAGCGGCCATTTTTCTCCCTTGCTTCATCGGTCAAACAGAGAACTTACCAGAGTCAATAGTAATCGATTTAGACGCCACTTCCCTTTTGAGCCTTCTGCAGGAGCAGCTAAATTGAGCAATACTTATGAAATTATATAAATAGACGGGACCGGCATTTACCAGGACCAAATCCTCATGTTTTGTATACATAAATAAACGATAAATAGTCGGGTGTCGAGATTAAAATTTCAGTGAACATCCGCTGAAAATTGATGCTCCACAAGATGCAGTATGTATGCAAGACAGTCATGACTCCCACCCCACTCTCTCTCTCTCTCTCTCTCTCTCTCTCTATATATATATATATATATATATATATATATATATATATATATATATATATAATTGACAACGGTAACCTATATTTATACAATGAAAATTTAGTTTTACAATAAATTTCTTCGCTATAATAAGTTTTTCAAGGATCAAAAACGTTTGACATAAAAAGGTTTTCTTTTTGCCATTTCTTTCTATAAATATTGATTTACAGATAAATTGATTCGTATCTTACTGTTTTATATATATATATATATATATATATATGTGTGTGTGTGTGTGTGTGTGTGTGTGTTTGTGTGTGTATGTGTTCTTTTCTTAAGTATATATATATATATATATATATATATATATTATAAGACCTTTTTAATAACCCTAATGTAAAAAAAATGTGCGCTCGCCGGCACGATTCGAACCTGCGTTTCCCTATTAGATCTACGTGCTTTAGACCTGCTGGAAACGGAATGCGCCGATGGTCGAGGAAAGTTGAATAGTGTCATTAAAAACAAATATAGTGGACTATGATAAGTTTGTAGCCACCCATGATTACAGCAATTTTGGCATGTTTAATAACCTCTCTTCTTTTTTTTTTTTTTTTTTTAGAAAATACTATGTTAGTATCAAGCTTATCTCTGATCAATAGTTGACTTATATCTTACAACGAAATTTCGTGGAAGTAAGGAAATTAGTGAATTTCAACAAGGGTAAATAATACGATGGCATTAGTGTGGCAAGTCAAATAGAGAAATTGCTAGTTTTTTTTTATGTTAATCATCAAACGGTTAATAATATTGTCAAGGAATTTAATGAAGAAGGCCATTGTCGTGTGGAACAACGTTCAGGAAGTCCAAGCATCGTGTCTGAGCGAACGAAAGGGGAGCTGAATAGCGAAGTCTTCAGAAACCGTCGTCAGTGTCAAAGATGCCGCCAACAGCATGCAAATGTCGCCATATGCGCTGCGAAAGACTCTGAAAGAGCTAGGCTATCAAAGAAGAGTTGCAGGAACTAAGCCCTCGATTTCAGAGATTAACAGGTACAGGCGTATTGACTAAGCGAGAGAATTCGAGATCAAAGATTATGAAGTTTGGCAGTCTGTAATTTGGTTAGATGAAAGTTAAATTCTGCCAATATTCGAATTCGAGACTGGTTTATGTTTGGAGAAATCAGAATGAGAGTTAGAACACTGAATGTCTGCAGGTGACCGTGAAACATGGAGGGATTGGAGTAATGGTGTGGGGTGCTATCTGGTTTGGAGGAAAATCTGAGCTGATTCTTGTTGACGAGCGGTTGGATGGTACAAAATACTGTCAAATATTAGAGAAAGGACTACTACTATTTGTAACCAATTAGATTGACAAGAATGTGTACCATTTCAAGAAGATGGAACGCCATATCATATGAGCAAAGTAGCAAAGGCCTGGAAGGAATCGCAAGGAATGAAGTCACTGCGATGGGTAGCCCAAAATCCTGACATGAATCCAATAGAGTACGCTGGGAGCACCTTGAACGAAGACTTCGAGAGCGTGCAACCAAAATCACGTCAGTGCCAACTCCTAAAGAAACATTGCTAAAGTAGTGACAAAAATATGGATCAAACGATTGTTGATAACTTGATCAAATCCTTGTAAAATCGAATACAAGCACTGAAACTAGCAAATGGAGGACCTACTCTATACTAGATCCAAATACTGTTTATTTATGTTGAGTAGGGATTAAGTAATTAAATTTTGAAATGTTTAGTTTATTTGTCCTGGCTAAAAGCTTTTCTTAGGCCACTGTAAATATATCTGCTCATTTTCGCATCCTAAAATAAACAAAGCAATTTCTAAAGAAAAGGGAAGATCATTTTATTTATTAATACGAAAGATTTTATCACTTAAACGTTATTTTTAATGGATGCTCGCCTTTGAGTAGAAGCTCCGTTAATGACGGTTCCCCTCAGGCTAAACGTAGGTTAGAATCCTAACGGAAAGCGCATATTGTCTTCCCATAAGGTTTCGAATATTGATATTGACAAAGATATTTAGTATAAAAATCTTCTAGGTCAACATGACAAAATATCATTTACGATGACTAATATCTTTGTTAAAATGTCCGTATCACCACTCTGACGATGGTTTATGTGAGTCAAAAGCTTAGATCAAGGACCCACTTAAAAAATGCGCAAATGTTGGACAATTTTTGTCTTTATTTTCACCCGAAATTGAAGCAATTAATGACTCATGATCAGGCATAATTGACATTCATTGTTTGTTATCTGTTATAGGTAACAATATATGTTTGAATATATATATATATATGTGTGTGTGTGTGTGTGTGTGTGTGTGTGTGCAAATATAGAAAAATAGGAAAGAACACGTTAGGTAAATAATCCGAAGTTCTATGGTATTTTTGTTTTTATTTAAAAAAACATGTAGAGCCTAAATTATAATTATTTTTTAAAAAAATATTATTCCTTCGCTACATAAGAGTTCTCATGTTTCAAAAACAGGAGCCAAAAACTTCAATATAATTATTAAAATTAAATTGAATTAAAGTATCAAGCTCAGTTTCATCTTCAAGCGATATTTTTGGAATAATTTTTGGAATATATATATATATATATGTGTGTGTGTGTGTGTGTGTGTGTATGTATGTATATATGCATATGTATGTATATATGTATATATATATGTATGTATATATGTATACATATATATATATATGTGTGTGTGTGTGTATACATATCATGGGGTTTGTCTATATTTCTGTCATGAGGTATTATAACTGTTTACACTATTGACATTGTTCGGATTGTTAACCTCAACTTTGTTGAAATATGCTCGTAGTTGCAACCGTTATACGCTCCGGTCTTATTTAGGTGTGATGGGAATTTCTAACCGCTCCCTTTATTTTGTCCACCGTGGTATATTGTTCTAGTTCCTTCAGATACGATTTCGACGCAGTCACAGTCCGCCAGGTATAGAAATTGCACACATGCAAAGATCAGAAGGTGAGATACCCGGTTCATCTCCCCCGGTCAAGGCAGTAATCAACATCAGTCAACACCAGCTGAATGCCTCAGGAGTCAGTGCTGAGCAAGGGTCTCAACTTCGTAACAACCATCAGGCAGATACCTTACTTAGACATCATTGCTCAAGTCGAGAAAATAGCCTTGTACATTTTCCATGGTAGGGCAGATGTGCTATCATGAAAAGTGAGAGATACTGGAGAAAGCTGCCCAAATCAACCATCACAAAACTGGAGAGGCTGGCAATCAGAACCTTACAGAAGAATGAAAGCATCATCATACTACCAGCTGACAAAGCCAATGCGACTGTAGTGATGGACAAAACGGAAATTACAGGAAAACTGAAAGACCTCATTAGAAATGGGAGCTGTAGTAAAGAAAGTTCCAACAATGAAAGCAAAACAAAAACTGCCACAGATCCTAATCAAAACCAAGGACAACTTCACACCTAAAACATTCGGGCAGTTGTCACAAGGTTACAGCAAGCTATCTCACATATACTGCCTCCCCCAAAATCACAAAGATGGTATTCCACTCAGGCCAATTGTTAGCTGCCACGGCTCTATGTGTCACCCTCTGAGTTGCTTCTTTGTTGATATAATTGACCAGTTACCATTATATATCCGAAACTCCGCCCACTTCGGGGAAGGAATCAAAGAAGCTCCCATTCAATCCAAACCAGATGTGAGCCTGGGCGTGGTTTGTTTGATCAGCAGAGTACCCACGGAAGAAGCACTATATTAAGGGATTATCGAAAAAAGTACAAAAAGATGTGTAGATCTGGGAAATAGAAAAATCAGGCGTAGCTGACCAAATATGGAGGGGAAAAGGAGATCATCGCCCCCGCCCCCCGTGGGATGTGATTGAAATAATAGACAGTGAATATCACTGGAAAATACGACAACCTAAGGAATCAGCGCAAATCCTAAGACACAAAAATCTCCTAAGCCGGCCAAGTATTACATGAATACAATATGTAAACCAGTAATACGGCAGAGAAAAACAATAATAACAACAAATTTTAATGTGAGCTCTGGAAAAAAAAAAGTTTGCTGAGCCATTAAGTTTATAAGTCCCAAACATTCATACACTGATGTCCACAAGAGGATAAAAGCGATGGTTGAATCTAGTGACTTGACCCGAAGAGGTGTGAGTTCAATAACTGGCTACAACAGAGGTGAAAACAAACTTGGAGAAAACTGATACTGAGATATCAGGAAGAGGCATGGCACATGGAACTAGAAAAATTTACCCCCAGTTAGCGAAATAAATAGTTCTGTTCGAAATTCCAATCAACTGACCGTACAACGGTCGAAACGTTGTGGTACGATTATGGCAACATAGATGAGAAGAACAAATATATGGGGGTTTCAGATAAATTCGATCGTTTGTTCCATTTATTTTGATTCAAGTATTCATTAAAAATGTTAAGAAATCAATCAATAATATAAAACGATAAACGAAAATTGTAGAGGAAGAATAAATCTGCGAAACGCGTTAAAACTCTACATCAAAAATATCGTGCGTGTTTTCAAATGACATTGGGGAAAAAATGAATTTATCTGGCAAACACACACACACACACACACACACACACACACACACACACATATATATATATATATATATATATAATATCGCACATTGAGTACTGTTGTTAATAAAATAGTTTCTGATGTAAAATAACTTAAATAACTTAATAGATTATATATTAATAATAAAAAAATTTCTCACCTCTAGTACAGCTCTCAGTTTCATGTACGACGCAATTTTCAGGTGCTGAGTTAAGGCTGATCCTACTTAATTTAAATTTTGTTATATATTTGGATTATAGCAATACTGAAGCAGTCCTTATTATTTACTGTGTTCGCCTAAATAATAATAATAATAATTATTATTATTATTATTATTATTATTTTATATATATATATATATATATATATATATATATATATATATATATATATATATATATATGTATATATATATATATGGTGGACTCTTGAAAATTTCTCGGACATTCAGGCCGGTAAATGTTATTTAATACTGTTTATTATAAAACAGAGCATTTGCTTAAATACTTGTATCTATAAAAAGAACGTTAAACATAATATAAATGTCTTTAAATAAATTGTCGGGCTATGTCCAATTCTAAAATATATGACGTCATTTGTTTACATTTGATACGCTAGAGCAGATATGAATAGAAGAGATTCATGGAAGATTTAAGTTTAAAGATAGTAAAATCGACCTTGCTAACCAGACGCTGCTCTGTGGCCGAAAGGTTAAGGCACATCACGCGAAATGATGGTTCCGTATAGGATACAGGTTCGATTCCTGTCGGAGAGCGAAAATTTTCTATGAAAATTTCTCGGACATTCAGGCCGGTAAATGTTATTTAATACTGTTTATTATAAAACAGAGCATTTGCTTAAATACATGTATCTATAAAAAGAACGTTAAACATAATATAAATGTCTTTAAATAAATTGTCGGGCTATGTCCAATTCTAAAATATATATATATATATGGATTTTATCCTCCTTTGGTCTACCCATACGGATAACCTAGTTTTTCGTAAACTACATATATATATATATATATATATATATATATATATATATATATATATATATATATATATATATGAATAATGCTAAATGCGAAAGATGCAATCTATGCCTTGTAGAAAAATTATCTATTTTAAAGTATTTGAATAATCCTAATTGATTTAGCAATTGAAATTAATTAATTTTCATTTGTAGGTATATAAAAGAAATACCTGTTGAAATATATTGAACCAGATTGATTTTATGTGAATCTTATACGTTCCTCTGTTTTCCTTTTCATGGACTCTATTTTTTACTTTATCTTTATGTTGAGAAGTTGTTTTATGTATGAATGAATCTAATTAGTTAGATCTTATTAATTCGTAATGTATATCTAGGTTTTGTGTTATTTTTTAATATCTTGTATCTACTTATAATATGTATGGCATGTTCAATGCCCTTTCCATTTAATATATATAATGTATATTTATATGTACGGCGCTATATTTGTCTTAAGTAGTGTTTACAAGAATATAAACGGTGATCCCAAAAAAATGGGAACTTTTTAACAATCCAATAAAACCAAGAGTGATGGAAGAAATATATTTAATTCATAGTAACTGAAACCTTAAAACATGCCATTCAAGAAACAATGATGGAATTTTCATTTTTTTTAAATTACATCCTGTAGATGACGTCCTCCTGTACGAATGCATTCTTGAAATCTGCTGTTGAGATTCCTCATTGACTGCTGCAACATCTCAGCTAGGATATTGTGAATTTCATTCTCGTTACTAAAATGGCGAAATGTTTACTTGCTCAAGGTTACTGTCTCGCAGTGTTGCCACTTGCTCATGTCTGGCAATACGCACTTCAAAAATTCCCGTTTTTTGCGTCACCCTATATGTGATTATATGTTTCTAAGAGGTACCTACAATTATATGTAACCTTTAATTATATGGGAAGCCATAATGACAGACATATTTATCTATCTCTATATGAATATTATTTCTCTATATTCGTTAACATATCCACATATACAAATTTTACATATGTATCCACATTTACATCGAAATACAAAGGTGAAAATTTAAAATATATTTATATCTATTTACATGTCACTATGCTAGCTGTAGTATTCATACGAAAATATAACTACATGCACACAGATTAATAAACATTCAATCACATCTATAAATATATATGTACATATACATAAGTAATTGATTTAGGCTAATTTATAGTAATTCGTCGAGCTTAGAATCCTTAACAGAATGCATAAAGCAACAGGACGGCTGTTTCGTCCTATATTTGGGGCTCATCACCAGTACGCATCCACTACCGAGAATCGAACCCGGATCGCTTCGATACAACGCGAACGTCATACCAATTGTATTCAATGACGAAGTAGACATAAATTAGTCTCGATATAACGCCGCTACTCACTCAGTTCCGTTCACCGATACCCATCCAAGTATTCAGAGTTATCCAGAGTCCCCAAATAACCTCGGAACCTGTGCCTGAAGACACACGACGACTATTTTGACACATAGCCGCTCTATCACAGAGCTTGGCTGGATCTAGCAAGATATACAAGCAATTGATTTGGGGATTTAGGCTAATTTATAGTAATTCGTCGATCTTAGAATCCTCAACAGAATACAGAAAGCACTGGACGGCTGTTTCGTCCTATATTTGGGACTCATCGGCAGTACGCATCCACTACCGAGAATCGAACCCGGATATATATATATATATATATATATATATATATATATATATATATATATATATATATATATATATATATATATATATATATATATATATATATATTATGAAATGGACAAAGCCTGACAATTATTTTAAGACATTTTTATGTTTAACATTCTTTTTATAGATACAAATATTTAAGTAACTGCTCTGTTTATAATAAACAGTATTAAACAACATTTACCGGCCTGAATATCCGAGAAATTTTCATAGAAAATATTCATCCTCCGACAGGATTCGAACCTGGATCCTATACGGAACAGTCATAAGCCTGACGTACCTTTTACCCGATTCAGCCACAGAAGATCGTTCGGTTGGCAAGGTCGATTTTACTGCTTATTCATGGAAGATTGAAGTTTAGAAATTAAATATTTGTATCTAGAAAAAGAATGTTAAACATAAAAATGTCTTAATATATATATATATATAAAACATATATATATAAAACATATATATATATAGATATGCATTTGAATATATAACTTCCAATATATATAATGTATATATCTAACCTGTAAATATACACATAGCATCACAAATAGTTGTATACACACTTATTATTCACATAACTATAAAGATATACAAATAAATGTACATATGCCTCCTATATAAAGGAAATGACAAAATATATAAAATACATATTACTAATATATATTTAGCATATTTTTCTGTTAATATAATATTAGTAAAAGAACCTAAACATAGGTACAAGTAAATAGAAACTACTAGTGTAAACTAGTAAATAAACAATCATACATCTAATTCCGGACGTAAAGTAAATAAAGAATTTTTAAAAAATAAATAAATAATGGAGGTATCTGGCTTGAATTAAAATCATTCTGGTTCAATATATTTCATGGGGTATTTTCTTTATGTCTACATGTGACCATTAATTCATTTCTTTTGTTTAGTAAATTAATGCTATTTAATTTTTTTTTTAGAATAGTCAGTTGTTCTAGAAACCAAAAGTTATATCTTTATCAATATAGTTCGAGGCATTTTTATATAACCGCGAAATTTTCGCAATTCCACCATCATTTATTTGCTAGTAATATATAGAGAGAACAGTATTATTTTTGTATTTTTCATTATTTAATCATAGTTTATGAATAAAATATCGAATTTTCCAGTTAGTTTCAGTTGAACCAATGTAGATGTTTTTGTTTATTTTCAATTGTATGTTAGCTCTATAAACAATATTATAAATCAAACATTTGCTATTTAATGGACAGTTCATATTATTTTGGTAGTTGCATTTTTTATTATTTTCTACTCTTGCTTCGTGATAGCGTTTTTTTGCAAGTTATAGAATTATTCAATAATATATTATTACGATAAAGTATAGATTTTTCGATATTTCTTCAGCTGTAGTTGATCTTGATGTTATTTTTGTAATAAATATCCTTTAATGCCGTTGAATTTTTAAAATTATTATCTGTTAGTTTGATAAATATTCTACTGACATTAGTTTTTATATTACCGCTATAAGAGTTCAAGCATGAAACACAATGTTTCAACATTTATATTTATGGTTTCACTATTAATATTTTCGTTTCCCTAGTATTCAGCAATTTTGCCCATAAATATATCATGCCTTAAAACTGTATGAGGTCTGATAAAAAGAATCGAGACTGTTGGTATGGTAAATGAGCTAACGTACGTAAAGTGAGGCCGCTTGGCACAGATTGACCTTGAACGCATTAGATGGTTCTCGCTTACTTCCATTGTTTATAGCAGGGCTTGGAATGAAAGTGTGTATAGTGTACACATACACACACACACATTTATTTATATATATATATATATATATATATATATATATATATATATATATATATATATATATATATATATACGCACAAAATAAGAGAAATAACAGATTGAGTAAAAATCCAGTTGGCTACATTCATAATACATTGTTCAAGTGGTTTAAACTATCACAGTCATTATTAAGAACCTATATATTGTCTCTGTGGTAGGAAAATATAATAAAATTTTAAAAGACAGACCTTCTCAGTAATTTTTTTTCATCATTGTTTATACCTATATATATATATATATATATATATATATATATATATATATATATATATATATATATGTGTGTGTGTGTGTGTGTGTGTGTGAATATATTTAAATAGATTTTGTCATTCTTGAAATTACTGGGGGTCCATGCTGCTGTAGTCGCCATCTTCCTTTCTGCTTAGTATTGATCATCAACTATATAAAGGTGTCGTACTAAATTGTTTTCAGACCATTGTCATAAACATATCAGTTTTTCATCAAAACTTTCACATATAACACTGGATTCTTATTCGAAGGGATTTTTACTGCATTAGTTTTTTTTTTCTTTTCAAAGACTAATTATATTTTTCAGTAAAAAAAATAATGTGGGGAATGAGAGAAAAAGCTCTTCGAAACAATGTCCTGCGTTCAGGAATCTTTATAAATTCTTTGTAAATAAACAAAAATCTATATAACTTGATTTGATAGAATTCTAGAAATACGAAACAAAAGCAATTGATCCAATGAGAATCATTTGGAAATTAATTATCCGGATTTTGAACAAGTTCAAATTTCTTTCAGAGGATTACTCACTATTATTATAGATGATGCTTCATGTTGTTGCCATGGAAATCATTACGTGCCTCTCATCACCATCATCATCAACACCATCATTATTATTCATACCAAACGTACGTGATGGTCATGGCTGGAAATGCAATGACATTTAATTAGCTGTAAATTTCCAACACCCACCTGTGAATTCTCTCTAATTTCAAGGTGATTTTCCTAGAAAACTTTTAATTCGAGCTTGGATCAGAAATTATTTACATTATTCGGACTATTGTCCTCATCTTTGTCGCCATATTTATTACAACGTTGTACGCTCCGGCCTTCTTCAGGTGGTTGGAATGTCGAACTGAACCCTTTATTTCGGTGACTGGGGTAGACTGTTCTAGTTCCACGTGCCATGTTTAATGGATGTCAGTTCGACATTCCAACCACCTGAAGAAGGCCGGAGCGTACAACGGCCGAAACTTTGTAATAAATATGGCGACAAAGATGAGGACAATAGTTCGAATAATGTAAATAATCTACATGCTACCTCATATCAGAAATATAGAAAGATACTGATGGATCAGAAATATATATTTTAATTTTCTAGACAGCTAGAATCAGAAAGATACATTTGAATTTTCTAGGGTCGATAAAGTAAAAACAAGGCTTGGAAAACTTGACACACACAGGATACATTTGGAGGCAAGAACGACAGCTAAAATCAGTTAAAAATTAATGAGCTACGGTAAGTAGATGGCAGAACAGAGAGGGGTGTAAAAATAAATATGTACAAGTATTGGTAAGGGCTACGAAAGACAGGAAGTTGTGGAACGTCATAATTACCCACATCCTCAAAGGATGCGGTGTATAGAAAAATTCAGGTCTCTGATTATAGGCATAGCAGTATTTTTAAAATGCCACACTTTTATTTCCTTTTAATAATCCTTATATTTAATTATTTTGATAATATCCTTTAATATATTTCTTCTGTGGCTTCTTTTTCTTCTTCGGCTTCTTTTTTCTTCTTATTCTTCTCTCTCTTTTACGTCTTCTTTTTCTTTTCTTTTTTCTTATTGATTGAATGATGCCTTTGCTACGATTTACGAACCCTTTGCAGGTTATTTAAAGCCAGAAACCTTTCTTTTTAAATTTAAGAATTTATTTAGATAATAATATAGTTTAGTGATATAAGTCTTACTCATTAATCCATAGCTGGGAAAAAGAGATGGCTTTATACATTTTCTGGGGGTATTTAGGAAAAAAGTAAACATGACAAGTCCAATTAAAACTCGTCTCTCCGATTAAAAAATCCGACCCATTATCACATACACCAACCGCACATCTATACTTATAGCACCTTGTATTTCAAAACGATCACCCATCGATGTACTGACCAGGCTCGATATTGCTTAACTTCAGTGATCGTACGTAAACCGATGTTTCAACGTGATGTAGCCGTTAGCCGGATGTTACTGAAAATTGATTCAAAGTGAATTTCTAAATATGTAACCCATGCGTATTAACATTAGCGTTTATGATAATCATGAACTGTGGGGGGGGGGTCTTAAGGTACACCACGAGTTATTCTTAATCCTTCCTAGCGCTCCTACTACTACTGGAATAACGGTTTAGGTTAAATGCCACATTCTTGTAATTTCTATTTCCAGATCTATATATTCGTAGAGTTTATCAAATTCTTTTGCTGAAATGTTTATATCAGACGGTGTGTTCAGGTCTAGAAGATAGCATTTACATTCTCCGAAGTCTTTTATGACTATATCGGGTCTGTTAACTTGTATAATGTGTTCGGTATGTATGGTGAAACTCTAGAGTAAAGTAACACCATCACCTTCCAGAAATGGTGGCGGTTTTAGCTCATAACATTTTCTTTACGGGGTAAAAGTGATAATCATAGCATATCTTCAGTGAATGGGATGCACTCGACTATCATGCCTATTTTACATTCATCTGGCGCTAGAACAGAAAAGCTAGATATTCGTAGATCAATAGCCTCATCTTCGTGTATACAGAAAAGACACTTTGGATCTGTAATATTCCTTAAAATACTGACTGGTAAGATATTATTATTATTATTATTATTATTATTATTATTATTATTATTATTATTATTATTATTATCATCATCATCATCATCATCATCATTATCATTATTATTATTATTATTATTATTATTATTATTATTTCCTTTGTTTTCTGGTGTGTACACATTTCGTTCCGGGTCCCGCCCAGAGACCTAAGGTCAGAAATGGCGTCATGACATTTTCTACTGAGCAGTTTGAAAAAAAAAAAATGAAAAATATTTTAAAAATCACACATATTTTACATAGATAAAGGCATTCATAATGTGTGAACGGTATTTGTAAGAACAATTTGTTGTATTTTGTGTGAACAATAATAATAATAATTACTATTATTATTGTTGTTATTATTATCATTATTATTATTATTGTTGTTGTTGTTGTTGTCACACATATTTTACATAGATAAAGCCTTTCATAAGTTGTGGGCGGTACTTGTGAGAACAATTTGTTGTATATCGTGAGAACAATAATAATAATAATTACTAATATTATTATTATTATTATTATCATCATTGTTGTTGTTGTTGTTGCTGTTGTTGTTGTCACACATATTTTACATAGATAAAGCCTTTCATAAGGTGTGGGCGGTAATTGTATCGCTGTCACTTTCTTCAACTTATGTCTTGCGAGTTCAAACTTCAATAGGTCATTGTTGGTCATTTTCTCTACCTTGGGCTCGACCCTTTCAGCAAAAGGACACGATGGATCAATGACTAATCTTTTTATTGCTATTTTATCTTACACTAATATGTCCGGTTTGTTGCCCGACATTTTTCAATCTCCTTTATTGAAAAGAAAATACAAAGTAATTCAGTGACTTTGCGAAGTTTATAGTTGTAACATTCCTTTTCCCGCTGTCGCTAGAGATAAAATTATATCAAGTATCTTCAAAGCTCCAATTAATCTCTTCGGTGTTCTTGATTTGAGAAATACTACCATTCAAAAAATTTCAAATCTCGAACTTTCAAATTTTGTTCAACTTCCAGTTTTTTCAGTCTATTAGAAATTTTCCATTCCTTTTTTTGAAACTGTTTTGTTTCAATTCTCTTCCAAGTTCCAGGAATTTATCTATTTTAAATCCTGTTTTTCCTTTGATCTGCAGAAACTCCGATATTTACTATCTGACAGATTGTTTCCTTTTTTTTACAAAGACTTGTTTTTAGGGGATGATCTGCTTTAATTTCAAAGTTCCATAGAATATCCCTTTTCCCCTGTTTTCTAGACAGGTTCTAGTTTGTACAGTTAACCGTTAGTTGTCATGGCAAAATCTTTATCGTTTGCAGAATTCCTAGTAGATAACCCTTCCTATCCAGTCATCTCTCTCTTCGCATATTTATTATTGTTCTGTGTCTTGAAATAGTTTCTTTAATATTCTTGTTATTGTGTAAAAATTTCTAATAGAGTATATCTATAATAGGAGAGTATAAATAAAGATAAATGAGAAACTTATCTTAGCTGACGCGTTTCATCCTCTGAGCGACTTTATCAAGGAAAATGCAAATATTTTATTTTGTAACAATTATTTATATTCAAGAGCTTAAATATTATTGGTTATTCATTTTTTTTTTTTAATTTAAGAACGCATATAAATATTCATCAAATTAAGCAAAAAGTCTAGGCAAACTATGGAGGACTCCAAGTGACACAATTCAATGTCTAACAAAAGGACGTGAGTAAGTGATGTTTTTGAATTTAATTTTTATGTAAATTTGTATTTAAATTATTTTAGTTTGGGATTCATTTATGTGTTAAATATTTTGAATAACATGAGGCTATGGATTTAACTGTTATCTTTTATTTTTTTAAACATTTTTATAGTCATGTATGTTGGTTTGGGAAAGGAGTAATTCTTTCAGGAATGGAGATATTGGAAACACTTTTCTTTTAAAGTAAGTGACTTTCTTTTTTAATAAGTGTCGCATTATTTCTATGTATAACTAATGCATAATTTGTTGTATATAAGATAAAATTCGTGTTCATAGATACATTTTTTGCATACCTGCAAGTTCCCCCAATATATTGTGAGGAAAAGTTATAACAATTTATTTCATATATACCTACTTCAGAGTTATTATATTTATTGGGACATTTGGTTCCCAAAATATACATGATAGCTTTGGATGTAGTTGTAATTATTTTGATGATGTTTAGATTGGATGAATTGTTATTAATATTGTTGTTGTTATTTCTTCTCAGTTTTTTTTCTTCTTTATTTATTCATTTATTCATTTATTTATTTATTTATTTTGGCCATAATAGTAAGGCGACTTTCAATGGGGATCAGGTAGCGATAAATCTTCGGAATTATTATTGCTATTATTATTATTATTATTATTATTATTATTATTATTATTATTATTATTATTATTATATTTCCTATAGTTTCTGGTATATACTAATTTCTTTCCGGGTACGACCAGAGATCTAACGTCAGAAATGACATCAGGACATTTTCTACTGAGCAGTTTTAAAAAATCGCACATATTTTACAGAGATAAAGCCTTTCGTAAAGTTTGGGATATACTTATATATATATTTCCATCCGTTTCTGGTATATACTAATTTTCCGAGGTCTAAGCTCAGAAATGGCATCAGGACATTTTTCACTGAGCAGTTTTGAAAACAACGCACATATTTTACAGAGATAACGCCATTCGTAAAGTGTTGAATATACTTATATATATTTCCATCGATTTCTGGTATATTCTCATTTTCCGGGTTCCGTCCAGAGATCTATGTTCAGAAGTGGCATCGGGACATTTTCCACTCAGCAGTTTTGAAAAATTCGCACATATTTTATACAGATAAATCCCTTCGTAAAGTGTGGGATATACTTATATATATATATATATATATTTCCATCGGTTTCTGGTATATACTCATTTTCGAGACCCGACCAGAGATCTAAGGTCAGAAATGCTATCAGGATATTTTCCACTGAGCAGTTTTCTATCGTTTATGAATCACACATATTTTACAGAGATAAAGCCCTTCGTAAAGTGTTGAATATACTTATATATATATATACATTTCCATCTGTTTCTGGTATTTACTCATTTGGTCCCACCCAGAAATCTAATGACAGAAATGGAATCAGGGCATTTTTCAAAAAATCGGACATATGTCACAGAGATAATGCCCTTCGTAAAGTCTGGGATTTACTTATATATATTTCCATCGGTTTCTGGTATATACTCATTTTCGGGACCCGACCAGAGATCTAAGGTCAGAAATGGCATCAGGACATTTTCCACGAAACAGTATTGAAAAATCCCTCGTATTTTATAGAGATAAAGCCCTTCGTAAAGTGTGGGATATACTTATATATATATATATTTCTTTGTTTTCTGGTATATACTCATTTTCCGGGTACAGAGCCGAGATCTAATATCAGAAACAGCATCAGGACATTTTCCACTGAGCAGATTTGAAAAAATCGCACATATTTTACAGAAATAAAGGTCATCGTAATGTGTGCGATATACACACACATATATATATATATATATATATATATATATATATATATATATATATATATATATATATCTTTTCTTCTTTTATTTTTGTATATACTCATTTTCCTGGTCCCGGCCAGAGATCTAAGTTCAGAAATAGCATCAGGATATTTTCCACTGAGCCGGTTGCAATCAATTTTTGTAATCGCACATATTTTACAGAGATAAAGCCCTTCGTAAAGTGTGGGATATAATTATATATATGTTTCCATCGGTTTCTGGTATATACCCATTTTCCGGGTCCCGACCAGAGATCTAATGTCAGAAATGACATCAGGACATTTTTTACTGAGCAGTTTTGAAAACATCGCACATAATTTACCGGGATAATGCCCTTCGTAACGTGTGAGATGTAAGTACCATTTTTTTTTTGTATTTCGTTATGGCATGGGCTGCCGGGGATTCCTTCAATGTGTCTATTGGAATCTGAGGGCTCCAACTACAACTGGAATTGTTAATGTCCTCATGCGCCACATTTTGGAGATTTCTATTTCAATGTCTTTGTATTTTGATAGCTTTTTGAAGAACTTCAAAGATACATTGGGCTCTGCAGGGATGTACTTTTAGTCTTTGCGGTCTCTTATCACGCTGTCAGGGCAATCAGTTTTGATTGTTCTGTTTGTGTGTATTGTAAACTCCCCAAAAATTGTTACCGGTCCTATCTCCGTAACCGTGTCTGGGTGGTGTCCATACTAATTTCTTGCAGTCTCCTTTCTATAAATGTTGCAGATTTTTCAGTGCAGATATCGGCTCATTCTGTTGTGCCGAGTTTTCTATTCAATGGGTACCAATACCGTGTAACCCTGATACAAGATGGTCAATTGTTTCTTGATATTCATCACAGTATCTGCATTTCGGGTTAACACAATTTCTCAATATGTGTCCTTGGTAATTTCAAGTTAACAAGCATTGGTTAATCGATTCTGTTCTTGTGGTCTTTGAACATAATGTCTGGTCCTACCTCAGTAACCGAGTCTGGGTGATGTTTATACCAGTTTCTTACAGTTTCCTTCCCATAAAAGTTGTGTATTTTGGCCCACTCTATCATGCCAAGTTTTATATTCAATGGGTACCAATACCGTGTAACCCTGATACAAGATGGTCAATTGTTTCTTGATATTCATCACAGTATCTGCATTTCGGGTTAACACAATTTCTCAATATGTGTCCTTGGTAATTTCAAGTTAACAAGCATTGGTTAATCGATTCTGTTCTTGTGGTCTTTGAACATAATGTCTGGTCCTACCTCAGTAACCGACTCTGGGTGATGTTTATACCAGTTTCTTACAGTTTCCTTCCCATAAAAGTTGTGTATTTTGGCCCACTCTATCATGCCAAGTTTTATATTCAATGGGTACCAATACCGTGTAACCCTGATACAAGATGGTCAATTGTTTCTGGATATTCATCACAGTATCTGCATTTCGGGTTAACACAATTTCTCAATATGTGTCCTTGGTAATTTCAAGTTAACAAACATTGGTTAATCGATTCTGTTCTTGTGGTCTTTGAACATAATGTCTGGTCCTACCTCAGTAACCGACTCTGGGTGATGTTTATACCAGTTTCTTACAGTTTCCTTCCCATAAAAGTTGTGTATTTTGGCCCACTCTATCATGCCAAGTTTTATATTCAGTGGGGCCTAATACTGTGCAACCTGATACAAGATGGTCAATTGTTTCTGGATATTCATCACAGAATCTGCATTTCGGGTTAACACAATTTCTCAATATGTGTGCTTGGTAATTTCAAGTTAACAAGCATTGGATAATTGATTCTGTTCTTGTGGTCTTTGAACATAATGTCTGGTCCTACCTCAGTAACCGAGTCTGGGTGATGTTTATACCAGTTTCTTACAGTTTCCTTCCCATAAAAGTTGTGTATTTTGGCCCACTCTATCATGCCAAGTTTTATATTCAATGGGTACCAATACCGTGTAACCCTGATACAAGATGGTCAATTGTTTCTGGATATTCATCACAGTATCTGCATTTCGGGTTAACACAATTTCTCAATATGTGTCCTTGGTAATTTCAAGTTAACAAGCATTGGTTAATTGATTCTGTTCTTGTGGTCTTTGAACGTAATGTCTGGTCCTACCTCAGTAACCGAGTCTGGGTGATGTTTATACCAGTTTCTTACAGTTTCCTTCCCATAAAAGTTGTGTATTTTGGCCCACTCTATCATGCCAAGTTTTATATTCAGTGGGGCCTAATACTGTGCAACCTGATACAAGATGGTCAATTGTTTCTGGATATTCATCACAGAATCTGCATTTCGGGTTAACACAATTTCTCAATATGTGTGCTTGGTAATTTCAAGTTAACAAGCATTGGATAATTGATTCTGTTCTTGTGGTCTTTGAACATAATGTCTGGTCCTACCTCAGTAACCGAGTCTGGGTGATGTTTATACCAGTTTCTTACAGTTTCCTTCCCATAAAAGTTGTGTATTTTGGCCCACTCTATCATGCCAAGTTTTATATTCAATGGGTACCAATACCGTGTAACCCTGATACAAGATGGTCAATTGTTTCTGGATATTCATCACAGTATCTGCATTTCGGGTTAACACAATTTCTCAATATGTGTGCTTGGTAATTTCAAGTTAACAAGCATTGGTCCTGTACAGCAGAATTAAAAGCTTCAGTTTCAACTTTTAACGCTGCACAACATAATGGGTACGGGGTTTGTCTACATCAGCTTGTTTGGTACAGGCAGAATACTGACCGTGAAACGGTTTATCTTGTCATCGTTTCTGTATCTAGTCGTTGCATTTGCCTTTCTTTTCTTTTCATTTTTAAGTATTTTCAGCTTCAGTCCCTGTATTATGCTTTACTTGTATTTCTTTATCCATTTAAAACTCCATTTTATATTTGTTGGCTTCCTTTATTATTAAATAAAGTTGCTTACTACTTTCATGTTTTTTACACATATCATTGTCGAGTCTTCTGTAGTCTCTAGGTGTCTTTGAAGGACAGTTGTTGTAGAGTTGTAAGACAGTTCTATTTGAACTAATAATCTGCCTCCTTTGCATTTGGGCATATACTAACAGTCAACATCTGCCTTGGTATGTGAGAAGTCTTATCGTTTTGACGTCCATTCGATTATTGTCAGTTATGGTCCAGTTAAGAATGTTAAAACTCTATTGCAGAACAGGGACAGCCAAGGTGTTTATGGCTGATATTCTGTTTTCTTCTTAAATTCAACTCGGTATTCAGTGCCACACGCACACGCCTGTAGTACTCTTTTCTTACCGTCTCCTTCATTTGGGTATGCGGTATTCCATCTCCTTCGCTAATTCCTAGGTACTTATAGGGTTCTTTTTGTTCAACTTCCCTAATATTTTTCCCAAAATCTAAATCTATTGAGTGCGTTCCTGCGCTGATCCCTTACTTGAATGTTACATTTGCACATTTATATAATCCGAAATCGATGCCTATGTCATCACTGAAACATTTTACAGTATGATGACACTCTTCAACTCATTTTAGTCTTTAGAAAAGAGTTTGCAATCATCCATGTAGAGTAGGTGATTGAGTACACATTTTCGTTGTATATACATTTTCTTCTGGGTCCGAAATAGATGATTATGGTCAGAAATGATATCATTGACATCTTCATGTGTCACACTTTTTAGATTTCCACTTTAAGATCCTTGTATTTTGATATTTCTTTGAAGATCTTCAAAGATACATTACAGTCTGCGGAAACTGAGCCAATTGGAGTAAAGTGCCATGCAGTTTTAAATTTTTCCACTTAGCATGCTAGTTAACATTCGTGTCAGTCAGCTGTTGGCTCTCACGCTGGCCAATAGAATCTTCCTGCTTATTCGTGGCAGCCAGCTATAGGCTCTCACACTGGCCAGTAGAAAATGGCCGCAAACTACATGAAAACTGCCGTAGAAGTATGAAAAATCGATTATTTCCACTATCGATGGGAGTTGGGAAATACAAAGTCGGTCTTGGTTTTTTTCACTTGGAGCATGTACATGTAAATTTTGGTGCAAATCCGTCGAAAATTGCGGCCGTGCATTCGTTACACACACGCACACACATCCTGCATTTTATAGATAGAGATTTGTTTTAACACCTCCCACTATGCTCTATTTACAAATCTCACATTAGATTATTGCTGCATGGTCTAGACTAGAGCTTCTCAGTCCTCAATTTGCAGCCTTGGGAAAGATCAAGAGCATATGCACGGCTATGTGGGCGATTATTTTGAGCTCTAGAGCCCCTTTCCCACTGATGAAATGTCATGATCATATCTCTACTCTGTCGCTATTCCCATAGCAAATATTCAATGTTCAGACCTCTGCAGGAAGAAAGTACTCACCATGCAACGTACACATGGCTGATCTTTCGTCGTTTCTCTTTGAATTCATTTATTAAGAAAGACGTTCCACTCAGATAGATTTTTCAATAGAACAAAGACCTTGTGTAAAAGATTCCTGCGAGGATGCTTCCACGATCGCAACAACCTTAACCTCATCAGCTTGGGATCAACCTTTATCTATCCTACATAATTTGCATTTAATTTCTCCTCTTACGGCCACACAAAATCTTCTATTTTGAATGGCTCTTGAGCCTTCTATTGGCGGGATATTTAGCTAAAAACTAGAAATGATTAGCATTCGCATTAGTAATCAATTGGTGAAGAACATTATATTATATATTCTAATCATTACAGTTTTCCATTAATTTTTAGGATAGTTTAATAGGTATAAATTATTCTGTGATGTCAACATGTGAACACTCGTTGCCACTTTTGTGTTGCTAATGAATAATCTTTGTCCATATTGTAATACTCGTTGTTGCAGAGACTTTGTAATCGCAGATACAGCTATATTAACGCCGTTGAACAATGCTGGTGTCAGACGCCTTCAAATATCACTCGCACTAATAGTACTTGCTCGATAATACTCGCTCGAATAGTAATCCGTATAGTGATCCGAAAGAGAAATAGTATAGTGAATAGGGTAGAGAATAGCGGTCCGTATACTAATAGAGGATACACTAGAAATAACGGTTCGAATAGTAAAAGAGATAGACTAGAAATGGCGATCAATTAGACACGCGCTACCTCCCATTGATTGTTCTTCTATGGTCACGTGGTCTAATTAATTCAATAATAGGATCGCCTTTGTTTGTTCACTGGCGATCTATGTTCAAACTCAAGTATCGGCAGCGACACTTTATTCCCATATAACAATTATCAAATCTTTGACACAATACCCACGTTTACTATATATATTCAAAATCAGATAAAATCAGCGGTAAGCATATTTCATAATTTCCAAATCTCCAGCATTGAATAAACACAATACAAATATTGAGAGAACGTGATTATTTCTTTGATAATGTAATATATGTCCCCTGTTCATTCAAACAAAATATTTCGCTAAAATAGAAACATATTTTGATAAACTTCAACGCTTTGCTCACGCACGAGGAACAAAGAAAACTGATAATTATTTACTGAAAAGGACATTCAACTTTAATAATATCCAAATGGGATTATTATTGATATTTTTATTTCATTCCATCGAACGATATTCTCTCATTCATTTCATTTAACGTAACAATACTGCCGATAATTAATCTAATGATGTGCGTTGAAATAGAGAATAGCTTTCTTGGTTATATCCAGGCTCCAGTGCCCCATAATGGGCATTAAGTTAGCCTTGATATACTTTAACACAATGGAAGTAAGGACATGAATAGCTGAAATAAATTACTATCAAATATGCATTGTGCTATATATATATATATATATATATATATATATATATATATATATATATGTATGTATGTATGTATGTATGTATTGCAATATTCGCTTGAAGATGAAACGGAACTAATGCTTTTAATTTAATTATATATTTAAATTTAAAGTTTTAGCTTCCATGGCTATTACTGTGTAGCGAAAGAAATATATTTTAAATCAGTTAATTTATTTTATTTATGCTCTGAAAATTTACTTTGAGCACCGTTTTGTAAAAATAAA
The DNA here is from genome assembly GCA_964036315.1 of Acanthosepion esculentum. Lineage (NCBI taxonomy): Eukaryota > Metazoa > Mollusca > Cephalopoda > Sepiida > Sepiidae > Acanthosepion > Acanthosepion esculentum. Next base: position 21,861,244 of record OZ038476.1, on the reverse strand, counting down.
ATAAATATCAATAAGAACACCAGATTATATATCTTACTGTACTTTCTTTATATACATATGTATATATATATATATATATATATATATATATATATATATATATATATATATATACAGTCATGCCATACAATAAACTATATACAAATATGTATATATCTATTACCAATTGTACCACATAGAGAAGCTACAACACTTGTAGCTAAAACAAGAAGTGTGAACGGAGAAAAATTCAAAGGCTCTGACTTATATTTTTCAGCGGGTTTTAGTGTCATTTACCTTGTTTGGGGCACATGATTTGCGCTCTTTCTCTTAACTGCTACGGGCTATCATGTCTAGCTCCCTCTACATCTTTCCTCATTATGTGTCCCAGAAGTTTCAGTTGGATCATTTTGATTTTGTATACGTTTCTTTGTAGCTTCTCTCTTATTTATGTCTCCCTCGTTGCTCACGTATTCTATACAATGTATTTTATCAGTCTTCTATTGAAATACATTTAATTTCGCTTTAAGCCTTTCCTCATTATTCGTGATGCGGTTGTTCAGCATTCTCTTCCATAGTGGATATCAAATATTACGTAGCAATTCAGACAGTTTTCTTTGTTCTTAACGAAAACTTCCTGTCTTAATACTTTGCTTGGTTTCTGAAAGGCATCTTTCTTTATTTCTATGCTTCTTCAAATTTCCATTTCACATTTTCTGTTGTTTTTTAATACACTAGCCAGAAATTTACATTTCTGTACCTATTTGATTTTGACGTCCCCATTAAATTACTCTCACTCTGGACGGTCGTCTTATGCTGACAACCATTTCAATTGCTATGAAAAATAGCATTAGACGGTCTGGGCTTCAAAATGTCACCATTATCACTGATGATATATACACAATATACTCACCTCCAAGGAAGTTACCAAAGTAGAATCAGATTTTAGATAATATATCCGTAAGTAGATCTTGATCTGGAATTTTCACTGTAGAATGCTCGATTTATTTGATGTATTGGATTAAGTGCATTGGCAAGGAATGAGATAATGTTGAAAAATAAATATTTAAAGCAAGCAATCGGATTGGATTAATTGCGTGCAATGAAGCTGATATTGTTTTAAATAGTTTTTTTTTCTACTTCTGTAATTGTCAGTTTCAAGTTCTGAGGCGTATATCTTAATCCCCATTTCAATTTGCCACAATTGACTGCGCAACTGACTTCTCTATTTCCTGTGTACAAAGAAACAATTCCTCGAGAAATCTCATCTTTCCAAGACCAGCCTCCGACGTGTCACTTCCAAAACACCTGCAAATGATAGCTCAATATTGAGGTTTTCTCATTTCTTTTGTTTTTGTTTTGTATTCAGAAAACTGAAATGAGGAATATAAAAATTCAATTAATTAATTTTTTTCCCTATGAGTCATGTTAATAGCGAACAATTGCAAATGGTAATAAGAACGAAAAGAGAATAATATAATGAATCAAAAACTCCGCAAGGGAAAGAGGAAAAGACTTGAAATCAAAGAAAATATCAAGGCTGTACACATTACAACTATTATGCCTAACATATGCAAAAACATTACTGCCTTAAGAAGACAAAACAAAATTATTTTGTCAACCTTATATGCAGGCAATATTTCTTAATATTATTTACTCTTTTTGCAGGGCATTTTAAAATCATTTTATCTCAAATGGTCATCTCCACCATTTAAAGAAAGATTCATTCGAAATATACATATTAATGTACAAATATTGATGAACAGTCAGAGATAACTATCTATATTTTTGAGATGAGGTATTATGTACATTACTTACATTATTCGGACTATTTTCGTCATCTTTGTTTCCATATTTATTACAACGTTTCGGCCGTTGTACGCTCCGGCCTTCTTCAACCACTTAAATAAGGCCGAAGCGTACAACGGCCGAAATGTTGTAATAAATATGGCGACAAAGATGAGGACAATAGTCCGAATAATGTAAATAATGTAGTCAGAGATAATAATAATAATAATAATAATAATAATAATAATAATAATAATAATAATAATACTTTTTTTTTTTTTTGCAGTGGAAAGTATCATGATGCCATTTCTAACCTTAGGTCCCTGGGCAGGACCCGGAAAGAAATGTGTAAACGTCAGATATCAAAGGAAATAAAAATAATAATAATAATAATAATTATTATTATTATTATTATTATTATTATTATTTCCTTTGGATTTTTTTGTATACACATTTCTTTCCAGGTCCCAAACAGAGACGTAAGGTCAGAAATGGCATTCAAACATTTCCTACTGAGCATTTTCTGAGAAAAAAAAATTAGATCACACAAATTTTACATAGATAAAGCCCTTCGTGATGCGTGGTCTGTACTTATGTGAACAATTTTCTCTATTTTGAATGCGTGGGCATCGAGGGATATCTTCAATGTGTCTATCGGAACATTTTCCAATCAAAACCGAGGGCTCCAACTACAAATGGAATTAGTGATGTCTTCATGTGCCATGTCTTTTACATTTTAATTTGAAGGTCCTTGTATTTTTATAGTTTTTTTCAAGATCTTCAAAGATGCATAAAAGTCTGATTGAACTGCCACGTCAATAAGAAAGTATATTCTGTTTTTTGTTGTCTTTGATCACGATGTCTGGGTGATTAGATTTGATTGTTCTGTATGTGTGTATTATTAAGTCCCATAAAGTTGTTACAGCTCCTATGTCTGTAACCGGGTCTAATTAGTGCCTGTCTATATTTCTGTGATGTGGTATTATGTACACGATTTACATTATTCAGACTATTGTCCCCATCTTTGTCGCCATATTTATAACAACGTTTCAGTCGTTCTTCAAGTGGTTGGAACTGAACCATTTTATTTCGCTCACTGGGGTAGACTGTTCTAGTTCCACGTGCCATGTTTAATGGATATCAGTTATCAGTTATCTCTTGTTAATTCCCCTCTGCAAGTTCCCCACTGCCTTAAACGGATATTGAACTCACATTCTTTGGGTCCTGTCACTGGATCTAACCAACGCCTTTATCCACTGTGCCATGTGTCCTCGAGGACCAACGCCTTTATCCACTGTGCCATGTGTTCACGAGGACACATGGCACAGTGGATAAAGGCTTTGGTTAGATCCAGTGACAGGACCCAAAGCCGGTTAAGGCAGTGGAGAACTTTCAGAGGGAAATTAACAGGAGATAAATGATAACTGACATCCATTAAACATGGCACATAGAACTAGAACAGTCTACCACAGTGAACAAAATAAAGGTTTCAGTTCGACATTCCAACCACCTGAAGAAGGCCAGGGCGTACAACGGCCGAAACGTTGTAATAAATATGGCGACAAAGATGACGACAATAGTCCGAATAATGTAAATCGGGTCTAATTAGTGTTCGTACTAATTTCTTGCAGTTTCCTTCCCGGAAAAGTTGCAGATATACCAGTGCAATTATTGACCCATTCTGTCATGCCGAGTTTTGTATTTGTTGGATGTTAATACTGTGCAACCTGATACAAGATGGTCAATTGTTTCTGGATATTCATCACAGTATCTGCATTTCGGGTTAACACAATTTCTCAATATGTGTGCTTGGTAATTTCAAGTTAACAAGCATTGGTTAATCGATTCTGTTCTTGTGGTCTTTGAACATAATGTCTGGTCCTACCTCAGTAACCGAGTCTGGGTGATGTTTATACCAGTTTCTTACAGTTTCCTTCCCATAAACGTTGTGTATTTTGGCCCACTCTATCATGCCAAGTTTTATATTCAGTGGGGGCTAATACTGTGCAACCTGATACAAGATGGTCAATTGTTTCTGGATACTCATCACAGTATCTGCATTTCGGGTTAACACAATTTCTCAATGTGTCCTTGGTAATTTCAAGTTAACAAGCATTGGTTAATCGATTCTGTTCTTGTGGTCTTTGAACATAATGTCTGGTCCTACCTCAGTAACCGAGTCTGGGTGATGTTTATACCAGTTTCTTACAGTTTCCTTCCCATAAAAGTTGTGTATTTTGTCCCACTCTATCATGCCAAGTTTTATATTCAGTGGGTGCCAATACTGTGCAACCTGATACAAGATGGTCAATTGTTTCTGGATATTCATCACAGAATCTGCATTTCGGGTTAACACAATTTCTCAATATGTGTGCTTGGTAATTTCTAGTTAACAAGCATTGGTTAATCGATTCTGTTCTTGTGGTCTTTGAACATAATGTCTGGTCCTACCTCAGTAACCGAGTCTGGGTGATGTTTATACCAGTTTCTTACAGTTTCCTTCCCATAAAAGTTGTGTATTTTGGCCCACTCTATCATGCCAAGTTTTATATTCAATGGGTGCCAATACTGTGCAACCTGATACAAGATGGTCAATTGTTTCTGGATATTCATCACAGAATCTGCATTTCGGGTTAACACAATTTCTCAATATGTGTCCTTGGTAATTTCTTTGAAACAAGCATTAGTCATGTGCAGTAAGTATAAAGTCTTCGGTTTCAGCTTTATTCCTGCTCGATGTAACCACTGATAGGTACGGAGTTTTTCCACATTAGCTTGTTTGCTACGGGTAGACTGCTGACCATGAAGTGACCTATCCTTCACCGTTTCTGCATCTGGTAAATTGCACTTGCTTTTGCTTTGTTATGTTCTTTGCCGCTGCAGTAGATGTATTATGGTTTACTTGAACTTCTTCATCCACTTGAATTTATATTTTGAATGTGTAGTCCCACTCTTTATTACTGAATTTTAAATCTTCTTATTTATTTCATGGCCTTTGACACAGGTCCAGTCTTCTGTAGTTTCCCGGTATCTTTGAAGACCAATTGTTCTAGTTTTCTAAACTAGACAGTTCTAGTTGAACTAATCCTCTGCCTCCTTCGAATCTAGACACATGCAGAGGATCGGCATTGGTTTTGGATGATGTGAGACGTTTTCTTGTTTTGACATCGACTTGCTTAATGTCAGCTATGGTTCCGTTAAGGCTGTTACACCACAGGAACAGCCAATGTTTTATGACTGATATTCTGTTTTAATTAGCAATAATTTATCAATAATTCTATTTATCAATAATTCTATTTATCAATAATTTTATTTATCAATAATTTATCTTTGCCGCCATCCCTTCTGATCCAGCGGAGGAATGTTCTTTTCATCGAGAAAAGCATAAGTACAGTTAGTCAGTGCAGACTTGATTTATTTATATATGGTGGACAGACATGTTATTGACCTATAATTTTTTGGAGTATCGGTTTCACCCGTTTTTGGTTTTGGTTGTTTTGTTTTATGGCATATCAAAACCTCAGTGGGTCATTTAATGCCAACAAAATTTTTGAAATAGATTCATAGCGATAGTTTCGAAAAAAAGGTGTGTATATATACATATATATTTGAACCATTTTACAATTACTAATATTTTTTTTAGTACAATCCAACTTCTTAAGAATGTATAGCTGTTTGTATTACTGGTATGTTTTTTTAAGTATTGCTGATAATAATTTTTCTTTCAACAATTATTGCTAGTAATATTTTTTTATTACAAAGTATTTCTGGTATTAAAAACAATTTTTACAAAAGTTTGGGTGTTATCTATTTGCCATAGCTGGGAGGCTGACAGGTGATACCACCCCGGGTTAGGGTGGACCGGGGAACACCAGCAATTAAAAGGTGGTTTCACCCTCCTCAAAACCTCCTGATCAGAGGCTTTGCTGTTGAACATAGTTTTTGGTGGGAGATATGTAATACCTTCAGTGGTCTATTCTGAAATTTTAACGGGATTAATTAATTTATTGGGATTTATTAAACAGCATTGATAAAGTTTGTCCAAACTTTTTATGGCTTGATGGCAGACGATAGAGCCAAAACTCGGGTGCTTTGTCATTTCCTGGAGATTTCTATTGTGGAATTTTGATAGAGCTTGTTTTACATAATTATTAATTATATCTTTAAATGTCTGTAGATGTTTATCCTTCATTCTGTTTATTTTCGCTTGCTTATCGCTACATTACAATTGAGCTACTATGGTCTGCTACGAGGAAAGAATGCTCAGATAATTTGACACTCACATGGACATACTGAAGTTATGAAGGAGAGAGGCAAAGGGAGAGTAAACTAACAAACTTATTTAAATGGTTGGCAGGACGGAGAATGGAAGTGGTGGAGAAAAGACAAACCTCGCAAAGAGCTACAAAATATAGGAAGTTGTGGCGATGCATTACTGACACATCCTGAAAGCATATGACACAAAGAAGCAGAAATAATATTATAAATCAAGAATCTGTTGATGAATATACAGACGTTGTCAAAAACCATTTAATGCTTTCAGTGAAATTGATAAACCCGAAGAGATGCTTTTAAAAACGTCAGTATATATATATATATATATATATATATATATATACATGGTTATTTATTTATTTATTTAATCCATTCACTCTCTGTACACTCTAAAATATATATATATATATATATATATATATATATATATATTCAGGAATAAGTAAGAAAGGTGTAAAAGAAGGACTATCGTGAAAAAGAAGAATGTTATGTCCTTTTTATTATACACAACACACATGCATGCATGCATACAGACAGTCAAACGCACACGTATATGCGTGCGTGCGTGTACATAGTGGTGACTGAGCAGTTGATATAGCGATATGGTGATAGTTTTACAGGCTCTTGTTAGTGACCAGTGGTCACTGAAAGGATCTTTGTGTTAATGACCCAACGACCATAAAATATTTTCGCTTATAAAACTTTATGATCGTCTACATCGATGCTTGCAATCTCTCTGTAAATCCTTTTGTACGTGTTTATGTCTCTTCGTGTTTTCGCCGCAACATGTATATATATATATATATATATATATATATATATATATATATATATGTTAAAGTATAGTTTTTAAAGTATGCTACATCTATGGAGTAAACGTGCTCAGTATCCATGATACAACATGAGTAAATATAAGTTATATGGACACAGAGTTCAACACCGAATGGCAACAGTCTGTTTCGTGCTGGAACACTACCTGCTTACTAGGGAATTTGCGTTCAAGCATGAAACATACTGTCGCCATTTGCTGTTGAAATCAGTGTCCACACTGCTATAGGTACCTCCAAAGAAAAATGATGCCTAATGTTTAAAATGAATTTTGAAAAATGATAAATCTTTCTTGAAACTTTTAATTTAGTTTTAATTTCAAGCTAATAGATTAAGTATAACATTTCAAATAAACAAAATATTTTTTACTGTATTTCAAAATGATTTTAAATTGGTTGGAATGAGTTTTTTTAATCGCTAAAAGTCGTTGCTTTTAGCCATATTTACAATTCTCTCAACACAACGTAATTCTCCTTATTAAACAATCTTTCAAAAATAAAATAAACATTTCTAAAACTTTATTTGAGGAAGATTAGATGACTTAAATCTTACTCAATCAGATTTGAAACAAATATTACTTTTAGTTTAAAATAACCCAGAAAAAGTATTTTTAAACACGGAGATGAGTTTTTTGTGACGTGTTGCCAGTTCTGTTGACAGAATGATGTTTTGTAATTTTAACTAACATATATGTCCGTGTATAATGTGACCTTTAGATAAGATGAGGTAAAAAATAAGCAAATTTTCATGAAGTTATCCTTTAGCTGTAGTATACGACGACTACTTCTGGATTATATGAAGATTATGTCATTGGAAATGGTGACACTTCAAAATAACCTCAACAACAAAACCGATTCGATATCATGTTTTTCCAATACACGTTTACTAAAAAGGAATCCATTGTTTTGTTTACGTTTCAACACGTGATCTCTTGTGAATACCGATTCTCCTTCTTCCTCTTTTACTAATGGCCATTTCCTTATACTTCATCAACAATCACAAATTAATCCTAAATTGTGTTATTATTTAATACCAGAATAATAATAAATTTTAATACCTAATTAATATGTTTTTCTAAATGTTATTACTGTCATAATTAATACTACGATGATAATTACTGAAAGTTTAGCCAAAGATAAAGGTTGCTGTGAACGCAATCTGAACTCTATGTCTACATTTTGTCAGCTGAGCTTGCATGGATACATGTTGATTTCATTGATATGGAATTATTCATCGAATAGGCAACTTATTATGAAGTTATCCCAGTAATATATAAGATAGAAATGATTGTATTACTTTTATTATTAGTTTATTTGATAATGTGAATCTTTTCATGTAAGTTATTGGTTATCGCAGCGAGGCCGACTTTAGCCTACAGACAAACATAACTCAGAATATAAGTTTTTTGTTTAGAATTATATTATCAGACAACCCCGAATTTGTACGGGTGATCTTTGGAATTTAAAGGTCGCTGTAGACGCGGAAATATATTTTTATCTACTGGAGATATGTCCGTAAAATTTGCATGACTAATATAACATAAACTGCTTTTTTATATACTTTTTAACTGCAATAATATTAAAATTTTAGGAATTCTTAAAAATTTAGGAAAATTTTCTAAGTATTCTAATTTTTACTGAATTTTAGGCCCTTTGTCTTTG